>JZKD02S0277093.1:755020-780813 GCA_000966675.3 Picea glauca | reverse complement strand
GTTGAAGAGGTGCGCCCCTGATTCTGGACCCCCCCCCCTCCGCTTAAAGGTAGAAAGGCGGGGGGGCTCCAGAATCCAATGTGCGTCATTGATCTGGGCGCTCTAATCCCTACCGTCTAGATCTGATTTCTATTTAAACACAGACGCATTTTCATCCCAAACTTACGAAAAGTGGGTTTTTAACCCATTCCTTTACATTTTACCCCCCTTTAAGTCCAATGCACCCAAGTTTCATTGACGGATGGACGGCTGAGAGGACCTCGGTGCTTCCAACATGAAAATCCCGAATGGCCCCACTCGTGGCTCAGCTATTGCGTCGCGTGTCCTCCATTACCAGGCTCGCTTGACGTGACCAGGTGCTAGGACCATAGGCTTAGCTTCAAAGGCTCTTATCAGTGTTTCAGGGTTCAGGGTTTGTATATGTGAGATGACGAGGGACTTTTACCCTTTGAATTCTCGAATGTCGATATGCCGACGTGACTAGATCTTGCGCCACGCGTCACTGGATCGGACGACCCAGATTTAGTCTTGAAATATAGGTTCTTTCTTTGAAACTATATATCGGTTAACTTGGTAGCCCCAATATCCCAATGACTGTTGATCTGTTCTTATGGATGAATCTGGGTCGTTGACAACGTAATTTCACCCGCTCATTTGATTGGAAGCCGTAAAACGAGATTTTTCCATGCTGCGCTCGGGCGCTTCTCGTGTAACTTGCAGACCCAAATGCTCTCGAGCCCAAGACAAGAATTATCACTAACAAGTTTCATGTTGTAGCATGAAAGACTCCAAATGTGATTTGGAGCACCTTGGAAAGTCTATTTGGAAATGAAGATCAGATGAGAGGCCATATGCTTAAGGTAGAGTTGAATACCTTGGGTCCTAAAAGTTTTGATAATATACAGGATTTCTTTACCAAGTTTAAATATTTGATATTGAGCTTGGAATCTTGTGGTATTTATTAGTATAAACAAGTGGACCAACTTATTCTAACAATATTGGCCAAGCTAGGACCATAATATGTTGTTTATGTTTCCACTTTCCATTATGGCAGATATCTCATGGAAACAAATTGAAAGATTCCTACCATGGATCAATTCATTGATTTGCTCACACATGAGCAGGAAAAACTCATTCAGATGGGCCTAATCAAGGATCCCAAAGAACATACACTCACCATTTATGATGGAAAAGGATCATCCAAACAAAACATAAACAAGAAACAAAACGAGAAGGAGGGGTATTCCAAACCCTTCAACGATTCTTCATGTTCCAAAGACTCTTCAGATTCCAAGAAAAAGAAGAAGGGAAAGCAGTGAACTTACTACAATAAACCAAATCATGAAGAATCCACATGCATGAATAAACAAATCGATCTTATGGATCAAGTGCTTCAACAAAACAGACTTGGAAACTTCATTCCAGAAGGAGACAAGAACAAGAAAAAATAAGATCTTGCATCTAAGAAAGGTAATCAACATTGATGTAGGAACATCGTTATCAAAGCCCACATGGAGGGGAAACTCATCTCCATGGCGCACCTTTCTAATTATTGGGAATATGAAAAGTGGAGTTTCTTGAAGATCTGTTTTGAATGGATGATTGAATAAGAGAGAAATGCTCAAAAACTGAATGATCGCAAGAGATCTGGGAGTTTCACTCCCAGAATTGTATGTAACGGAGATGGAGTAGTTGTTAGTTGTTACTTCGATAGGAGAGTTATTCAGAGGGAACCTTAGAGAACCTCTTGTATATGTAAATGCATGGTATGCCTAAATGAGGTTGCTGCAAATTAGTAGGAGATTGATGTGATTTAGTTATCGTTTTTCATAGTTGTAGCCATTTACATTTGAATGAATATAACTGAGGAAAATTGATCCAATGCAGAGTGTCGCTATTGTTTACAATTTCTCTGTTATTTCGTGTTTCATGAATGAATGGGTCATATTAATGAATGTATGAAATTGTGAAGTGTTAAGTAAGTTTCAATCATTTTTCTTCTTTGAGTTCATGGAAGGTGTGCATGTTGTCCTCAAGGAGTGCATCAATAGAGTCTATTTCGACTCATAAGATCAAGAGAGATACCATTGAACTTGAAGAAGAAAAAGTGCATAGAGTGCACAGAGTCGTACAATGTGTGTGTAGGACGAGTCAAGTATTGGGCTCCCTCAACTAGAGGAAAGGTTGAAGGATCTCTGTTGCAAGGAGTGAAAAGAGTTGGAATGTTTGTAAGTGTGAAAGAAGCTATCGTGAAGGGTCGCAAGGTGTGCAAGAAAGGTTCCTGAGAATCCCTGAGTTTGTAGAGTGGAACGAGCGATAGAGGTTTTGAAGAGTTCAGAGGAAGAGTGAAGGGTTTAAGTCACCTCATATAACCAAGCTCAGGAGGGAGAGTGGTTCCAAAGTTCAGTTGAAACCGCTTAGAAAATATTCTAAGTGTCGAAGTGGCCTTAAGAGGAGTCAAAGGATTCGAGAGATAAATTTCAAGAGAAGGAGTGACAACAGACGTCAGATCTGTTGGTGGAAGAAAACTGGGTTGTTAGATCTGTGTCCAGGGAAATGGAAGGAGAGACCCGAGGAGGAACAGATCCCAGTCGTAGGATCTAAGCGCAGAATATCGGTCGTCACTAGATCAAGGCAAAGAATATGAGGTTTAAGTCTCTGCATGCACATAGAAACAAGGATTCTCCAAAGTCCTAAAGTGGACATGAACTGTCCATCATCCAGAGGGACACGTGGTGGAAATCTACAAATTTTGGGTGAAAGCACTCCAGGAGGAATGAGTGTGCAGTAGTTGAAATTCCCGAAACCTGAAGAGCCGAATAGGATAGTGGCCATCAGATCAAGGGGGAGACATGTGTTAAGAGACCATTTGTTTCAGGTGAAAGCACTCCAGAAAGAACAATTGCGTAGGAGTTTGAAGCTCCCAAAGCCCAAAGAGCCCGAAGAGATGAAGAGAATCTGGACCGTCAGATCCACTGGGTATGTGTCGATAGATCGTGAGTTCCAGGAGAAAGTGAAGGTGGAGTTTTGAAATCACCAAAGTAAATCCTGATCGTTGGTTGTCAGGGGGGGTACGTGTCAAAAGATCCAAGACTCTGGGAAAAATCACATTGAGGATTTCAGTTGAGAATTGAAACTCCCGAAATCTGAAGTCTGAAGTGAATCTGGACCATCTGATCCAGAGGGATGCATGGAAAAATATCATGAACCTTAGATAAAATCACTCTGGAGAAGTTGAGAGTTAAGATCTATGGAACCCGAAGGTTTGAAGCGAATCATAGTCGTCTGATTTAGGAGAACATGCGGCATAAATCCGTGGACTCTGGGTAAAGACTCGAAGTAAATTATAGTCTTCTGATTCAGGAGGATACACGACATAAATCTGCGCACTTTGAGGGAAAACAAAAGTTGAAAGTTGAGTTTTCTGAAGTCCGAAGACCCGAAGCAATTGCAACTGTCGATATGCAGGAGACACGCATCAATAGATCACGAGTTTTGGATAAAATCATTTTAGAAAGGTTGAGGTTTGAGATTTCTGAAGGTCGAATCCCTGAAGCGAACAAGATTCGTTGATTTGAAGGTGGACACGTGGCGCTAGATCTAGAACTCTGGAGGAAAGCAGAGGGGGAAAACGTTGAAACCCCGAAGGAGATATCGATCGTTGATCGAGGAAGCGGCCGAAGGACCATTGATCTCATTGAAAGGGCCAAAGTACCAAAGCAGAGACAGAGACGTTGATTGAGGAGGACACGTGGAAGATGATCTGCCATTTCGGATAATTTCCATGCGGAGAGAGCAAGAGTTCAGAGTTGAAACTCCCGAATCCTGAAAGGCGAAACCAATCACGACCGTTGATTGAAAGGGAAATGTGTTGACAGATCGTGGAGATCTGAGATAGTGTGCTTTGGGGAGAAGGAAGAAAAAGGGAGCAGATCTCATTCGTTGATCATGAAGCACTACCGAGGTCAGAATATCGACGATCGAGCTAGATTGTGGGGCTAGAACATGCTAAGACTTTAAAATTCTTAGAGCATGTCACAATTGAAACCACGGTATCACAAAGGGGATACGTGGTGCTTTATAGTGAATTGCGAGGATAAAAGTGAGTTGGTCTCAATCTAGCCTAGGTTGCGCCCACAATCACATAATTACGTGAGGTCATAGCCCAGGGCCATATGGAGGAAGGGGCTAATGAAGAAAGAGCTAATGCCTGAAACTCAGCATTTTAGAAGCACGCATGAAGAGGTCGCGGGAATCATAGGACCTGCACCAGAAGTGAAAGGGGACCTATGTAAACTGATTTGGGTCTAATAAAGGTCGAAGGGTCAATTCGACTCCTTGATTAGAATGATCCTAGTGATAGGTCGAGCAACCTCGAGGGGAGAAGGGGGGTCTACATCAAGTGGTATTAGAGATTGATTTTTTCTTGCATATGAAAGGAAAAGGAGAGACAATGAAAGAAGATACTCTGATACCATCAAGTGGTATCAGAGATGATTTCCGCCTGTTGATTTCAGGCGAAGGAGATGAAGGAGGTAGTCTTACTACATCAAGTAGTATCCAGAGCTGAATTTTGTCTACAGATTGTAGACAAAGGTGAGAAGGTGAATATAGATAATATGATAAGATCAAATGGTATCAGAAGCTGAAGCTCACCTGTAGATAACAAGTGAAGGGAGACAGAGTATTGATGTTATGTGAAGAGTGTTGCAAGGTGTGCAACAAATGGTAGATAGCCAGGTGGGATGCAGTAACAGGAAGATGGATACTAAAGGCCATGAGCGTGGTCAAAGAGGAGACCTCCAACAGAAAAGTAAAACATAAATTGATAAGGAGCTCATTTAGATAAGAGCAATAATGGAACAACTAATATTAAAGATGCAGCAGGAGGCAAAGGTACACTAGAGGAACGAATGGCCTCTGAAGAGGAAGGTAAAATGGCTTGTTCAGAAATTGTTGGCCAGAGGAAAACAACAATAGTTAAAGAGGTGGTTGAGGCATGTGTAAAACATAAGAGACACAGAGTATATGGTTCACATCTGTGAGCCATAGATTGGGAGGAAACTCAGTGATGAGGAGGAGATGAGATCAGTTAAAGATCTCATAAAATGCCAAGAGGGTAGAAGTGGAATTTCAAGTTGCCAGGTGGGAAATGGAAAGAGATTAGTGGGTGATCTCATAGAATTCCAGGATGGAAGTTGATGGCGACAGAAGTCACTCCTGGATTGCTTGCAGGAGCAGAGCCCGACGCCCATCAATTTTATGTCATGGTGGTTTTTAATAGGTGATCAAATGGATAGAGACTCAGAAAGATATTACTCTAACTCAGAGACTGTGTCTGGCATGTGAGAAACAAAGGAGGTCTTGAACTAACTTCAGTCAGTAGGTTGATTAAAGGGTGAACATGTGGAAGACTTGATAAGAAGGGTGAACAAATTACTTTGGGCAATAGGCTTTCAGCAATTTGTAGAAGAAAAACCCCGAATGCGAGATCCTCTAGTTCAGGGCTTCAAGATACTAAAAAAGGGACTTGACTGGATTCTCCAATTCCAAGTCGTTCAACGTTAAGAAAATCACAAGGACTGATCAGAGACAATGCAACTGTCACAGTGATCAAATTCTACATCATCCTATGACAGCCACAACTCGACCAGATTCTCCAATTCCGAGCTGCTCCAACACAGTTTGAACAAAGACATGAAAGAAACTAACATCCATAAGGAAAGAAGTCTCAAGAGTTCATACATAACCAGAGATAACAATGCTTCATTAAATCTTTACAACCGAGAGCCTCGCTCAACCATCGATAGATACAAAAATGGAGGAAACGCCTACATATACTCAAAACAACCATAGCAACAAAATCGAGATGTTGCATTAAACACATTGCGCTTGCATGGCTTCTGAAAATATGCATCTGTAGTCTCTGAATGATCGTGCACCTATGGCAGACGCAATTGAATTCCTGACAGCTTCATGGGTGAATCGACATGCCTTTAATTCATCGCCGGACTTTCCCATTATGGCGGAGGCGATGTCTAACTACCACCAACTGCTTCAATAACTGCTTCATTGGGATTGAGGATGGCTCGGCAAACTCGGTGCTTTTGCGATGTGGGAGACCCCTCGTGATGCCACCTGGATTCAACTGAACGTCCCAACGAATAGCATGGAGGCCAGCACGATGGATGGGGCACATAACATGAGTGGTGGTGCCAACACTATGATGGTGAGGTGTGAAAGAGGTTACAGGGGAAGACACATGGTGGAGGGAAATAAGCGGAGGGAGAGCAGGAGATGAGATACAATGGACACATTCTAATGGAGGTTGTTGTGGAAAGGAGCGGGACACATGACAGGTGGTAAATGAATGATGAGATGGGGAAGGGACCACCTGGACTAAAGTGGAGATAGACAGATGATGCATGGAAACAAGGGAGAGGCCAATCAAGAGGATGACATAACGGGAAAGGGTCCACCTTGGTTAAACATAGAGCAGCTGAGAAGGATGAGATCGCGCGAGTGCCGTTGATCCGGGCGCGCAAATCTCTGCCACCCAAATTTGCTTGCTGCTTAATCATAAGCGCCCCTCCTCCAGGCTTGCTCCTTTACGACCAGGTGCCAAAACCACGGGCCTGATTCTGGGCGCTATCAGCATTTCAGGGTTCAAGGTTTCGAGAAGTTAAGGGACGAGGAGCGTGTACTCCTCGAACTCCCGAATGCTGACGTGACACAGATGTGTGTCGCGTGTCCCTCAGATGAATGACCCAGATAGTATGCTATTATATAGGGTGCTCCCCCCATTTTGCAGGCTCGCTTGATATGACCTAGGGTCGAGACCCGGGGCTAGGTGCCAAAGGTGCTTTCAGAACTTCACTGATCGGCGATTTCAAATGCAATGAACGGACAACTCCTTGTCTCCCGAATCACCAATCCCCGATATGTCGACTGGCTTCCACCTGTCCCAACGAGATTGGACAATCCAAATTTACTTTGAACCGTTGGCGTTGTCCTTCGTGCTAAACCCCAGGCAACTTAACGGCCTCGAAAACTCGATGACCATCGATCTATTTTTATGGATGGATCTCGGCCGCCGACGGAAAAACTGCGCCCGCTCGCTTGACTTGCTACTGAAAAACGGGATTCTCCCGTGCTGCGCTTGGGCGCTTCCTGTGAAAATTGCAGACTTGGGTACGCCTAATCCTGAGACAAGAAATATCGCTAACATTAGGCTCCATGGGGGATAGAGTCGTCCCTGTGATGCTCTAAGAACTCATTCTGCAGCTTCAGTGCCTTGCTGTTGGGCTATGGAGTCATGCTCAAAACATCTCGCTGCTGAAAATACAAGCCGAAAAATAAAAGCAACAAAATAAAGATACATGCTCAAAGGAGCTTATTTATATACAATCCTAAACTAATAGAAGACATTAGATGGGGATAGGTGAAAGAAGATTTCCACCATAGCCATTCAAGCAGCTTCTTGGATAGAAGCTCCTTCCTTCTGTCAATGATCATCATCAGATGGTGTAACTGTGACAGTAGAATGGTTACACTCCTCATCTCCTCCTTACAGGCTGGAGTTGAGATGAAATAGGGCGGCTCCAAGGCATAGGGGAAATGCCACTCCATGTACTTGCTGACAGGGTCATAGAATGATTGGCGAATTTCAGAGAATTGGCGACAGACAGCCTCTTCTACTCCACAATTTTTCACACGCGGCCGAACATCTCTGATAAGCACAGGTGGGTGAATCACTGAAGTGGGATCGTTGATCTCGGGTGGTGGTTGCTTACTGAATGGTTCTGAACAAAGGGTAGACTGCTCCTCTGGTTCTTTTTCCTCTTCCAGATAATCATCAAAGTCGGGAGGGAACAGAGCTTCTCCAACTTGCAGAAGTGGAACTATCCCCCGCTCCTCCGTTTCGACCTTGAATGTAAACACATCATGGGAGATATTGTGAAGGAAAAGGGAACAATCCTCTTCCACAACTACCACTTCATCGTTTTGATCTGATACAGCAAGCTCATCGGGGGCAGATGTTAATGCACCTACGAAATCTTCAATGATCTCCTTGAAAGAGCCATCTAGAACATCTTCCTTGGAGACTGGAAAATCCTCGCCATTGTCCTCAAATTCCAACCTTCCATGTTGGGCAGTGAGAGATTTTGCCTGCTCTATCAGTTCACTCAGAGCATCTTCTTCCCCCAGTCTTCTATCCCTACAACCCTCATCATCACAACCTTCACTAGATATAATCATATCTGGGAGGATTTCTTCTTCTTGGCTCTCCCATGGGTCAGATTCATAATGACCATAAACAGGACCCATGGGAAAGCTTTTTCCATAATCGCCCTCATTAGAGGTGCTAAGGGCCTCTGCTTCAAAGGATGGGAAATCCTCAACGCATTGTTCAGCTTCCCACCTATCAATTCTGGCAGTGATAGAGTTTATCAGTTCCATAACTCCGCCCAAAGCGTCTTCTTCCTCCCTGGGATCTTCATAATCATTCATGGTAGAGATACCCAAATCATCTCCTTCAAAGGGTGGAAAATCCTCTGCACATCGCTCAGCTTCCCACCTGTCAAGTTTGGCAGTGATAGATTTTATCATCTCCATAACTTCGCCCGAAGCAGAAGAATGGGGAGGAGAAAGGACTGATTCCTGATCCAGGTCATCAGGATCATCCTCATAGCCTACATAAGAGACAACTCTATCTTGTATACATTTGTTGTAGTATCCCTCACAACAACTATGAAAAATCAACTCAGAGGGATAAAGCTCCTGACAATAGGCAGTGAAGGATGCATGGAATTCTATGAGTGAAGAAATGCTAGTAGGGGGTAAAGAATGATACCATTTACGCACATCCCCTGCTAACGAGAACATGAACATCTTTAGTAATACATCCTCATGATGTATCTCCCACTGACGCATGAGTTCATGAAACTCCCAGAGATGCTGAGCAGGGTTGTCCTCTTCACGCTCTCTAAATTTGGGCAAATAATCGCTCCATTAATCCGGAGAAGGGACATCATTAGGAAAACCAGGAATAGTAGAAAAATTAAAAGGAGCAAACCTTCGAGCCAGGATTTCCTCCATATCGAACCAGTGGAGTCGCCAATTGATCCTCGAATCATGGAGTCACCAGGTGAAAGATGCGTAGCTTCAAATATGTCTGGTCCTTGTTCACCATCAAAGGCCAGATCTTAACGTTGTCGTTACCCCAGGAAACTTCTCAGGTTGAGAAAGCAACTGCTGAAACCTTCTCGAGAAAGCTCCTTAGGGTCAACTTTCAGGTGAGCTAACAATAGTCACAGCTGAAACAATGATGTGGAAACAATGGAGTCGCCAGGTGCACAGTAGCAATCTTTAAGGGCTCTGATGTCTAATGCACCTTCAGAATTAGAGGCTCAATGTCATTCTACCCAGGGAAAATATTCAACTTCGTCCCCGGCAACGGTGCCAGAAATGTTGGCGACGGAAGTCACTCCTGGATTGCTTGCAGGAGCAGAGCCCAACGCCCATCAGTTTTATGTCACGGTGGTTTTTAATAGGTGATCAAATGGATAGAGACTCAGGAAGATATTACTCTAACTCAGAGACTGTGTCTGTCACGTGAGAAACAAAGGAGGTCTTGACCTAACTTCAGTTAGCGGGTTGATTAAAGGGTGAACAGGTGGAAGACTTGATAAGAAGGGTGAACAAATTACTTTGGGCAATAGGCTTTTAGCAATTTGTAGAAGAAAAACCCCGAATGCGAGATCCTCTGGTTCAGGGCTTCAATATACTGAAAAAGAGACTTGACTGGATTCTCCAATTCCAAGTCGCTCAGCATTAAGAAAATCACAAGGACTGATCAGAGACAATGCAACTGTCACAGTGATCAAATTCTACATCATCCTATGACAGCCATAACTTGACTGGATTCTCCAATTCCGAGCTGCTCCAACACAGTTTGAACAAAGACATGAAAGAAACTGACATCCATAAGGCAAGAAGTCTCAAGAGTTCATACATAACCAGAGATAACAATGCTTCATTAACTCTTTACAACTGGGAGCCTCGCTCAAACATCGATAGATACAAAAATGGCGGAAATGCCTACATATACTCAAAACAACCATAGCAACAAAACCGAGACGTTGCATTAAACACATTGCGTCTGCATGGCTTCTGACAATCTGCATCTGCAGTTTCTGAATAATCGTGCACCTATGGCAGACGCAATCGAACTCCTGGCAGCTTCATGGGTGAATCGACATGCCTTTAATTCGTCGCTGGACTTTCCCATTATGGCGGAGGCGATGTCTAAATACCACCAACTGCTTCAATAACTGCTTCATTGGGATTGAGGATGGCTCGTCCAACATGGTGCTTTTGCGATGTGGGAGACCCCTCGTGATGCCACCTGGATTCAACTGAACGTCCCAACAAATAGCATGGAGGCCAGCGCGATGGACGGGGCACATAACGGGAGTGGTGGTGCCAACACTATGATGGTGAGGTGTGAGAGAGGTTACAGGGGAAGACACGTGGTGGAGGGAAATAAGCGGAGGGAGAGCAGGAGATGAGATACAATGGGCACATTCTAATGGAGGTTGTCGTGGAAAGGAGCAGGACACATGGCAGGTGGTAAATGAATGATGAAATGGGGAAGGAACCACCTGGACTAAAGTGGAGATAGATAGATGATGCATGGCAACAGGGGAGAGGCCGCTCAGGAGGATGACATAACGGGAAAGGGCCCACCTTGGTTAAACATAGAGCAGCTGAGAAGGATGAGATCACGCGAGCGCCATTGATCCGGGTGCATGAATCTCTTCCACCCAAATTTGCTTGCCGCTTAATCATAAGCGCCCCTCCTCCAGGCTTTCTCCTTTACGACCAGGTTCCAAAACCACAGGCCCGATTCTGGGCACTATCGACATTTCGGGGTTCGGGGTTTTGAGAAGTTAAGGGACGAGGAGCGCGTACTCCTCGAACTCCCGAATGCCGATGTGACACGGACGTGTGCCGCGTGTCCCTTAGATGAACGACCCAGATAGTATGTTATTATATAGTGGGCTCCGCCCATTTTGCAGGCTCGCTTGATATGACCTAGGTCCGAGACCCGAGGCTAGGCACCAAAGGTGCTTTCAGAACTTCACTGATCGACGATTTCAAATGCAATGAACGGACAGCTCCTTGTCTCCCGAATCACCGATCCTCGATACGCCGACTGGCTGCCACCTGTCCCAACGAGATCGGACGATCCAAATTTACTCTGAACCATTGGCGCTGTCCTTCGTGATAAACCCTCGGCAACTTAACGGCCCCGAAAACCCGATGACCATCGATCTGTTTTTATGGATGGATCTCGGCCGCCGACGTAAAAACTGCGCCCGCTCGCTTGACTTGCTACTAAAAAATGGGATTCTCCTATACTGCGCTTGGGCACTTCCTGTGAAAACTGCAGACCTAGGTACGCCTAATCCCGAGACAAGAAATATCGCTAACAGAAGTGATGGAATTTCAATTTTCCAGGTGGGCAATGGAGAGAGATCAGGTGATCTCATAGACTACCAGGTGGGAAAAGAGAAAATCCCAAGTTGTCAGGTAGGAAAGGGAGAAGAGATGAACTCAATTGAGAGTTCATGTCAGCAAGGAGTGTTGATAGAAGAAGATCAGAGGTGTGTTCTGATCATTGGGGGAATTCAAACATTCCTGCCAAATATTCCATTAGAGGAAAAGACAAGTGTTGCACATGAGGAAGTGGTGCAACCAGAATCCAAGAAAGAAGCCATGGGGCCAAATTATTTTAAAGATAAATATTTCTGTGATGTAGGTGTAGCAGGGGAAAGACAACTGGCAAGGACTATCAAAGAACAGGAGAAGGAGTAGACACTGATGTATGCCCCAACAGAAAAAGAGGAGGATTCATATGAATTTCTCATGCAATGGGAGAAAGAGCTGAAGATGTTAGAGGATTGGTTGGACAATCCAGAACTAGAAGATGGCTTCCAGGAGACAGTCATGCAGATTGCAGGAGAATAGCATTCAACATAATTGCTCAAAAATTTCATCCTAAGAGATGAATAGGAGATGACTGCAGCACTGGATCCTACAACAAAAGATGAAGCATACATCATAGATTTTGTTGAGTTATATGAGGAACTAGAATCCCTGGAGAGAAGTGTAAATATGAAGAGTAGGCATATCCAAAAGGCCAAGTTGGAAATAGGTGGAGGAGCATACCATCCTGGGGAGTAGTTGGAGGAAGTTGGAGTTGAACCAACACAAGAGGAGATGGAAAAAGTCAATCTATCAGAGGAGTAAGCTGAGCATCAACTTAGTGGTGAGACTACATAACTGGAGTATGCAACAAAGTGGCCAGATAGTGCCACGGGAGATGAAGATAACATGAAGGCTTAGATTGATTATATTAGTAAGGAGGAGAAAGAGCACACATTTCAATGTGCCCAAGAGATGGAGAAAGAAGATCATTCGGTGGAATTGCTCAAAATTTTCAGCCAAGGAGATGAACATAAGGCAACTGTAGAATATGGATCTACAACAGAAGGAGAAGAGCATTCAGATGAATGGCTCAAAAAATTCATCCAGGAATCTGAGAAAGAGATAATTGTAGAATGTGAACCTACAATAGAGGAGGAAGCAACATATAACATGGATCTTGTTGATCTGTGTGAAGAGATGGAGGCCCTGGAGAGAAGGGTAAAGATGCAAAGGCATCTTATCCAACAAGTTAAGTTGGAAATTGATGGAGAGAAGATGCAATAGAACATACTACGGGAGGAAAGCCAACCAGTGGACCAGCTGGACAAAGAAATAGAGGAGATAAAGAGATTGATTCTAGAAGAATCACAAGAAGTAGTTATCAGAGAAGTATGGGACAAAACAAAACCTGCAGGAGCAGCAAGACATAAGAAGAAAAAAAGAAAAGGAGTAGATGAACAACTCCAAGAGAAAGTATGGGACACTGGAGGATCTCAACAACATAGCAGAGGGAGCCATGAGCAGGAGCTCATGATTTTACCAGCAGTGGAGTATGATGCAGGAGCATCGTCAGGATATCCCATGTGGAGGGGAAACTTAACACCATAGTGTGCCTTTTTAATTATTGGGAATCTGAAAAATGGCGTTTCCCGAAGATTCATTTTGAACAGATGATTGAATAAGAGCGAAACGCTCGGAAACTGAATGATCACAAGAGATCTGGGAGTTTCACTCCTAGACTTTAATGTAATGGAGCTAGAGTAGTTTTTATCTATTACTTCGATAGGAGAGGTAGTCAGAGGGAACCCTAGAGGACCTCCTTTATATGTATATGCATGGTATGCCTAAATGATGTCGTTGAAAATTAGTAGGAGATTGTTGTGATTTAGTTATCATTTTTCATAGATGTATCCATTTACATTTGAATGAATATAACCGAGGAAAATTGATCTAATGCAGAGTTTCACTATTGTTTACAGTTTCTCTATTATTTTGTGTTTCATGAATGAATGGGTCATATTAATGAATGTATGAAAATGTGAAGTGTTAAGTAATTTTCAATCGCTTTTGTTATTTGAGTTCATGCAAGGTGTGCATGTTGTCTGCAAGGAGTGCGTCAACAGAGTCTATTTTGACTCAGAAGCTCAGGAGATATACCATTGAACTTGTAGTAGCAGAAGTGCATAGAGTGCATAGAGTCGCATAAAGGGTGCATAGGCCGAGTCGAGTATTGGGCTCCCTAAACCAAAGGAAAGGTTGAAGGATCTTTGTTGCAAGGAGTGCACAGATTTGGAAATTTTCTAAGTGCCAAAAAATCTATCATGAAGGGTCGCAAGGTGTGTGAGAAAGGTTCCTGAGAATTCCTGAGCTTGTAGAGTGGAACAATCTCAGGAGAGATAGAGGTTCTGAAGAGTTCATAGGAAGAGCCGAGGGTTTAAGTCACCTCATATAAACAAGCTTGGGAGGCAGATCAGTTCCAACATTCAGTTGAAACCGCTTAGAAAATATTCTAAGTGTCGAAGTGGCCCTCAGAGGAGTCAAAGGATCTGAGAGATAAAGTTCAGCAGAAGTAGCGACAACAAATGTGAGATCTGTTGGTGGAAGAAGTTCGAGCCGTTAGATCCATGTCAAGGGAAGTAGAAGGAGAGTGTCGAGGAGGAATAGATCCCAACCATAGGATCTGAGAGCAGAAGATCGGTCGTCCTCCAATCAAGGCAAAGCATACGAGGTTTAAGTCTCTGCATGCACATAGGAGCAAGGATTCACTGAAGACCCGAAGCGGACAAGAACCATCCATCATCCAGAGGGAGGCGTGGTAGAAATCTATGAATTTCGAGTGAAAGCACTCCGGGAGGAACGAGTGCAGCGGAGTTGAAAATCTCGAAACTCAAAGAGTTGAAGAGGATAGAGGCCGTAAGATCAAGGGGGAGAGACACATCAAGAGACCGTGTGTTTTGGGTGAAATCACTCCAAAAGGAATGAGTGAGTAGGAGTTTGAAACTCCCTAAGCCGAAAGAGTTGAAGAGAATCTAGACCATCAGATCTAGAGGGTATGTGTCGACAGATCTTGAGCTCCAGGAGAAGTGAAGGTCGATTTATGAAATTGTTGAAGTAAATCCTGACTATTGGTTGTCAGGGGGAGTACGTGTCAACAGATCTGAGGCTCTGGGAAAAATCACTTCAAGGGTTTCAGTTGAGAATTGAAACTACAGAAACACGAAGTCCAAAGTGAGTCTAGACCGTCTGATATAGAGGGAAGCATAGCGACAGATTGCGAACTTCAGATAAAAGCACTCTGGAGAAGTTGAGAGCTGAGATCTTCGAAACCCCAAGGTCTGAAGCGAATCATAGTCGTCTGATTCAGGAGAACACGCGAAATAAATCCATGGACTCTGGGTAAAGAACCAAAGTAAATTATAGTCGTTCGATTCAGGAGGACACGCGATAGAAATCCACACACTTTGAGGGAAAGTGAAAGTTGAAATTTGAATTTTCTGAAGTCCGAAGACCCAAAGAAATTGCAGTCGTTGATATGCAGGAGACACACGTCAATAGATCGTGAGATTTGGATAAAAGAATTTCATAAAGGTTGAGGTTTGATATTTCCGAAGGCTGAAGCCTCGAAGTGGATGAGAGTCGTCAATTTGAAGGTGGACACGTGACACCAGATCTAGAACTCCGAAGGAAGGCAGAGGGGGAAACGTCAAAACCTCAAAGGAGATCTCAATCGTTGATCGAGGAAGGGGCCGAAGGACCATTGATATGGTTGAAAGGGCCAAAGTCCCAAAGCAGAGGAAGAGTCGTTGATTGAGGAGGAGACATGGTAGACAATCTGCCATTTTGGAGAATTTCCATGCGAAGAGAGCAGGAGTTGAGAGTTGAAACTCCCAAAGCCCGAAAGGCCAAACCAATCACGATTGTTGATTGAAAGGGACACGTATTGATAGATTGTGGAGATCTGGGATAACATGCTCTAAGGAGAAGGAAGAAAAATGGAACAGATCTCAGTCGTTGATCACGAAGCACCGCCGATGTCAGAATATCGATGGTCGAGCTGGATTGTGGGGCCAGAACATGATCAGACTTTAAAATTCTTATAGAGGGATGCAATTGAAACCACAATATTGCTAAGGGGATACATGGTGCTTTATAGTGAATTGCGGGGAGAAAAGTGGGTTGGTCTCAATCCACCCTAGGCCATGCTCGCAATCACATAATTACATGAGGTCATAGACTAGGGCCATATGGAGGAAGGGGATAATGAAGAAAGATATAACGCCTGAAACTCGACATTTCAGAAGCACATAGGAGGAGGTTGCAGGCATCACAGAACCTGCACCAGAAGCGAAAGGGGACCTGTGTAAACTGATTTGGGTCTCATAAAGGTCGAAGAGTTTATTTGACTCCTTGATTAGAATGATCTTAGACCGGGAGGTCGAGCAATCCTTAGGGGAGAAGGGGGCTCTGCATAAATCATGCTCTTGCTGCAATTAATTCCTCATATGATTCATAGATTACAGATTCTGGGGCATCACATCATATGGCAGTGAAAGAGGAATTTTTCACTTCTTTGAGTTCATGCTCAAGACCCCCTATTCTCATGGGGGATGATACTCCAATAGAAGTAACAGGAGAGGGAAGAGTGGAACTCCATAATGGTAGTTTTGATAATTTTTTACATGTTCCAAAGATTTCTATGAATCCGCTCTCAATTTATCAGATCACTCAGAAAGGTAAAAGGGTTGAATTTACATCAGATTTAGTTTCTATACTTGACATGCATGACCATTCCATTATTTAAATTGGCAAGGTGGATCACAAATTAAGGTTGTATAAATTCACTAAGTTTGTTGAAGGTGACTCTTGTTTTCTACTTACACATAAGGAGAGTACTTTGCATGCACCTCTAGTGTAACATGGAGATACTCTTGTGATTCCATCAGTTCCAGAAATCAAAGATGTTTCCATACACTCAGATTCTGTACATGGAAATAAGAAGGTAGTACAACTAGATAAGAAGCTAGCGCTAAAGCTTCAACAGATGCCCAAGAGGGAACAATTCACACTTTAGGCAGTAGGTGTCCTTACAGGGAATCCATTGGATTTGAGGAGGACTCGATCTCAACATGAGGAGTCTTCTCATGTACTTTCATCTTCTGAACCAACGATGCCCATGCATTTCTATATGGTTTAATCTTCTGATATACATCTCTATAGTGAGGTTGTGGGAAATCCTTTATGGGAAGCAACCATGTAGAATGAGTATCACTCACTCCTAGAGAATCAAACTTGTCATCTGGTTCCACTTCCGCTAGAAAGAAATATTTGCAGGTGTACATGGTTCCACAAAATCAAGAGGTACAAGTCTAGACAGGTTGCCAAAGGACTTCATCAGATCCATAAATATTTCTACATCTTCAAGAAGACTTTCAGTGAGAAAAAATTTCAGACTTTGAGGGATCGTCTTGGAGTGAAGAACAAAGTTTCCTAGCAGCTTCCTTTTCTTCTTTTGATGCAATGTATTTTGAGGGGGGGGTTTGTTCCCATGTGGTTTTCCCTCTTTCCTAATTTTTATTTAGTGTTCATTAGTTTCACTGTACATGAGTACCTAATATGGCCTAGTAGTTGGGAATCATTTTTTTACTCCATAGTGATGTTCAAGGGGGGTGTTGGAGAAATTTCTATTTTCGACACACTAGTTCAGTGGGAATTAACTGACTATTTCTATTTAGATCATCACTATTATGCATGCATGCATTCCTAAGGAAATGTAACTGCTTGATTGATTTTATTAATTATGGAATGTTTTCTCATATATATGAGTGTATTCCATTCATTCATTGTATCAAAATGATCACAATGATCATCATTCATTATCTCATTGGAGTAGTGTGAATATATTTTCTCATTCTTCCAGATTAAATCTCTCATCCTTTTTTTGATAAGCTTTGTTTGTATTTTCTTTAGCTAGATCTCCCGTGCAAGTTTCAATGAAACATTGACACATGGTACCAAAGAAAAATGGAAAATGGATAATTTGTGTTCTATCGAGAACTCAACAAAGAAACACAGAAGGACCATTTCCCTCTTCCATTCATTGACCAAGTCCTGGATACGTTAGCAGGGAAGAAACACTTTTCCTTCCTCGAAGGATTTAGAGGGTACAATCAAATCCAAATCATGCCTAAGGATCAAGACAAAAAATGTGTCCATGGGGGAAATTATCCTATCATGTTCTACCATTTGGGATATATAATTCCTTTTCCACCTTTCAAAGAGTTGTAATTAGTATACTCTATAATTTAATTCATGATTTTGTGGAAATATGTATGGATGACTTTACGACATATGATAATGAATTTTATGAGGCATTAGAAAATCTAGAAAAAACATTGAAAAGGTGTAAATAATTGAGTTTTTCCCTCAACAATGAAAAGTGTTCAATGGTGTTAACTGATGGCATCATATTAGGGAACCACATATTAGAAAAATGCTTCCAAGTGGATCCGGAAAAAATCAAGGTAATATTAAACTTTCTGACTCCACATTCGCAAGAAGAGGTATGAAGTTTCTTAGGATATGATAGTTATTATCATCACTTTATTGAGAATTTCTCATGAATTGCTCGTTTATTATTTGCTTTTCTTAACAAAGATTCTGAGTTTTTGTGGACAAAAATCTGCCAGCATGCACTTGAAGAACTAAAAACTAAGGTGTCTAAAGCTCCTATTTTAAGAGAGCCCGATTGGTCCCTCCCGTTTCATATTTCTACGGATGCATTAGACACTGCCATTGGAATTTTTCTAGGACAACAAGAAATAAATGATCCATTCACAATTTACTACGTCGACAAAAATCTCTCACCTCCAAAACTAAATTATAAGGTAACAAAAAAATATTTTCTTGCAATAATACATGCAATTAATAAATTTTGGCATTATATCACAGGATATCCAGTAATATTGCATACTAACAATGCTTCCATAAAGTATTTAATGAATAAACATATCACCAATGGCAGGGTAACTATGTGGTTATTGTTATTAAAGGAATATGATAAAACCATCTTGAATAAACTAGGAACGAACAATGTAGTGGCTACTTTTATTTCAATAATTACATCTAACGAGAATGAGCCACTTGTAGAAGATTCTTTTATTGATGAGAACCTATTTTTGGTTCCTACTAACCCTCCTTGGTTGGTATATATCACTAATTACTTGGTTGTAGGTATACTTCTACATCATTTATCTCCAAAGGAGAAACAAAAGACCATCAAACAAAGTTGGAGGTTCTCATGGATGAATGGTTATCTCTTCTACACTGAAGTAGATCTTATCATCAAAATATGTGTATGAGAAGACAATATCCATGAGATATTGAAATATTTCCATGATGGTCCATGTGGGGGACACTTTGCAGACAAAAGGACTGGATACAAGGTACTTCATCAAGGGTACTATTGGACCACTATCTTCAAAGATGCCAAGGATTATGTAAAAAGGTGTGATAGTTTCCAACACATGGGAAGACTAATTCAATTAGACGAAATGCCACTACAACCACAGTTGTTTTTGTAACCCTCTAATAAATGGGACCTGGATTTCGTTGGACCAATCAATCCTCCTTCCCACTGTAATTCCTACATCCTACTATGCACATATCATGTCACAAGATGGATGGAAGCCAAGGCACTCCCGACCGTGACAGAACATGTAGTAGTAGGATTTATTCATGAAGAAATCTTCACCATATTCGGGATACTACGGGAAATAGTTATGGATGGGGGAACTCAATTCACTTCAATACTCATTACAGACTTGATAGAAAAATACAAGATCAAACAGAGGGTTCCATATCACCCACAAGCCAATGGACAGGTAGAAGGGACAAACAAAATCCTTGAGACCATCATTACCAAGACTATCACTACACCCCAAATATTGGGCTAAAAAACTACCTGAATATTTATGGGCCTATCAGATGACATGGAGAACTACCACTGATTGCACCCCATATGAATTGGTGTGTGTAAAGAGAGTATTTTTGACAATTTAAACATAGATCCAAACACTTAAAACATCTATAAAACTTGGAATGGACTTAACTAAATCTCACGAACAGAGACTCCTACAGGTCAATGAACTAGACGAATTCTGCCAAGTTATTTTGCACCACACAACAATAATAAAACATCAAAGAGCTTGATGGCATGACAAGTTCATTAAGAAGAAGAAATTCAAAGTTGGATACATGGAATTTTTATTTAACTCTAGGTTCAAAGATTTAAAAGGGAAGTTTTTCACTTGATGGCTTGGGCCTTATGAGATTGATACTATATATGACAATGGAGCCATCAAACTTCGCACCATCGACGGCGAGAAAAATCCTCTGATAGAAAATGAACTCAGGCTTTGATTGTATCATAAACTTCTATCCAAGGAAGCCTTCTTGAAGAAAATCAGTAGTGGATGGCCTGACAATGATATGGAGATTGTTAACAAGGGGGGAACCCCTGCTGAATGATTCATTCCTGTAAATAATAATAATAATAATAATACACCCATGTATAAAAACCTTTAGAGGCATGCCTGGGGTTCGTTTAGTGAAAATTATCTTACATGGGCACATGACATGTTAAAAAAGAGAGAGAGAAGGGCACTTCACAGTCTCATGATGGTTATAGCATGATCCCTCTGATCATTTTTTTAATCAAGTCTTTTTTTTCCTAATAAAAAACACTTTCAGGATATGTAGAGGAGAAAAATGTTGTTGTTGCAACTCTGGATTTTTTTTGCTACAACTCTCGTTGTTGTAACTTCTATTGCTACAACTTCCGTTGCTACAACTCCTATTTTTGCAACTTGGTTCACTGCAAATCCTATTGTTGCAACTCTTGCTAATGAAACTTTGGTTTCTACAACTCCTATTTTTTAAATTGTTGTTGTTGCAACACCGATTCCTACAACTCTTATTGTTGCAATTCTTGTTGTTGCAACTTCCATTGTTGCAACTCCTTTCATTAAAACTTTTCATATCGACACTACAAATCCAATTCTAAAGTACCAAAACCAATTTGAGAAAAGAAGACTCCCGCTAAGATACCATGCCAAGCCACAATCCTGACCCACATGTTGCTGCTACTCCGAATCCTGGTTTCAACTCTGTCATTTGCGCAATTATGAACATTTTCGCAACTCTCCTCATTCCTATGACTCTTCACATTGCCGCAACTTTGCCCGTTGTTGCGAATCTCTGCAGCACTGCAACTTCGTGCATCATTTCTGCAACTTACGATGCTACTACAATTTGAAAGAAATGATTGTGCCACACTGATAGTTGATGAAACTCTTAGCGACCAACATGACAACTCAATGAAGGTATTTGCAATCACGACAAGGCACGATAAGTTTGGAAGGTACATCTCTTGAATTATGTAATGAGTAAGCAATGAATTAACATAATTGCAACCTAATCACATCACTAAATCGTCATCACAACTCATAATTACCCAAACCATAAAACAATTACCCCTTCCCACCACCATTCTCGTTCATACTTTGAACTCACCACCCTATGAAATATTTATACTGAGTTGTTGGCACCGTCATTAAAATTTTGAGCAGGAAAATGGGAGGCTGACTAAACCACAAAGACCCTCTTGTTGGAGGCATATGAAAACATTGGCATGAAATCTTCCAGTAGGGAGGTTGGATGGAATACCTAAACAGGATGTGAGGTTATGACGATGATTTGGCACTTGAATTCACCGCCGATTTCATGTAAATAAGGACAGAGGTAACACGGGTTGTAGTGCATGTAACAGATGACTTAATTACATAATTGACCCATCTTTCCCATATGGGAAAACGATGGTATTTCCATCGGAGGCCCAATCCCGAAATTCTCGAGCAATTCCTCTAACCAGGGGAAGCTTTCGGCAAGAAGGGAATAGGGTTTGAAATGACTTCTTTGATGATCCCATGGCAATATGTTTTCATATTCATGGAATGATACATTACCTTCGAGGGCCGCTATGGGGCAGTATACCTACTGCACATCCACCTATTGGACAATCTACGACATGGCATGTTGGTCAAATTGTCATTTTCCCTTTGGAGGATGCTGCAAAACATGGCTAATCAGGCACATAAGGCCATCCACCCTTGAGAATCCCTATCACACCACGGGATAATCAAATTGTTGGTCAAACATGCATTAAAAATGGAGGGAAATACATGGAACACGGTGGAAAAAGCACCAGTTGGCACAGTAATTCCACTCAAAAGATGTTGATTTTACCACTTCAACCCAACACCTGACAATTAGCTCAAAATAAAATCACTTTATCTACTAAAATCATAGCTTAGTAATCAACTAAACATGTAGTGGAAGCATAAATTAGGAAACCCAAATCACACAAACAAGACACCAATATTTTCGATATAAAATCCTGGAAAAACCCTGGAGGTAAAACAAGTTCCAAGGTGATTTTATTAAGGTCAAATCAGGGCTCCCGTAACAGGTAAAATGGCCCACTAAGAGAATATACACTCTAGATAAACCTGGCAATTCCTATGTTGCTTTACGACCCTTTACCAACACACTCTTTGAGGTGTACATGCCTTTCCTTTATCAAACCGATGTACATACGTGTTTGTCTCCACTTAAACCCGCATACATGTACATAAACTATGTACAAAAACCTCTGTATGAGACACCCATTTTCCTATGGATTCTATCAGCTAAAACCCACCTACGACTGCTTTTTCTCTCTCTTCTCCTTGACCTGCATGATCTCTAGATGGAAATCCTTCTCCACCTATCCAAGATATTGAATTTTGGTCCTTCATGATCCAACCCTCTCTACATAAACACTTGGAAAAAATATCTTCACCCAACTAGTGAGATCTCCTCACTCTTGTGTAAGAAAAAGTACTTATTTTCTTCTACACTCCTCACACTAGAAAAATTTCTTATTTTCTATCACCAACCTTGGTCTCTCACCAAAAATTATCGACCTTGATCTCTCATCAAAGTCCCGACTTTGTCGACTCCCTCAACACAAGTCTCTCACAAGTGCATCTCACACAAGTGTCTTCTCCTTTACTCTAGCCTTTATTTTATAATCATGCATTATAACCTAAACACAGTCTCCAAAGTGTTTGATGGTTGAGATTACTTCTTATACCCACTTGATATTTACATGCTTATATTACATGCTAATTAATTTGAGCACTTTCATTAAATAACTCAATCAAATAATTCTATAATTAATTAATAAAAACACTTTACTATAATAATTCCTTTAACTAAGGGGAGGTAGGTGGGGGGGTGATCTACGAACCTGGAGGGAAAAAATCCTTAAGATACCATTGGAATCTAGGGATGGAAACTAACAATAAAGACTAGGCCTCTCTCTACTAAAAGGAGTACAACTCTCCCAGTCTAATGAAATTTGAGAGCTTGTAGTCCTAGGGGACTCAAAAACCATAATAAGAATGATGATACATGGAACAAACCCCAGAGACCAAAGATTAAATAAAATCATGGATAGAATTAGGATGGTCTCTCGAGACATTAAAGCCACCTTCTACCACATATTAATGGAAAATAACATTGAAGCCGACAAAATGGCCAATGCAGCAATAGGGGCAAAGCCAGACGCCCTAAGTATAGATGGGGTCTCAACCCCAACACCCCTTTACTAATGGTCATTTCTGATTGGGGAAAGACTGATGCAAGAAGGCACCACACTCTGGCTCCAAACAAAAATCAAGGGCACATGTACAGAAAGTGATTCCGCTCCCCCCAAAGGAACAAGAGGGATGGGGGCTTATCCACGAAGGGGAGAATGGTCCCATAGGGTGAGTGGGTGAGTAGCTCCAACAACACAAGGTGGATTCTAGAAGACGTCCACCTGGAGCAGGGAGTATTTGGATTAAACAGGTGGCATGCAACACGAGTGGGTCTCTTTTCCTGAGATAAAATGGTGGATAACGACCCCAATGCCATCATCACGAAGGGTGGTAAATCTCTAGATCACATGGGAAACCCTGTCATTCATGTTCAAATTTTCTTGGTAGAGGTATGAGACTCTTAGCTCCCACATTGCAACAAATACCTCGACGTCACTCTAGCATCCATGGATTCTGATGGAACAATCTATAGGGAGCCTCCCATGAACTCGCAGGTAAGTATACTCTATATTTTATTAGAATCCATGCCATCATCCTTGCTCAGTTTATGGATTTTGTGGGATTTCCCATCTTCTTTCTTGTCATCCATGGTCCAGCTTCTATTTATGCTCGCTCCCCCGCAACCCTCGCGGTATGCCTGTCTCTTGCTAAGCGCGCCCTGGAATTCTCAGTTTACCCGCTCTGAGCCCTGCTTATCAGCTCATGAGACTCTCTTTACTTCCCCCTTCAGAGCCCTGTCTATCCTTGAGCATCTTCACAACCCCCTGAATCCCTCTTTTAGCCAGCCTCAGAACTTTCGAACTCCCTTGAATTCTTCGTCAATCTCTAACATCTTAATTTACCTCCCACATCGACGACCTCCCTTGCCCCTACAAGTATTCCTTTTACCTTCCCTCCTGTAGGCTAGAACCTCCCTTTCCCACTCGTGGTTCTCCCCTTGATCCATGTAAAATATTCAAGGATCAGTCAGGTCTGGAGAATCCTCAGTAAATGGTGCAATGCAACAAGAAAATGCAGATCAGGAGGAGTTGGGAAGCTGGCCAGAGGGCGACTAGGAAGTGGATTTTGGTGGATGTAGCAGCCTCAGAGTTCAAAGGGGCGCAATGAGCGCCAACTGTGCCTTTGAGCTGGAAACATTATCCCAGCACAGATTCCTGATTGGTAAACTCCAAAACAAAAATGACGCCCAACGGAGTCAAATTGAAGCCAACCACCTGAAGATAAAGATGTTGCAGCAAAGACCAAACCAACTTGACGTCTCGCAGGCTCCTCCAATCAATCCAGGTGAACAATAGGGACATTCAAGGAATGTTCACTCAAATTCGTTCAATCAAGTCTCTGACCTAAACGAGCCTCTTTCATAAATCAGGTCGGACATGCAACATATAAAAGTAGAAAAGGGTAACCAAGATCCAATCTTTGTATGTTTTGTCGAATAATATATATCGGTAGTATCTTTTGCCGGAGCTATCCAGGAAATTCAACATACAAAACTTTTGAAAATCAAGGGGGACAATCTAAACTCTATGTCAATCCCCACTTTTGTAAAAACCTCTCTTTAAGAGAGAAATATAGGCAGTCTGTACATACCTTTTTTTATGTAAAACCAATGGATTCATCCACACAGATAATACAATTTTACCAGTTTTTGTTATATATATATATATATAAAACTAAAGTAAAGCATTACACTTAGAAGGCTCTCGACAACTTGCACATGCTAGACACAAGCCAATGCGGAAGTACATGTCCGATGCTACCACTAACATCAACAGTAGAGAAACAATCACTGCAACTCCTTCACGAGATAGCGGTGCTACAAATCTAGAAGCTAAGGCCATGACAACTCTACATAAGCCAATTTCCCTATTGTTACACAAGAAACAATAGAGGCACATTGCCCTGCTATCACACAAGAACCAACATAGGCCCATTTCATTGTTGTCACACAAGAACTAGTAGAGGCCAATTTCCTTGTTGTCACACAAGAACCATCCAAGGCCAATAACTCTATTGATACACCAAAAATAACATAGGAATCATAGGACAAAGAAACAATGCAAGCCCAAGAATAAAAGGACCATGTTGTTATACAAGAACCAACAAGGCCAACTTTAGGTGAAGGGCTTGTTGCAATTTTGGAAGGATATCAAGATGAGGAAGAATTTTTTATTCCTAAGGAAGGGCACACAAATCATGACATCATCCACCTCCAAGGGAATCTCACTCTCTAAGACTCAAAGTGATTGTTTGTTTGCATGTGGACAGGAAACAATTTCGAATGGCGGGAGATGATAGGTGCTCAACTTGACATATTTTTAGCATCCATCCAATACTTTTTGCACACCTTTTTCCCATTTCCGTTTCCATATTTATACACTTTCCATCCACAACGATACATTTTTGGTTAATGTATAATAACTCATGCAATATTTTATTTCAATACTTACTCATATGTATTTTTTCAGGAGATTATTACCTTTCCTGCTAACAATGTTTTACAGGAACAAAGATGCATAGGCACCTTCCCAACATGAGAGTTACAATTCATGTTCAAAGTAGCTAATGCAACTAAGTTCCTTGCTACAACTCCTAGTGCTA
>JZKD02S0277093.1:689268-720896 GCA_000966675.3 Picea glauca | reverse complement strand
GCAATGCACTTGAAGGTCCGATTCCGGTATCACTTGGTGATCTTCAGAAGCTTCAGTATATGGATTTCTCCTTTAACCATCTGTCAGGTGGAATACCCAGGTCACTAGAAAATCTCAAATTGCTCCGCAACTTAAATTTTTCTTTCAACAAGCTGTCTGGAGAAGTCCCTAAAGGTGGAGTTTTCAAAAAGCTTGGTGCCACTGCTTTCATAGGAAATCTTGGTCTGTGTGGGAGCTGGGTAAGTTTACTACCATGCTCTGCTAACAAACATAAAAGCCATTCACTTCTAAAAAGAGTTATCATTCCTGTTCTTTCAGTTCCAGGGATTGTTGTAATGTGTTTGCTTTTGGGTATCTTGCGGAGATCACAAAATCGCAAGAAACCTATTCTTAAAGTGGGCATCCAGGTAATTCATATGGAAAGCTCATCGCTCCAAGAGGCGTATTTAATGAGGCCAACTTGCTAGGAGTTGTGAGGCCCAGGCTGGAAGCAGCCCAGCTTATCTGGGCTAAAAATGGTAGGGGGCGTTCATATGAATGTATTGTAATTGGTTTATCGGAGATGTTTCTTAACTGTGTGACTTATGAAATGAAAAATTTAAATTTTCGGTGAGGATTCGACTCTGGTTACTCTCTGGTCAGGGTCAATGTCCGTGTTTCTCCTCCAATGCTAAATGGTTGAACTCCAAACAAGCCTTAGATTCGGTTTTTGGGTCCTCAATTAAGTCACTCGCATATGTCTAAAGTGTTCAGTTCCCAAACAGCTGGGCCATGCATATGCGTGGTGACGTGTAATCTTGTTTGGAAAGTCAAAAAAGGTTAAATACTCTAATAACTCTTTCTTTAAAAATGGCATAAATACTCTAATAATTTTTATAAATAAGCGGGATCGACTTTCCTGGTCACTGTTTGGTCACTGTTCAGTGAATTCTATATTATAATTTTACTATTCAGTTCAATGTTTTAATCCGTTTAAATTTTGGTAAATTTAATGTTTTAATTCATTTAAATTTTGGCAAAATTTAACAAACTCAAAAATCTAAAATATGATAATATCTAAAAGCAGTTTAATTGAAATGAGTTATTGTTAAACATCATATCTTTTCATGGTTATTGTTTGATTTATTAATATTCAATATTTTAATCCATTTAAATTAATGTTTTTATTGACACTTAATTTTAATCGCCATTTAGAAAAGACCAATAATCATATTTTTGTATATTTATTCAGCCTCAAGTTAATGCAATAACATGTATGGTGCAATAACATGTATGGAGTTGCTAGTTTTTCCAATCCCTAGCCTCGTAATGGATAACATGTATGGAGTTGCTAGTTTTTCCAATCCCTAGCCTCGTAATGGATAACATGTGTGGAGTTGCTAGTTTTTCCAATCCCTAGCCTCATAATGGATAACATGTGTGGAGTTGCTAGTTTTTCCAATCCCTAGCCTCATAATGGTATCAGAGTTGGTAACTCCATGATTTAATTCCTTGGCGTTTCCTTTCCTCTTGCGAACAAAAAATGTCGTTCTAGTCTCCCTGCCAGTGCTTTTTGCATTATCTGGTTAGTCTATCTGCGTCGTGTCATTTCTGCACACTTCACACCTCTCTTGCATTCAAGTTTAGCACACCCTTGAGTTCACGCCTCCATCGTTCACACCTGCAATTATTCCAACCCGTCAACTATTCGCACCACCAGGAAACCCTAATTCGCTCCACTCACACCCAAACGAAACCCTAACTCGTGTTCCCCTCGACTTCTCATTGCTCACATCGCTCGTTGACTGTTCTCCCTCGTTGCCCCTATAGAAACATGTTCTTGATGTTCAAGAGCGGCTGGTGGAGATTTGAATAAGAATTGAGTCGAGTCTCTGCAATTTTTTCTTCATAGAACGAGAAGAAAAAAGCCCCAGGTGATTCCCGTATTGGTTCACCATTTACACTCTTTAGAAACATAAAAAAAATGTCGATTTTCAAAGGAATCACATGATCGCATTAGAGTTTTAGTTTTGTGGTCCTGAATTGTCGAGCCATTAAAGGCTGCCATATGTACAATATTTTTTTGGATTGCTTTCCCACCTTGCTAGTAGAAAAGATGTATTCTCTCATTACCATCGTCGACGTAGTTTTGATTGGTAAAGAGAATTAAAGAGAATGTTCCAGAAATATCATAAGCACATTGATCTTCAACGACCTATGGAATGGTAATATTTGTGAAGCAACAACTACTAATGAAGAAGAAGATGAATCAACTACTACTGAAGATGAATCAGAAGAAAAGTTGAGGAGTAGCAGATCGACCATTCCTAGATCAAACAAAGAAGATCGACCATTCCTAGATCAAACAAAGAATGTGTCATATGGAAGGACAAATATCATAAATCATATGTTGTGATTTCTGCAATAGTACGTGAAGAGATAAGTTTTCATATTACTTCAATTAATGACTCCTACAATATTTTGAAGAGATTAAATGACTGGTATGACACACTCAGAAGTGGAACTCATACAACTGATGGTGAAGCTCTTCAACTTAGAGTTGAAGAATGATGACCCTATGGCTTTAGCTTCTGAGATCAAAGCCATAATACATGACATTGATGCCACTAGGGTGAAGATAGATCTCCCTCTCACATCCTTCATTCAGGCACTTTACCCTACATATTCTCACTACCTTGAATCTTTGCAAGCAAGTGGTTAAATGAAATCCATCACATTTGACAAGTTGGTGAGAAAGTTGCAAAATGTGAGAAATCCTTTAGAAAAAAGTCAACTCATTCAACCAGAGAGACCATGTGCCTTTCTCAGAAAGAAAAGAGTAAGCCACATGATTATTCTAGAGGAGAAAGTAGCAAAAGAGGACGTGGAAGAAAGACTTTTAGAGGCAGGAGGTAGACACAACCAAGGCGATAGATCCAATCTTCAATGTACCCATTGCAAAAAGAATGGGTCACATCAAGAGAATGAATGCAAAGTTCCATGGGAGAATATCAAAGAAGACAAACAAACTTAAAAAGAGAACAAAAGTAAACCTTTAGAACCAATAAAAGGTAAACCACCTAAATCTTTTCATTACATTGTTTCTCATTTCAATATAGGAGTAACTAAATATCTATTTAACACGTCATATACTCCTTTGAGAGACGCACGACTTCTTGGCACAAGCGCAACCTCTCACATGACATTCCAAATAGGCTTCTTTGATGAATTCAATGAAAATGTAGAAGATGTAGTGTATTTTGTAGATAAATCAAGTCTCAAACCTTCACGAGTGGGCACCATCAGGATCAAAATGCTTGGACTCCCTGATTTTCTTATGCATGATGTACGATATCTTCTTGAGCCACGAAGGAAATTTTTGTCCCTTGTGCACATCCAACAACAAGGCCACTCTGTTCAAATATTCGATGGAAAAGTTGAAATAAGGAAGGATTCTCATAACATGGTTGTCATGAGTAGGACCTAACTTTTTATTCAAACATTTTTTTCCCACAACTCTATATCCCTAGGGATTTTTAATACTTCTTTTTTGGTCTTACTCGGATTGATAATTTTTTTCTTGAATTCATATTCCATATCATTTTTTCTTTCAATTCATATGCTTTTAATACTGTAAATGCCAAATCGGGTATTATGGTGGCCCTTGGAATACATATAATTTAGTAAATTCTTACATATAACATTGGAACTTTATTTCCTATAATTTTTCCTCTAGAATTCCTTATTATCTCTTTTCATCTTTGACTTTATTTTTTGTACACATATTCGCATCTTCTGGACATTATTTTATCGATATTTTAACTTATCTACTTGTCGGCACAGGGGTAGACCCAGGGTTCAATTCTTCAATAACGCACCAACAAAACCCTAACTATCGTCCCTTTCAACAACACCTGTGAAGCATATGAAGTATCACCTGAGGTAGAGGCAGGGGGGTTGCAGGACTCAAGTATCTACAACCTAGCTGGGACACAGATATGTGATCATAATGCCTTAACAATTCACTTAACAGTTAACATTCATTGGTCTTTAACCCTTTATTCACATCCCAGGTAAAACCCTAATTACAGAACAATGCAGTATTGAACAAGATCTAAGCATATTTGATCATTTAGCACATAACATCAACATATCTAGCATTCATCCAAGTTATTAAGCACCAAGATAATATATCAGATGCATCTAACATACATAAAGATTTAGGACTAAGCATAAATCACATCAATGACACAAAGCAATCACAACACATGATATACGTGGTTCACCCCCAGCGTGGGGCTACGTTCACCAACTCTTCTTCTCTTTATTATCTTCTTTCAATGCACAGAGCCATAAAATGAACTCCGCATAGGACATGAGATCTACGCGCACCTCGATAGATCCTCCTTCCCCGAGTTTGTCAAAAAACAAAGCCTTCTTACAATCACTTGGACTTAGCTCTGCAAGTTATCAACACAGAGTATGCACAAATCATTTACAACTATTTGCACTTAGCTCATTGGCTTACAATTGACTCAGCACCACCTACTTACATTGCCAAGCTACTTATTTATCCTTTACAAAAGGGGCCTAAACATAGGTAAACCCATGGGTCGACATCCCATATCCGTTACATAAACCCTAAACCCAAAAATCCCACAAAAGGGGGCGAGCTCTCGCGATCTCTTCTTCGCCTGGCGCTTCGTCTTCGACTAACTTGTTGAAGTCCCAAAAATGGTCAAACACGACCAAGGTTCTCCAAAACTTGGTCGAGGGCCAACACTACTCTACTATTTATTATTCCTTGTTTTTCTTATGCTCTTTAATGCTGCAAAATAGCTATCTCTTTTGTTCTTATACTCTAATTCCTTGTATTAGTTTTTTTTTCATACTAAAGGGATTTTATGGGTAATATCTACCATTATCACGTTGTTTTCATCTTTTCTCAATGTTTCTCCATTTTCCCTTCTCAAGATCGGTGCTTCATAATAAATGCGTGTGTTTTCCATCATGTTGAGTATATTATTGTGAATTTCCATTTTGGTTTCATCGATTTATTTATTGTTCCTGCTTTCATCTATTCTCTTTATGTCCTTTCTCTTCATCAATTTCATTATTCATCTAATATTCATTCATCTTTAGTGATTAAGCATTTCATGTTTATGTGGTTATTTTGTGCATCCTAGCTAGAATATCCACATCAACTTATCATGACCCCTATATACAAGCCACTAGTTGGTCTCTATTTCCCCATGTGGATCATTTCATATAGTGATGTGGTCATTATAAAAGACTCACATACCTTTCCACTCATCAATTTCCTTTCATAAATTCTAGGTCTACCTTGCATTGTTCTTTCTAACCCTAATGGTTTTTTTTATATATAATGATCACCTCTCTTCCGTCTATCCTTTGTTCTTCCTCTCATGTTGTACTCCATCCCACCAGAGTAATGCATGTCCTTTCATCCTTGTCACAACAAATTTTACCTTTTTCTCATCAAGTACATTTTCATATTCAAATTACTTATCCCAAGTATTGATCCCGTCCATCAATTCATCTACATTCATGTTTCCTTCATACAATAGAACCTCCATTCTTAGTCTAGAGCTTACTCCCATGATAGCTCTGATTAATTTCTCTTCAACACCTTCTTCTTCAGTCTCTTCTCTCTCTTCAACTTTTGCAACTTCTTCTTCTTCACTGACATCTCTTAAGTCAACACCTCTTCGTTGAGTAGCTTCCATTTCCTCCAATCGTTCTTGCAAGATTCTCATTTATTCAATGACTTCTGCATTTGCAATGGGTCTTCCTCCACCTCAAGCCTCAACCACTTCCTCCTCAAATTCTAAAGGCCATCTTCAATTGTCATTTCCTGGATGTTGTGTGTTATGATACCAAACTGATTTTAAATTCGAACTCACTCTCTCCCTTAGAATTTAACAATTCTGCAAAATTCGTTAATTAATAAGAATTTGTATTACAATAACACATTGAAATTTACCTTACGCTGGAACTTATCTCTTTTCCTTTAGCTATGTGACCACATGTTGAACCAAGGGCTTCAATTCAGTGATGGAATCATTTTGTTCTTGTGACCAAGGGCTAAGAACCAAAAGCTTAACCCTGTAAAGGTACTCGATCAACTTGGATCGTTGATCCTCAAGTTGATAAACAATCAACAAATGATATAATCTCCAATGTTGATTTGCATAGCGAGACTTTTCTGTACCATTGATGAAAAATTAATACAAATCGCGGGCCACCATGATCCTGATGTCATGATGATGTATTTAATCACCAGGATGTCGTGACTTTTATGTCCTCCAACACCTAAAACTTTCGATGGCCATGGTTTTCCATGATGAGGGTTGTCGATCTTTGGATGAAATGCCTTAATCTCCATTGTCCACTATATTATAAAGGTATCCACAGGACCACATGAAAAATTGTAAGTCGGAATCACATAGATGAGTAAACAATTGCCACATATTTCAGGCCCCAGACCACGGGGTTCCAGTTCCATACCTCTTTGTGTTAACCTCCTCGCACCTTATGGGTACGCGATCACTCCACATCACCGATCTATACTCCCAATCAATGGTCGGATTTAAAGTTGCGGGTCCCCTTTTTAATACTTCGGTGATATCGATTAAACATGATCATTGTCGATCATATCTTGATCGACAATGTATCGTTCTCTTGTATATAATTCTTTCCTTCACCATTCCACTTATGCCATGTATGTTGGAATTTAGGACTTCGGACCTATTCAAAAAATTGGATAACGAGAAAGCACCGATGCATGATGCCTGCAATATTGAGAGTCGTTGATCAAATCTCCTTGATTTTATCCTGATCGTCCATTCCTCAAAACATAAACACACATGGATTTTGAAAGGGGTTTTGTTCAAATCTAGAACCCCTCTGTGCACAATCCTTTCTCTTGCAATCACAAGTTAATTTTTCGTGGCTTATTCAACACAAATGAGTTCAATCAAAATGAACAAGAACTCAATTTTCATAACTGTATTTTATTCAATTGATTGAAGGAATAAAAAAAAATCAAGAAGTCTTGATTCCTTTTGATTTCTCGCACACTTCCACACTCACTCTCCACTCATATCACACACACTCACTATTTACTTCTCTTTCCTATCAAACTTTTAATACATCAAGGACCAGATAGATCGATTCCATAGAGATAGGATTGGTTTTGACCAAAATGACACAAAAACTACAATTAGCCTATAAAAACATGATTCTGATCTTGAAAGATAGGATCTGACCCAAATAATTCCCTAATTTATCGAATTGTTCCACCTCCTATTACATTTGTGGCAAAAATTCTTTCTTCTCGAACACCCTAGACTATTACAAAATAATTCAAAATAATTACAATGAGAAAACCAACTTCCTCTGAGAAAGTTCCTAAGACCTTAGAGGTCAAATAATAGATTGTTGTAGAAGATGCTCCTACATCATTTACCAGTTATGCAAGGAGAAACCAATCACACCTTTCTAGGCATGCGAGGAATGACCACCCTAAAAAATGGAAATTTCCAAGGCATAAAGTTTCTGCCTTAGTAGGAAAACATGAGTAGGTTCTCTATAGGCCTCAAGAGTGGAAAATAGATGCATAACACTGATAATTTCATTAACCACAAATTAACCAAAATACTCAACTACTTTATATATCTAGCACCAGAGTTTCCAGTAATGATTGCAAATGGAGGTACCATAAATTATTTAAGGGAGTGCATAATATTAAGTTCACTATGGGGTATTATTTCCTTGATAGCTCAATGATTGCAGGGTGTGGACGTGATCTTAGGGATCCAATAACTAAAACTATTGGTAATAATGGCTATGATTTTTTAGAAAATTATCATGATATTTTTATCTACTAGCAAGGAAATTAAACTAAGAGGTATGCAAGGGAAACCATATAAAGTGATAAGCTCCGATAGTATAACAAAACTATTAAAAAAGGGGACTCAAGAGTAATTACACAATTATGCTCAATAGATATTCAAACCTCTACTCCCATTGTTCCCTTGGATATAGAATGAGTTATCGACAATCATTCCAAGGTATTTTCCATGATTCCCAAAGGTTTTCCTCCTACTCTAGAGAATGATCATGTTATTTATTTAATTCTAGGAAGCCTTCCTCTTAATATTCGACCTTATAAATATCCATGCCCAAAAGAGTGAGATTAAGCATATGGTTCAATATATGCTAGAGGTTGGCATCACTTGACATGGTTAAAGTTATTTCTCTTAAGTAGTGGTAATGGTTTACAAAAAATATTATTCATGGCGCATGTGTCCAAATTATAGATAACTCAACTACATTACCATTGAATATAAGCTTCTTATTCATAACATTGATTAATTGTTAGATTAATTGCAATGAGTGGGTTTCTTCACTAAGTGTGATCTATGTTTAGGATACCATCATATAAGAATGAGGGAAGAAAAATCCCCAAAACAACTTTTAGAATATATGGATATCATCATGAATTTCTAGTGATGCCTTTTCGGCTTACTAATGCACATTCCACATTTCAAAGCTTGATGAATTCTATCTTCAATCCCGCCCTTAGAAAAATTTTGTTGGTGTTTTTAGATGATATAAAAAATTACAAAAAATATTGGGAAGAGCATGTAAAACATGTTGAGATAGTCTTAAAAATATTAGAGGAGCAACAACTATATGAAAAACCTTCTAAGTATGCCTTGGAGTGAAGGAAGTGGAATATTTGGGGCATATTGTATCTCATGAGGTTATCAAGGTGGACCCTAACAAAAGTAAATCTCTGATGAAATAGCCAATTCCAATAACACTAAATAATTTTATGAGATTCTGGGGATTGATAGGATATTACCATAAGTTTTTCAAAATCTATGGTCGAATAACAGTTCTTCTAACAAAATATCTAAAAATAGATGTTTTTTTCTACTCTAGACTCAACGCAAGATTTTGATAAACTTAAGATTTCCATGTGTAGCACTCTTGTCTCATCCATGCCCAACTTCATGAAAATCTTTATTATGGAGTGTGATTCCTTGAGGCATGGCATTGGTGCAATTTTAATGTAAGTAAGAAGGACCCTATCCTTTGAAAGATGCCAAATTAAAGGAAATAACTAACTCAAAATCATTAATGAGAAATACATTTTCGTCATACTACATGTATTTAATAAGCTCCATATTTATGATACCTTAAAGTACTCCTTAGAACAATGACTATGTTTAAAAGGGAAACAAAAATTGGTCACCAAGATGCTAGGTTATGATTTTGAAATTATCTACAATATAGGGAAAGATAATGTGGTGGAAGATGCACTTTCAAGCAAATAAGAGGACACTAAGTCCTCACTTTATGTTATTTCCATTTCCCAAATTGATTGGGAGAAAATAAGTACAAATTGAATGCAACAAGACCAAACTACATGGAAACTCATTTAGTGACTGCAACATGACACTAGTACATAAAATAATTTTTATGAAGAATGTTTCACTCTAGTATAAATATTTCCTATATTCATGTAATAAATATCAACTCAAAGAGAAGGTATTTATGAACTGTGTGCTTCTCCTATAGGTGGACACTCAAGATTTCTAAAAACTTATCATGAGATCAAGAATGAATTCTTTTGGGAAGGTTTGAAAATCGATGTTTAAAATTTTGTGGCCGAGTGTTTGGTTTTCCAACATAGAAAAAGATAATTTGATGAAGACCCTAAGTCATATTGAAATCTTATCCATACCATGTCAAATTTGGGAAGAGGTCTTAATGTATTTTATCACAATTCTACTAGAGTCTAAAGGGAAGAATATCATCATGGTGGTGGTGGATTGACTAAAAAAGTATACACATTTTTTCTCACTTAATCATACTTTTAAATAAAGTATGGTAATTGCAATATTCATGAAAACAATTCATAAGCTACATGGAAACCACAATATTATTGTAAGTGATAGAGATCCCTTTTCACTAGTAATTGTTTGACTATTTTTTTTTCTTGTTTGGGTGCTCAACTAGCTCACGATTGTTCTTACCATCACCGATTAGATGGGTAAATTGAGATTGTGAATACATGTCTTGGAGGTCATCTTCATTACTTTGCATCCGATAAATAGTATTGAAGGGTCAAGTGGTTACCATTGGAAGAATGGTTTTATTACACTTCCTTTCATGCTCCATCCAAAATGTCCCCATTTATGGAACTCTATGGATATTATTTGAGTCCATCCATCACATCACCTTTAAGAGGGAACCCTAAGGTTCATGCAGTGGAGAATTTCATCTAGCACCAACAAGAGGTTCTCCAACTATTGAAGGACAACTTGGCTACAATACAAAACATGATGAAACAACAAGTTATTCAACATCGTAGTGAAGGAACTTTGAAGCGGGGGATTGGGTGTTTATGAGGATTCAATAATACAAACTAATGTCCCTCAAGTAGTGAAATAAATAATATAAATTTTCATCCAAGTATTATGGTCCCTATACGTTGTTGTATAGGATCACCAATATGGCTTACAAATCAGAGTTTTCTCCTTCATGGGTGCATCTGACCTTCCATATTTCTTATTTAAAAAGGTAATTGGTGACAAGATCCCTATTTAGACTATTTTTCTAAATGTTGATGAAAAGGGAAAAAGCATATTAGAACTTGAAATAGTCATTGAAACATGGATAAGTAATTAATGACCTTATGCAATTGCTAAGTACCTCATCAAGTGGAATAACCTATTAACAAAAAAATGTGACTTGGGAAGATGAGTTTTTCATGCAAAAGCATATATAACTCATCAATGTTGAGGGGAATGTTTGTTTGAAGGGGAGGGGTATCTTAAGCCTCTACCATAACTCTCATTCATTATAACTACATTAATTATAGCTATCTTGAGTGGAGGTGGTTTGGCAAGATGGTTGGGAAGTAGTGCTTGCATGCTTCCCATCTAGGTTCAAATCCTCGATGAAACATGACTCATTGTGATAAGGGTGGAAGGATAGATGCCCACCTTGAGTGGGACCTCCCTTGTGAGTGTTTCTTTGGACGTCTCGATCCTTGCTAAATCATAAGTTTCTTGCTAGGCGCTGGCTTGCGGGTTGTTGGCACTAGCCTAGGGTTTATAGTGGCATCCAACCAGATTTAAGCCTAGGCCTCGCCCAGGTAATCCCGTCCATTTAACGATTCCCCTAGATCAAAAATAAAATAAAATTACAACTATCTTCACTTAGTATTGTTTTAGAAGAACTAAAATTACAACTATCTTGAGTTAGTATTGTTTTCGAAGAACTATCTCTCTTGATCTCCTATATATAAATCAAGTTGGAGATTCATTTAAAGGAACATTTTATTTGGTGCATTTGATATATTATAATAGGAGCTTTCCCCCTTGAAGTGGTATTCATATTTATTCATTCTCTCAATTGATTTAAGCATGACATCCCTCAGTTGGGTCTTAGTTATGCTTATTTGGTTATTTGGTTTACAATAAAGAAAATATTGAAGTAGGGGTTAAGTTCAAAGGTGGTAGCCCAAATCATGCAAATTCAATGGCTTAGGTCATCATTAATATTTATGGTTTTTTCTAATGACCTCTAGAAGCAAACATTAATGATGTTTTAGTATGAAAACTTTCTAATAGCATTCTTTTTTATCAAGGAAAATATTATTGATGTTTATGATTTTTTAATATTAACCCATTGTTAAAACTTTTTGATAATTTTATTATTGTATGTTGGTTTTTTTTTCTTTTCTTTGAGAAAAATATTAAGGAGTAGTCTAATTGTTTTACATTTTTTTACTATTTTGGACAACCATCATTGTAATGTGATGGTACAATTGTTAGTAAATTCACACTTTTTCATTTTATTAAATTACATTTTTGAATGCATAAATAAATTCAACACCTTGAAAATCTTATAAATTCAAAAAACAAAATATAAATAATTTCTACCACAATTACAATTGACTAAAATATATAACCATAAATGATAAAAAAACATAAAACATTTAAACTATATTTATAACTTTTTAATACCATCCACTTAAAGCTTTTTAATAATTTTTCAAGAGTATGTTGGTTTTCTTTCCTGTTTAATATACACATACCACATTGATTTTTTGACATATTTCTAAGAAAGTGTATTTTATTTTCACTACTTTTTACTTTTTAAAATGATTGCTTATAAATATTAATGCATACTTTAAATGATCAAAAAGTTAAAAAGAGAGAATAATAATGTTTTATCATATTCTCTCATGTTTAATATACCACATTTATTTTTGAGATATTTTCACCACTTTTTAAAATGTTGATTGTAAATATTAATACATAATTTAAATTATGTAAAATAAAAAAGAAAGAATAATACTGTTTTAAAGGCGTATATTTATTGGAGATGGGCACAATTAATCATCTTTTAATCTAAAATTCTAATTTGATGGTTAACAATTGAAGATGCTGCCATATTCTTAGTTGTCCTCCCAAACCAATGAATGTGATCTACTCTTCATAACTTCCTTGTATTTTTGAATGCATCAGTTACCCTGTTTACTTTTTAACATTTACCTAATCATATTAAGAAATTAATGTACCACCATATGATTGTCACGTTTAACTAATTAACCTTTGGAATTACCACATTTGAAATTAACTTTTAGATTTCCTCATCTCTATGTGCATTTCAATTGTCCATACCCACATTTGATTTTTGAAATATTTTCACCACTTTTTAAAATAATGATTGTAAATATTAATACATAATTTAAATTATAAAAAATTAAAAAAAAAAGAATAATACCGTTTTAATATAACTCACATCAAACTTAATTAACAAAATTATCATATCTCATTATCTTACACAGTTTTATTTTCAGACACCCATGTTTATTTTCACCACTTTTTAAAATGATGATTATAAATATTAATGCATAATTTAAATTTTGCAAAATAAAAAGAAAGAATAATACCCTTTTATTATAACCACCCACAGTAAATTAACAAAATTATCCCATCTCATTATCTTACCAAGTTTTATTTTCGGACACCCATGTTTTCTGGCAATGTTTGCTTAGCGTTCTGCCACGATACAATGTTAATTTGTATGTCATTGTTGAGACGCGGACCCATGTTCCTGCACTTAGTATTGAGGAGAAAAGGGGAAGGCCCAACAAATTTCACTGTCAGATTCGATCCCCTGTTTGTTAGGGATAGCCGGTGAAGGATCCTGCAAACGCGTTGTATGCTAGGTACCCTAACACATCCATAGTAGTCAATACTACTGTATGTCAAAGGAAACACGTTACATTTGTTTCTATCAAAACCTAGAGCGAGTATGCAGTGGTTTGTTTGTCTTCGATTATTGTTGGGATCCTTCCAGCCATTGTAGGAAAAGAGTCATAGCAGCCATAGCCAGAGTACTCAGAGAAGACTGTATTGTTATTACAATCGTTGGGTTTTCGGCGAATCTCTGAACCTGATCAAAATGTGTCATGATTTTAACATTTTTATATTAGCAGGCGGTTTTGTATGAACCTGCTAAAAATCCACCATCATTTTAACTTTTTTTTATATTAGCAGACATTCTTGTATGTCATTCGTATTAAATGAGAATACTGTCACGATGTAATCATCATTTCTCACCGCCTGTGTAAACGGTGCATCGGTGGCTGTCTTGACTCTTCAAAACTCCGATTACTATTATGTTCCATATTACTTAAGCAGTGGCCACCTTAACCTTTCAAGGAAACCAGACACCATCATCCTCGTGATTAAACCTTTTAAAAGATCTAAGGGGCAATTTGTTAGTGTTTAAATACCACAGTTGAATTGTAATTCTGGGACGCACAGATAGACAAGAAGCTTGAAAGCACATTGAAGATAATTTGACATTTTGTATTCGGAGGTGTTCTCTCTGTTTTTACCCTACTTATTTTTTATTAAGTTTGTAAACTTGTCTGATTTCTTGATTGGATTAGTTATATTGATTTTAATTTTTATTTCGAGTTTATTTGTTGGAGCCCATGATTTTAAAAACACATTGAATAAAATGTTGTTATTTCGCATTCAGATTTTACTTGTTAAAAGTGCGTGGAGTTCTTTAGTTTCAAAACCCCTAACCCGAATTGGTGGGCCCTAAGATTATTCGCCTTTCATGATTCAGGATTAGTTGTTGTATTTTCCTTTTGCGTTGGGTGTTTGTAAACCCCGAAAACTCGAAGTGTTGGGCCCACAACTTATTCATCGCCGAATCTCGATCCCCGATCACCCTTTGTTTTCCACATTTGGTATCAGAGCAAGTAGTCTATTATGCTATTGCTTAGTTCATTCCAGATTCTTCCTATTAGTGCCAAATTTTATTCTCTTATTTTCCTGCATGAAGGTTTATTTAATTCCTTTCAAATTTTATATAAATGGCTGCGTCTGGTAGTAATTCTTCTCAGGTTCAGGTTCCTGTTCTGAGGGAGAAGTCATATGACTCTTGGTATATTCGAATGAGGACGATTTTACATTCTCAGGATTTATGGACCTATGTTATTGATGGTTATACTGAGCCAACTGATGTAGCAACATAATTGGCTCTCTCTAATGCTGATCGTGTCTTGCTGAAAAAAACCAGGAAAAAGGATAACAAGGCTCTTGGACTAATCCAGCAAGGATTAAATCAATCCATTTTTACGAAGATTTATAGTGCTGCATTTTTGAAGATGGCTTGGGACATTCTTGAAACCTGTTATCAAGGTGTGTCCAAGGTGAAGACAGTCAAGTTGCAGAACTTAAAAAAGGACTTCGAAAATCTGAAGATGAAGTATAATGAAAGTGTTGATACTTTCATGACTCAAGTGATGAGTGTTGTGAACCAACTCAGACAGTATGGAGATGATGTTGATAATAAGAGAGTTATTGAAAAAGTGCTCAGAGGTTTACCTAAGAAGTTTGAACCTGTAGTTGTACCCATAGATGAATTTAAAGATTTAAGTCTAATGCAAATTGATGAATTAACTGGTTCTCTTGTTGCTCATAAATCTAGGATATCTAGATATGAAGAAGGATCAATGGAGCATGCTTTCAAATCTCAACTGCATGTTACCAGAGGCAGAGGTAGAGGAAGGTCTTATAATTATGGAAGAGGAAGACGATTTTCTGGTCGAAGGGACAACATAACTGAATCAATGTCTGAAGAGAAGTTTAAGCAGAATCCTCCTACTTTAAGAGGGAGCAACAACAAGCCCTGGAAGAAAAAAAATTAGAGGTATGATAAAACTAAAGTAAAATGTTATTATTGTAAGAAGTTTGGGCATTTTACTAACAAATGTTGGAAGAAGAAGGCAGATGCTGGAAAGTAGTCTGCACATATCACAAATGAGTCTGAGGATGATCAAAATCCTGTGTTCTTGACTTGTAATGTCACTCAGGAAAGTGCTAATGATATTTGGTTTTTGGATAGTGGTTGCAGTAACCATATGACTGGTAATAAGGATTTATTTTCTTCTATTGATACTAGTATTCAGTCTGAAGTAAAACTGGGAAATGACTCTAAGGTTACACTTAATGGTAAAGGTGTAGTTCCAGTCTAAACTAAGAATAATTAGAGAAGAAACATTGATGATGTTTATTTTGTGCCTGGTTTAAAATGCAATCTTATTAGTGTTGGACAACTGTTGGAGAAAAGGTACAGAGTGTTCTTCAAGAACAAGGTATGTACAATCTATGATAAATTACCTAACAAACAGTTGATTGCAAGAGTAGATAGGACCAATAATAGAATGTTTCCACTTGTTATGAGAAATGATTTGAGTGGTTCTTTGAATGCTTATAAAGCTGGAAATTTAGATGAATCTTGGTTATGGAATTTGAGCTATGGTCATTTACATTTTGGTGGCTTAGATCTATTACAAAAGAAACATATGGTAAAGGGGTTACCTTGTATTCAACAACCTGCAAGCTCTTGTGAGAGCTATATATTTGGGAAGCATCACAAAGAGAAATTTGTTTCAGGTGTTTCCTACAGAGAAAAAACTCCATTATAAATTTTCAACACAGATTTGTGTGGACCTATGCAAACACCTTCTTTAACTGGCTATGTTTATTTTATGACTTTCATTGATGATTTCAGTAGGAAGACTTGGTTGTATTTATTGAAACAAAAATCTGAAACCTTTGATGTTTTTAAGAAGTTTAAGTCTATGGTTGAGAATGAGAGTGGTCAAACCATTAAAATCTTAAGGTATGACAGAGGAGGTGAATACAAACTTAATGAATTCATTGAATTTTGTGATCTTCATGGAATTAAAAGGCAATTTAATTCTCGATATACTCCACAATAGAATGGAGTGGCTGAAAGAAAGAATTAGACCATCATGGATATGGCTCAAAGCATGTTGAAAGAGAAGCATCTTTCAAATGAATATGAGGAGATGCAGTTCTTTTCTCTGTTTTTATCTTGAATAGAAGTCCGACCAAGACTGTGAGGGATTGTGTACCTCAGGAAGCCTAGGATGGTAAGCCTTGCAATGTTTCTCACTTCAGAATTTTTGGATGTGTTGCATTTGCGCATGTACCTGTAGAAAAGAGGAGAAAGTTGGATGACAGAAGTGAGAGATGTATCTTTGTTGAATACAGTGAAGAGTCTAGGGCATATAAACTCTACAATCCCTTCACCCAGAAATATGTAATCAACAGATATGTTCAATTTAAAGAAGATGAAGCCTAGGATGGAAGTATTGACAAATAAATTTAAGAGGGAGCTGTGTTGCCCCGTGAAGATGATGATGGAGCTATGTAGGATGAAGGAGATTGACAGATGGTTCCACATGCACATATGCCTGCAACAAGAAGTCCAACAAGGAAAGAACCAGATTTCAGCCCATCTCAATTTAAAACGCCCATAACTCATGAGCATGGTGAGCCATCTGGTCATGGTGGACATCAATTAAATTCACAGGTAAGTAGTGAATCAAATCCAACTTTAGCTTCATTAAAAAACATATTTGAAGGACAAAAGACTAGAATCGTAAGAGAATTGTATGATCAGAATGAAGAAGTAGATCAGATTTCAAATTTTTCAATAATGCCATGTGATCCTGTAAGTTTTGATGAAGCTGCTAAAGAGGATGTCTGGATAAAAGCAATGGATGAGGAGATTGATTCCATTGAAAGAAATAACACTTGGGATCTTGTAGATTTCTCCGAAGGTAAGAACACTATTGGTGTTAAGTGGGTTTATAATACTAAGTTGAATGCATATGGCGAAGTTGAAAAGTACAAGGCAAGACTTGTAGCTCAGGGATTTAGTCAGCAAACCGGTATTGATTACAATGAAACATTTGCTCCTGTAGCTAGAATTGACACTGTAAGAATGGTCTTAGCTTTTGCAGCTTAGAATTGATGGATCATGCATCAGATGGACGTTAAGTTTGTATTCTTGAATGTATATTTGGAAGAAGAGGTTTATGTAAGACAACCTCCGGGTTATGAGATTCATAAGCACAGAGATAAAGTTTACAAGTTAAGGAAAGATTTATATGGATTGAAACAGGCCTCCAGAGTTTGGTATAGAAGGATTGATGAATACCTCATCAATGTTGGATTAAGCAAAAGTCCAAGTGAGCCAACTCTATATACAAAGGTAAACCAGGAAGGTAAAATTTTGATTGTTTGTTTGTATGTTGATGACTTGATTTTTACTGGAGTTCTATCTGTAGATGATTTTAAAAATGCCATGAAAATAGAGTTTGAGATGACTGATTTAGGATTGATGAAGTATTTTCTTGGAAATAAAGTAGATCAATCTGATGATGGCATTTTCATTTGTCAAACTAACTATGCAAATGAAGTATTGAAAAGGTTTAGAATGCTGAATTGTAAACCAACTGCAACACCAATGGAAACTGGTATTAAACTTCACAAGTATGATGAAGGATCATATGTTGATCCAACTGTATATAAAAGGCTGGTTGGAAGCCTTATGTACTTAACAACAACCAGACCTGATATTATGTTTTCTATAAGTTTGATTTCCAGGTTCATGGAGACTCCAAAGAGTACTCATTGGCAAGAAGGAAAAAGGATCTTGAGATACATTGCTGACACAACTGATTTTGGTATCCGATACACATCAAGCTTGAACTTTGAGCCGATCGGATATACTGATAGTGATTTTGCAGGTTCCATTGATGACAAGAAAAACACATCTGGGTATGTGTTCAGTTTTGGATCTGGAGTAGTGGCATGGGCATCAAAGAAACAACCCATAGTGACTCTATCTTCTACTGAGACAAAGTATGTTGCAACAGCTGCAACTACATGTCAAGATGTGTGGATGAGAAGAGTCTTGAATGAATATTTGCATGAGAAGAATGATGCAACCCAAATTATCCGTGACAATAAATCTACTATTGCACTGTCAAAGAATCACATTTTTCACAAATAGAGTAAGCACATTGATACAAGGTATCATTTCATTCGAGAGCTAGTGAATGGTACAATTTTTTTTGTTCAGTTCTGTATGTCTGAAGAACAATTTGCAGACATATTTACGAAGCCTTTGGGAGATGAATTGTTTAAAACTCATAGAAATAATATTGGGGTCTGTAAGCTGTAATGCATTGTTTACAACAATTTTGTTTTATATGTTTTTGTTTGTTTTTGTTATGAAATGATTAAGAGGGAGTATGTCAGGATGTAATCATTTCTCACCGCCTGTGTAAACGGTGCATCAGTGGTCGTCTTGACTCTTCATAACTCGAGGATTAACCACCAATTACTATTCTGTCCCATATTACTTAAGCGGTGGCTGCCTTAACCTTTCAAGGAAACTAGACAACATCATCGCCTTGATTAAACCTTTTAGAAGATCGAAGGGGCAATTTGTTAGTGTTTAAATACCATAGTTGAATTGTGATTCTGGGATGCATAGACAGACAAGAAGCTTGAAAGCACATTGAAGATAATTTTCCATTTTGTATTTAGAGGTGTTCTCTCTATTTTTACCCTATTTTTTATTAAGTTTGTAAACTTGTCTGATTTCTTGATTGGATTAGTTATATTGATTTTAATTTGACTAAACGCAGTAACTATTTGGTTTTACCGATTGCGAACCCGGTCCCACATTTATTCCGAGTTTATTTGTTGGAGCGTGTGATTTTAAAAGCACATTGAATAAAAGGTTGTTATTTCACATTCAAAGTTTACTTGTTAAAAGTGCATGGAATTCTTTAGTCTCAAAACCCTGAACCTGAATTGGTGGGCCCTAAGCTTATTCGCCTTTCGCGATTCAGGATTAGTTGCTGCATTTTCCTTTTGCGTTGGGTGTTTGTAAACCCCAAAACCTTGAAGTGTTGGGCCCACAACTTATTCACATTTCGCGATTCAACAATTCACATGGTGTTTTGTTTTTGGTGTCTGGCGTTTGTAATTGTTGAATCTTGATCCCCGATCAGCCTCTGTTTTCCACATTTGGTATCAGAGCAAGTAGTCTATTCTGCTATTTCTTTGTTCATTGCAGATTATTCCTGTTAGTGCCAAATTTTATTCTCTTATTTTCCTGCGTGAAGGTTTATTTAATTCCTTTCAAATTTTATATAAATGGTTGTGTCTGGTAGTAATTCTTCTCAGGTTCAGGTTCCTGTTCTGAGCGAGAAGTCATATGACTCTTGGCATATTCAAATCAGGATGATTTTACGTTCTTAGGATTTATGGACCTATGTTATTGATGGTTATGTTGAGCCAGTTGATGTAGCAACATAATTGGCTCTCTCTAATGATGATTGTGTCTTACTGAAAGAAAATAGGAAAAAGGATAACAAGGCTCTTGGATTAATCCAACAAGGATTAAATGAATCCATTTTTATGAAGATTTCTAGTGCTGCATCTTCGAAGATGGCTTGGTACATTCTTGAAACTTGTTATCAAGGTGTGTCCAAGGTGAAGATAGTCAAGTTGCAAAACTTAAGAAGGGACTTCGAAAATCTGAAGATGAATGATAATGAAAGTGTTGATACTTTCATGACTCAAGTGATGAGTGTTGTGAACCATCTCAGAAAGTATGGAGATGATGTTGAGAATAAGAGAGTTATTGAGAAAGTGTTGAGAAGTTTACCAAATAATTTTGAACCTGTAGTTGTACCCATAGAGGAATTTAAAGATTTAAGTCTAATGGAAATTGATGAATTAACTGGTTCTCGTGTTGCTCATGAATCTAGGATATCTAGATATGAAGAAGGATCAATGGAGAATGCTTTCAAATCTCAACTTCATGTTACCAGAGGCAGAGGTAGAGGAAGGTCTTATAATTATGGAAGAGGAGGTCGATTTTTTGGTCGAAGGGACAATAGAACTGAATCAATGTCTAAGGAGAAGTTCCAGCAAAATCCTCCTACTTTAAGAGGGAGTAGCAACAAGCCCTGGAAGCAAAAAAATCAGAGGTATGATCAAACTAAAGTACAATGTTATTATTGTAATAAGTTTGGGCATTTTTCTAACAAATGTTGGAAGAAGCAGGCAGATGCTGGAAAGCAGTCTGCACATATCACAAATGAGTCCGAGGATGATCAAAATCCTATGTTCTTGACTTGTAATGTCACTCAAGAAAGTGCTAATGATATTTGGTTTTTGGATACTGGTTACAATAACCATATGACTGCTAATAAGGATTTATTTTCTTCTATTGATACTAGTATTCAGTCTGAAGTAAAACTGGGAAATGACTCTAGGGTTACAGATAATGGTAAAGGTGTAGTTCCAGTCTACACTAAGAATAATTAGAGAAGAAACATTGATGATGTTTATTTTGTGCCTGGTTTAAAATGCAATCTTATTAGTGTTGGACAGCTGTTGGAGAAAAGGTATAGAGTGTTCTTCAAGAACAAGGTATGTACAATATATGATAAATTACCCAACAAACAGTTGATTGCAAGAGTAGATATGACCAATAATAGAATGTTTCCACTTGTTATGAGAAATGATTTGAGTGGTTCTTTGAATGTTTATAAAGCTAGAAGTTTAGATGAATCTTGGTTATGGCATTTGAGATATGGTCATTTACATTTGATGGCTTATATCTGTTACAGAAGAAATAGATGGTAAATGGGTTACCTTGTATTCAACAACCTGCAAGATCTTGTGAGAGTTGTATATTTGGGAAGCATCACAGAGAGAAATTTGTTTAAGGTGTTTCCTACAGAGCAAAAGCTCCATTAGAAATTGTCCACACAGATTTGTGTGGACCTATGCAAACACCTTATTTAACTGGATATGTTTATTTTATGACTTTTATTGATGATTTTAGTAGGAAGACTTGGTTGTATTTGTTGAAACAAAAATCTAAAGCCTTTGATGATTTTAAGAAGTTTAAGTCTATGGTTGAGAATGAGAGTGGTTAAACCATTAAAATATTAAGGTCTGATAGAGGAGGTGAATACAAACTTAATGAATTCAATGAATTTTGTGATCTTCATGGAATTAAAAGGAAGTTTTTTGTTCGATATACTCCATAGTAGAATGGAGTGGCTGAAAGGAAGAATCATACCATTATGGATATGGCTCAAAGAATGTTGAAAGAGAAGAATATTTCAAATGAATATGGGGAGATGCAATTCTTTGCTCTGTATTTTATCTTGAATAGAAGTCCGACCAAGATCGTGAGGGATTGTGTACCTCAGGAAGCCTGGGATAGTAAGCCTTGCAATGTTTCTCCTTTCAGAATTTTTGGATGTGTTGCATTTGCGAATGTACCTGCAGAAAAGAGGAGAAAGTTAGATGACAAAAGCGAGAGATGTATCTTTGTTGGATACAACGAAGAGTCTAGGGTATATAAAATCTACAATCCCATCACCCATAAATATGTAATCAACATAGATGTTCAATTTAAAGAAGATGAATCTTGGGATGGAAGTATTGACAAATCAATTTTAGAGGGTGTTGTGTTGCCCCGTGAAGATGATGATGGAGATGAGTAGGCTGAAGGAGATGGATATATGGTTCCACATGCACATACACCTGCAACAAGATGTCCAACAAGGCAAGCACCAGATTTCAGCCCATCTCAATTTAAAACACCTAGAACTCATGAGCGTGGTCAGCCATCTGGTCATGGTGGGCATCAATCAGATTCACAGGTAAGTAGTGAATCAAATCCAACTTTATCTTCATTAAGAAACGGATTTAAAGGAAAGAAGGCTAGAAGCTTAAGAGAATTGTATGATCAGAATTAAGAAGTAGATCAGATTTCAAATTTTACATTAATGGCATGTGATCCTGTAAGTTTGATGAAGCTGCTAAAGAGGATGTCTGGATAAAAGCAATGGATGAGGAGATTGATTCCATTGAAAGAAATAACACTTGGGATCTTGTAGATTTACCTGAAGGTAAGAACAGTATTGGTGTTAAGTGGGTTTATAAGACTAAGTTGAATGCAGATGATGAAGCTGAAAAGTACAAGGAAAGACTTGTAGCTCAGGGATTTTGTCAGCAACCCGGTATTGATTACAATGAAATATTTGCTCCTATAGCTAGAATTGACACTGTAAGAATGGTCTTAGCTATTTCAGCTCATAATAGATGGATCATGCATTAGATGGACATTAAGTCTTCATTCTTGAATGGATATTTGGAAGAAGAGGTTTATGTAAGACAACCTCTGAGTTATGAGATTGATAAGCACAGAGATAAAGTTTACAAGTTAAGGAAAGCTTTAAATGGATTGAAACAGGCATCCAGAGTTTGGTATAGTAGGATTGATGAATACCTGATCAGTGTTGGATTCAACAAAAGTCCAAGTGAACCAAATCTGTATACAAAGGTAAACCAGGAAGGTAAAATTTTGATTGTTTGTTTGTATGTTGATGACTTGATTTTTACTGGAGATCTATCTGTAGATGATTTTAAAAATGCCATGAAAACAGAGTTTGAGATGACTGATTTAGGATTGATGAAGTATTTTCTTGGAATTGAAGTAGATCAATCTGATGATGGAATTTTCATTTGTCAAACTAACTATGCAAATGAAGTATTGAAAAGTTTTAGAATGATGAATTGTAAACTAGCTGCAACACCAATGACAATTGGTATTAATCTTAACAAGTATGATGAGGGATCATATGTTGATCCAACTCTGTATAAAAGGCTGGTTGGAAGCCTAATGTACTTAACAACAACTAGAATTGATATTATGTTTGCTGTAAGTTTGATTTCCAGGTTCATGGAGACTTTGAAGAGTACTCATTGGCAAGCAAGAAAAAGGATCTTGAGATACATTGCTGGCACAATTGATTTTGGTATCCGATACACATCAAGATTGAAATTTGAGTTGATAGGATATACTGATAGTGATTTTGTAGGTTCCATTGATGACAAGAAAAGAACATATGGGTATGTGTTCAGTCTTGGATCTGGAACAATGGCATGGGCATAAAAGAAACATCCCATAGTGACTTTATCTTATACTGAGGCAAAGTATGTTGCAATAGATGCAGTTGCAGCTGCATGTCAAGCTATGTGGATGAGAAGAGTCTTGAATGAATTGTTGCATGAGAAGAATGATGCAACCCAAATTGTCCGTGACAATAAATCTGCTATTGCACTGTCAAAGAATCACATTTTTCACAAATAGAGTAAGCAGATTGATACAAGGTATCATTTCATTCAAGAGTTGGTAAATGGTAAAGAAATTTCTGTTCAATTCTGCAGGTCTGAAGAACAATTTGCATACATATTTATGAAGCCTTTGGGAAATGAATTGTTTAAAACTCATAGAAATAATATTGGGGTCTGTAAGCTGTAATGCATTGTTTACAACAATTTTTTTTTACATGTTTTAGTTTGTTTTTGTTCTGAAATGATTAAGAGGGAGTATGTCAGGATCTAATCATTTCTCACAGCCTGTGTAAACGGTGCATCGGTGGCCGTATTGACTCTTCAAAACTAAAGGATTAACCACCAATTACTATTATGTCCCATATTACTTAAGCAGTGGCCACCTTAACCTTTCAAGGCAACCAGACACCATCATCGCCTTGATTAAACATTTTAGAAGATCGAAGGGACAATTTGTTAGTGTTTAAATACCACAGTTGAATTGTAATTTTTGGATGCACAGACAGACAAGAAGCTTGAAAGAACATTGAAGATAATTTTCCATTTTGTATTCGGAGGTGTTCTCTCTATTTTTACCCTGTTTTTTTATCAAGTTTGTAAACTTGTCTGATTTCTTGATTGGATTAGTTATATTGATTTTAATTTGACTAAACGTAGTAACTATTTGGTTTTACCGATTGTGAATCCGGTCCCACATTTATTCCGAGTTTATTTGTTGGAGCGCATGATTTTAAAAGCACATTGAATAAAAGGTTGTTATTTCACATTCAAAGTTTACTTGTTAAAAGTGAGTGGAGTTCTTTAGTCTCAAAACCCCGAACCCAAAATGGTGGGCCCTAATCTTATTCGCGTTTCACGATTCAGGATTAGTTGCTACATTTTCCTTTTGCATTGGGTGTTTGTAAACCTCGAAACCCTGAAGTCCTGGGCACACAACTTATTCACATTTAACGATTCGACATTTCACGTGGTGTTTTTTTTTTGGTGTCTGGCATTTGTAATCGCTGAATCCCAATTCCCGATCAACCTCTGTTTTCCACATTTAGTATCAGAGCAAGTAGTATATTCTTCTATTACTTAGTTCATTGCAGATTATCCCTGTTAGTGCCAAATTTTATTCTCTTATTTTCCTGCGTGAAGGTTTATTTAATTCCTTTCAAATTTTATATAAATGGTTGTGTTTGGTAGTAATTCTTCTCAGGTTCAGGTTCCTGTTCTGAGCGAGAAGTCATATGAATCTTGGTATATTCGAATGAGGACGATTTTACGTTCTCAAGATTTATGGACCTATGTTATTGATGGTTATGCTAAGCCAACTAATGTAGCAACAAAATTGGCTCTCTCTAATGCTGATCGTGTCTTGCTGAAAGAAAACAGGAAAAAGGATAACAAGGCTCTTGGATTAATCCAGCAAGGATTAAATGAATCCATTTTTACAAATATTTCTAGTGATGCATCTTCGAAGATGGCTTGGGGCATTCTTGAAACCTGTTATCAAGGTGTGTCCAAGGTGAAGACAGTCAAGTTGCAGAACTTAAGAAGGGACTTCGAAAATCTGAAGATGAAGGATAATGAAAGTGTTGATACTTTGATGACTCAAGTGATGAGTGTTGTGAACCATCTCAGACAGTATCGAGATGATGTTGAGAATAAGAGAGTTATTGAGAAAGTGCTGAGAATTTTACCTAAGAAGTTTGAACCTATAGTTGTACCCATAGAGGAATTTAAAGATTTAAGTCTAATGCAAATTGATGAATTAACTAGTTCTCTTGTTTCTCATGAATATAGGATATCTAGATATGAAGAAGGATCAATGGAGCATACTTTCAAATCTCAACTGCATGTTACCAGAGGCATAGGTAGAGGAAGGTCTTATAATTATGGAAGAGGAGGTCAATTTTCTGGTTGAAGGGACAATAGAAATGAATCAGTGTCTGAGGAGAAGTTCCAACAAAATCCTCCTACTTTAAGAGGGAGCATCAACAAGCCCTGGAAACAAACAAATCAAAGGTATGATAAAACTAAAGTACAATGTTATTATTATAAGAAGTTTGGGCATTTTTCTAACAAATGTTGGAAGAAGCAGGCAGATGCTGGAAAGAAGTCTGCACATATCACAAATGAGTCTGAGGATGATCAAAATCCCGTGTTTTTGACTTTCAATGTCACTCAGGAAAGTGCTAATGATATTTGGTTTTTGGATAGTGGTTGCAGTAACCATATGACTAGTAATAAGGATTTATTTTCTTCTATTGATACTAGTATTCAGTCTGAAGTAAAACTAGGAAATGACTCTAAGGTTGCAGTTAATGGTAAAGGTGTAGTTCCAGTCTACACTAAGAGTAATCAGATAAGAAACATTGATGATGTTTATTTTATTCCTGGTTTAAAATGCAATCTTATTAATGTTGGACAATTGTTGGAGAAAAGGTACAGAGTGTTCTTCAAGAACAAGGTATGTACAATCTATGATAAATTACCCAACAAACAGTTGATTGCAAGAGTAGATATGGCTAATAATAGAATGTTTCCACTGGTTATGCGAAATGATTTGAGTGGTTCTTTGAATGATTATAAAGCTGGAAGTTTAGATGAATCTTGGTTATGGCATTTGAGATATGGTCATTCACATTTTTGTGGCTTAGATATGTTACAAAAGAAACAGATGGTAAAGGGGCTGCCTTGTATTCAACAACCTGCAAGCTCTTGTGAGAGTTGTATATTTGGGAAGCATCACAAAGAGAAATTTGTTTCAGGTGTTTCCCACAGAGAAAAAGATCCATTAGAAATTGTCCACACGGATTTGTGTGGACCTATGCAAACACCTTATTTAACTGGCTATGTTTATTTTATGACTTTCATTGATGATTTTAGTAGGAAGACTTGGTTGTATTTGTTGAAACAAAAATCTGAAGCCTTTGATGTTTTTAAGAAGTTTAAGTCCATGGTTGAGAATGAGAGTGGTCAAACCATTAAAATCTTAAGGTCTAATAGAGGAGGTGAATACAAACTTAATGAATTCATTGAATTTTGTAATCTTCATGGAATTAAAAGGCAATTTACTGCTCGATATACTCCACAACAGAATGGAGTGGTTGAAAAGAGGAATCGAACCATCATGGATATGGCTCGAAGCATGTTGAAAGAGAAGAATCTTTCAAATGAATATGGGGAGATGCAAATATTTTCTCTGTTTTTATCTTGAATAGAAGTCCGACCAAGACTGTGAGGGATCGTGTACCTCAGGAAGCCTGGGATGGTAAGCCTTGCAATGTTTCTCATTTTAGAATTTTTGGATGTGTTGCATTTGCGCATGTACCTGCAGAAAAGAGGAGGAAGTTGGATGACAAAAGCGAGAGATGTATCTTTGTTGGATACAGTGAAGAGTCTAGGGCACATAAACTCTACAATCCCATCATCCAGAAATATGTAATCAACATATATGTTCAATTTAAAGAATATGAAGCCTGGGATGGAAGTATTGATAAATCAATTTCAGAGGGAGCTGTGTTGCTCCGTGAAGATGATGATGGAGATGAGAAGGCTGAAGGAGATGGACAGATGGTTCCACATGCACATACGCCCACAACAAGAAGTCCAACAAGGCAAGCACCAAATTTCAACCCATCTCAATTTAGAATGCCCAGAACTCATGAGCATGGTGAGCCATCTGTTCATGGTGGACATCAATTAGATTCACAAGTAAGTAGTGAATCAAATCCAACTTCAGCTTCATCAAGAAATATATTTAAAGGACAGAAGACTAGAATCTTAAGAGAATTGTATGATCAGAATGAAGAAGTATATTAGATTTCAAATTTTTCATTAATGGCATGTGATCCTGTAAGTTTTGATGAAGCTGCTAAAGAGGATGTCTGGATAAAAGCAATGGATGAGGAGATTGATTCCATTGAAAGAAATAACACTTGGGATCTTATAGATTTACCTGAAGGTAAGAACAATATTCATGTTAAGTGGGTTTATAAGACTAAGTTGAAATCATATGGTGAAGTTGAAAAGTACAAGGGAAGACTTGTAGCTCAGGGATTTTGTCAGCAACCCGGTATTGATTACAATGAAACATTTGCTCCTGTAGCTAGAATTGACACTGTAATGATGGTCTTAGCTATTATAGCTCATAATAGATGGATCATGCATCAGATGAACATTAAGTTTGCATTCTTGAATGGATATTTGGAAGAAGAGGTTTATGTACGACAACCTCCGGGTTATGAGATTGATAAGCATAGAGATAAAGTTTACAAGTTAAAGAAAGCTTTATATGGATTGAAACATGCATCCAGAGTTTGGTATAGTAGGATTGATGAATACCTGATCAGTGTTGGATTCAACAAAAATCCAAGTGAACCAACTCTGTATACAAAGGTAAACCAGGAAGGTAAAATTTTGATTGTCTATTTGTATGTTGATGCCTTAATTTTTATTGGAGATCTATCTGTAGATTATTTTAAAAATGCCATGAAAACAGAGTTTGAGATAACTGATTTAGTGTTGATGAAGTATTTTTCTGGAATTGATGTAGATCAATCTAATGATGGCATTTTCATTTGTCAAACTAACTATGCAAATGAAGTATTGAAAAGGTTTAGAATGTTGAATTGTAAACCAGCTGCAACACCAATGGCAACTGGTATTAAACTTAGCAAGTGATGAGGGATCATATGTTGATCCAACTCTGTATAAAAGGATGGTTGGAAGCCTTATGTACTTAACATCAAACCGACCTGATATTATGTTTTTTGTAAGTTTGATTTCTAGGTTCATGGAGACTCCGAAGACTACGCATTGGCAAGCAGGAAAAAGGATCCTGAGATACATTGTTGGCACAACTGATTTTGGTATCCGATACACATCAAGCTTGAACTTTGAGCTGATCGGATATATTGATAGTGATTTTGTAGGTTCCATTGATGACAGGAAAAGCACATCTAGGTATGTGTTTAGTATTGGATCTGGAGCAGTGGCATGGGCATCAAAGAAACAACCCACACTGACTCTATCTTATACTGAGGCAAAGTATGTTGCAATAGATGTAGCTGCATGTCAAGCTGTGTGGATGAGAAGATTATTGAATGAATTGTTGCATGAGCAGAATGATGCAACCCAAATTGTCTGTGACAATAAATATGTTATTGCACTGTCAAAGAATCACATTTTTCGCAAACAGAGTAAGCACATTGATACAAGGTATCATTTCGTTCAAGAGATGGTAAATGGTAAATAAATTTCTGTTCAGTTTTGCAGGTCTGAAGAACAATTTGCAGAAATATTTACGAAGCCTTTGGGAAATGAATTGTTTAAAAATCATAGAAATAATATTGAGGTCTATAAGCTGTAATGCATTGTTTACAACAATTTTGTTTTAGTTGTTTTAGTTTGTTTTTGTTCTGAAATGATTAAGAGGGAGTATGTTAGTATGTAATCATTTCTCACCGCCTATGTAAATGGTGCATTGGTGGCCATCTTGACTCTTCAAAACTTGAGGATTAACCACCAATTACTATTATGTCCCATATTACTTAAGCGATGACCGCCTTAACCTTTCAAGGCAACCAGACACCATCATCGCCTCGATAAAACCTTTTAGAAGATCGAAGGGGCAATTTGTTAGTGTTTAAATACCATAGTTGAATTGTAATTCTGGGATGGACAGACAGACAAGAAGCTTGAAAGCACATTGAATATAATTTTCCATTTTGTATTCGGAGGTGTTCTCTCTTTTTTTACCCTGTTTTTTATTAAGTTTGTAAACTTGTTTGATTTCTTGATTGGATTAGTTATGTTGATTTTAATTTGACTAAACACAGTAACTATTTGGTTTTACCGATTGCGAACCTGGTCCCACATTTATTTCGAGTTTATTTGTTGGAGCGCGTGATTTTAAAAGCACATTGAATAAAAGGTTGTTATTTCACATTCAGAGTTTACTTGTTAAACGTGCATGGAGTTATTTAGTCTCAAAACCCCAAACCCGAATTGGTGGGCCCTAAGCTTATTCGCCTTTCGCGATTCGGGATTAGTTGGTGCATTTTCCTTTTGCTTTGGGTGTTTGTAAACCCCAAGACCTTGAAGTGTTGGGCCCACAACTTATTCCCACGATTCGACAATTCATGTGGTGTTTTGTTTTTGGTGTCTGGCATTTGTAATCGTCGAATCCCGATCCTTGATCATCCTCCGTTTTCCACAAGTACCAGGAGCAGATCTCTTTGTAGAAAAGGACGAGATCTAACCTTCTTTTTACCCGCCATAGCACATCTTTAATAAGATCTATGGAGCTTGGAAAGAATTGGAACTACGTTCAGGAGCCATGGAAACATTGCCAATCAATATTTCACAAGTTGCAAATCAAAAGCAGTAGACAATATATTGAACAAAAACAAAAACAATATGGCTGCTTGGCATAGTACCCAAGCCAGATTCTCAAAGAGGCAGCGATCCTAGAGTCGATCCCAAGAGTCAATGTCGATGCAGTCGATGCCAAGAATAATAAGTCTTAGCCCTATGGATTGTAGTCCCTTCAAGCTTGCCGTAAGTTCCTATGTGAAATCATTAACCCATTATCGAGAGTGTGTGAGGTGCATGCTGATTGGATTCTGATTCTAAAGGAGATGTTGGGCAAGGTGGTGGCAATAAAATTGGTGCATTCAAAGGATATGGATCAACTTGGTGGCAGCTTATACCTGCCTCTATGCAAGTATAATCAAACAATACCCGTAGTTGTTTTTTACATGCAGTTAGTAATAGTAAAATTTAATATGAAGTTAGTATCTGTAAGACTGCTTAAATGTAAAGGGTAAACGAATAGAAGTAAATTACTGGACATTCGATTAAAATAAATATGACGATATCTGGTGACTGACAAAAGCCAAAGATCCCCTATTATAATTGGGGTTTAGTTCAAAATGGAAGCAATAAAAGTATTGAATTGACCATATGCGGCTAGATGAATAACAAATTCATTTGTTGAATATGGCAAGCAAGCTTCAAATCATTAAAGATAAGCGTTAACTCATAAGATGCTTGAAAATCCTTCCGCAGTGGATGCAGTAATAAGAGATGCATTTAAACAATAAATCACAATTTAAAAAATGTATTAAAATAACTAATAAAATTAAAAAAAATCAAACTGTAATGTTATACTTTTATAAATGTTCAGTCAAACCCCAATTAATAGGTAGTCAATAGCATATCAAATGCTGCAGTTATAAAGAGTCATTCATTAAAATTAAGTTTTTTTCTTCCTTTTCAACCCAATACTCTATGACTTTTACTTGGAATAGAATGGAAGGAATAATAAATTAAAAGAAAAATAGAGGGTGCTTTTTGTGATTGGAATAATTTTATTTATTTAAATTAAAAAGATCTCACCTAACATTTCTACAAAATTTCTACATTTTATTGAATAGAAGAAGATTACAAAATTAAAAGGAAAACGGGGGAATATATGCAATGTTAATATCTTATATTTGCAATTTCATCAATTCAAAATAATCCTTATGGATTTCAAACTAAAAATTGGATTTCCCCTCCTATTATTTTGATTGGTTCTAAAAAGACCATTTCATACATGTTTAAACTAATTCTAAACATCATTATATTTCAATAAAGAAATCCAATGTTTCATATATCTACAACTCCTATGGAAAATGTATATATAACCCAGTAAAGAAATCCCAATGTCTCATATATCTACAACTCCTATGGGAAATGTATATATAACCAAGTACATCCTAAAGAAATATTTTGATACCTTGAGAACTCCTATTTTTTTATTAAGTAGTGTTCACATTCACATTAAATCCAAGTTTATTAGTTATTAAGTGGGATTAAAAAAATTAAAGAGTTTTTTTAATGTTATTTTAAAATTTCAAGTATTACATGTAATTTTTGGATTTTTTATACATAATAATTCAAGATTAATGTTATTATTATAATTTTTTAAAAAATCAATTTATATTTAACTAATAATTTCTTATTAAATTCAAATTTATTAAGTATTAAACGAGA
>JZKD02S0277093.1:640944-689245 GCA_000966675.3 Picea glauca | reverse complement strand
TTTTGGTTTTTTAGAAAATTAAAAATTTACATAATTTAGATTATTTTAATTTTTAAAATAATCTATTTTTTAAAACATATAATTTATTTTTTAAATTATATAAGTGGAATGTGAATTTTGTTTTTTAATTTTTTTTTCATTTTAACTTAAACATATACATTACATATAATATATCACTTCTCTTTATCCAATGACATATTTAAATAAGTCAAAAGCAAAGTTCATCATTTTTCAATATTAAATTGAACATTTCTCTCTCCACCTACCTCTTGAAAATATTTTATGAGTTTTTAGTAGATTGGAGGGAAATTGTTTGAAATATGGATTTATAAAGTTATATCATATTCTATTATCGTATTTTATATCATATTTACTTTATGAGTTATTAGTAGGTTGGAGAGAAATTGTTTGAAATATGGATTTATAAGGGTTTATTCTATTATCCTATTCTATTATCATATTTTATTATTAAGTAGGTTTTTCTTCATTTTTAATTTGTATAGATTTTTAATTTATTTTTTCCTGAAAAATTCGTAAATTCATTCAAAAGGATTCAAAATTACATTTAAAGGTGCATAATGCACTCCCCCAATTCATCGGTAAAAGAAAATAAAATATGAAACCTGAAAGGGCCTAGAAAAACAACTAAACCACTAAATATATTTACAATCATAAGGACTGGTAAGATCTTGCATCTAAAGTGAAAGAAAAAATTGCATGCCCAAGAATGACCTCAAAGTGTAGATTAACAGTTCCACACTGCATGCCCAAAGGATGGACCTCAAAGTTCTGTCCCAACCATCAAAGAAGCATAAAAACCCAACAACCACAACATCAAGCTCCAGATCCCAAAACCAAAAACCCATAACCTAGCCACCAACGCACCGAGAGTGGGAGCCAACAAAAACCACACAAACAATCCAAGCGCTATGCAAGCAAGCGACACACCAAAGCAAACCCAAATCATCAATAGGATGGGGCATGAGGCGAAAAATAACCCGCACATTCACAGGGACTGAGCCATGTTCCACGGGACACCGATAGGGAGGCGCGCATGAAGAATGCGGTGCACCATAACCATCAAAGGGTGGGGCACTCAAACCAAGTATCCGCGGGAGTGGAGCACAGACCAGGGGGTCCCGACAGAAAGAGGCATTCACGAAGAAGCGTAAGGGGTTGCGTCCAGGGAAACCCTAGACGCAAAGCCCCGCCCTTATTAACCTATCTTTTTTCAATTTATCTTATTATAAGTTTAAAAGTATTTCATTTTTGGTAGAATGAAATCTAGATATGGATGATAAGTCTCCTCAACCAGTTTTTCTACTCTAAAATATTCTCATATCATTTCTATGATGGTGTTCAAAGAGTCTTGTTTTTCGTCTCATAGGGAAGGGATCATTTATTATTATTACATGTCTACACACCTTTTATGGCTATCTTTCTTTTCACATACTTTATGAGTTTTTTTTATGGTGATCATTGAATCCCCATACCCTAATGTATGAGTATTTTTCCATTTCAAACCAATCTCTATGGCTTATGTCACCTATCTCCTTTGAGTTTCAAATATCTATATCTTTTCATAATTTTTTTGTTATATCATCCTACATCATGTGAGTACATCATCTTATAGATATGCATATAATTTTTATAGTTATTTTCCCCACAATTTTGTATATTGGTAGGGTATTGACACCTTTTCATTTTTCATACTAACCCAACCCTTAATTCATTTTTCATACTTGTGTTGTTACTAAAAAAATAAGTAACTATATGTGCATTAAATAATCTAACTATATGTACACTAAATAATCTTGGATATTCTCTCTCACCTTCATCATTTGAAATTGCATCTTGTTAGCACCATGATTTTCATAGCTAAGGTTAGAGGTTTGTCAACAATTTGCAAAGTCATGCATGCTAGCACCAATATTGGTTTTAGTGCCTAACATCATCCAACATCTCCAAAGGTTAGTTTCAAAATGAATCTTTATCATTTCTTATTTTCATTTCCATTTGCAACTGCGCTCTGCAAAATTCATTGCACGCTACAAAATTCAATACGTGCTGCAAAATCCTGATACAAAGAAAAATCATATTTTTATCATAACTTTTAAATGTCGATCTGAGTTCTTCTAAATTTTTTTGTGGATATGAATAGTAATATCATTGACTTGTTGACCAAAAATCATCTCGACCCAGTTCATATTTTTGGAGAAAATTGGAAATGATCAGGGATGATTTTAAGGATGGAAATTTATTTTAAAATGTAAAAACCTTGGTGAAACTTACTAATCCTTCATATTCCAAATATAAATGTTTGGCGATATTTTTGTAAAAATATTCAAATTTCTAAGGATTTTATATAGTTTAAATAAAATTTTGGTGATTTTTAAGGTAAAATAATTTTGTCCTTCATAATTTGGGCGAATCATTTTTAGAATAGCGAATCTTGTTTTGGGAAAAACCATGGAAAATTATCCCATGAGCAAAATTTAGCCCCCAAAATCATCCCTGGAAATCATCACCTACAGGGAGGTTTGCAACAAATCTTGAAATTGCACTGCAAACGCTTATAGTATGATAAATTCAAGTTGTAGGAGGGCTGCCACCTATTTGAGGAGGTTTGAATGGGTTCTCAGAGAGTAGTTATATACTAAGGGACACTTGTACCTAAGATTTAGCTCCACCAAATATCCATTCAATGAGCTGGATGCAGTTGCATTTATTCTAAAAGACAATTTCCAGGAATCAAGGAATTAGTTGGATTTTCTGTTTTCCACATGTCTCTAAGGCATAGAATCTGATGCATGGAGTATGATTTGACCTCCTAAAGATATGATTGGTGTAGTTTTATATTAAAAGGAGAGGGAGGAGGACTATTGTACATGGGGGGTGGATCAAGACTGGTTTATTTCTTTGAAGTTAAGGCAAAATTTTGCTCTTTCTAAAATTTGAGATTCATCACGGTGTTTATGTTTACTATGTGTTTCTTGTATATAATTTCCATGATTATGTTTTTCTGCTAGCATTGTCTGAGAGTAAGTGGTATGAATTCATCCATGTTTCATGTTCTTTTCACATTGATGATGCTTGTTATATGTAAATGGTTACTTTTACAGAATTCATCTTCATTAGATGCTTTGTTTAGTAATTAATCTTTGTGTCCTTTCTTCTAAAGATGCACTGGGGATTCATCCACTAATTTATGCCTGTAGTGGAGTGGGATTTCTTCTCCTTTCTATCTCTCATCTCACATCATTTATTTGCTGAGCACATCACCTATTTTTCCTTAAATATGCAGGAAGAAACCAACCAGTTGTTGACTGTAAGAACATTGAAATTCAGGCCTTCACTCCATTTCCCAATGGTACCTTTTCCTTTTTTTTCCTACCAACCATATTAAAACAAAAACAAACATTTCCTATTGCAGAATCTGACCTCTGTGCCTTTATTGGTGAAACCTTTGAGTTATTACCAGTCATTAGACATATGAGAGAGCCCTCTCTGGTTGTATAGATCAGAATACAATATAAAGTTGGTTGAAACAATTACCTCGAGGTTTTCTTTGATACGGCCCAAAGAAATTTCCGAGTGTTAACCTTTTTGTGCTGCTGCCGGGGAACAATTGCTATTATTGTCCTCGAGAAGAACGACATTGTTTTATCTCTAAGGCCTGAGAGCAACAAGAACTTATGCACATATTGGCTATATTTATGCTCTAGTGACTCCACACATCAACAAATCAGTTGGAAGGTAATTCCACTGATAGAAGAATCCAGAGCTAATTTTTTCACAACAACTTAATTGTTCAAAGATATCAGGGTATGAAGAGGTTCTTGTCTTCAGAATGGAAATCTTAGCTTTCGATCTAGGTACTTCATGAAATAGAACAACAAGGTTGGTGGCAGACCTTGTTTCTTTTCAAAATTTTAGAAAATGGATTGATTTGTCTTCTAAGCATCATTGGTGTGAAGATTTTCGTTCCTTGTTATTATCTTATTTGGATTCGTGTCACATCCTTAGTCAAGAGGACAAGTTATAATGTTTACAGAAGCTCCTTATGGAACTTGAGATAGAACAAGAAGAGAATGAAATTAAAACACATGAAACACTACTTGTTGATTCAGAGCAATATAAAGCAGGATATCAAACTGCAATGGCTCAATGTTACAAGTACTATGACCTTAGGCCTAATTTTAGTACTCCAAGGTTTATTATTCCTGTAGAAAATGAATTTTCAGCCAACAAACAACCTTCATGTCAAAATACAAGTGCTGTTAAGAAACTTTTTTATGACATACACAATGTGAACAGTGAGAAAGAACCATTTAAAGATGATCTCATTGTTGGTCATAAGGAAGTGATAGTTGTTTCTTCTCTTAAGGACCCTTTTGTAGCTCTGTTAGAATCTTCAATGGAAATGAGATATGTAATGTTTAAACATGGAAATAGTTTCAGAGGGTGGAATAACTTATCCTATTTTAGTTTTGACTTTATGACTGGAGGAGATGAAAGCAAGCTGTAGTCAAGAAACCACTTACTTGACTGGATTTATTGGAGGTATGAAATCACTTGATTTGACATTTGTGCTTAATAAATTAGGGTAGGTAGGAGTGTGAATAATCTCTGTACTAAGAGCATTTCTTTCAACAATTTCCAGTTTTAATTTTCAACATGAGTTTTCATTTTTTAGTTTGGAGTAGTAGTTTTGGCTTGGATTGTCATTGGGTTTCAGATGGACAAGGCACCTGGTCTACTATTATTTTCTAACTCACAGGGAGGATATCATACCCATTGGAGCCACCTGTTAGAACCATGATTTTCATAGCCAAGGTTAAAGGTTTTTCAATAGTTTGCAAAGTCATGCATGTTAGCACCAATATTGTTTTTAGCACCTGACATCATCCAACATCTCCAAAGGTCGGTTTCAAAAGGAAAGTTTATCATTTATAAATTTAATTTCCGTTTGCAACTGTGCATTGCAAAACTCATTATGCACTGCAAAACTCATTATGCGCTGCAAAACTCATTATGCGCTGCAAAACTCATTGCGCATTGAAAAATCACCTGGTACATAGAAAAATCATATTTTTATCATAACTTTTAAATTTCAATCTGGGTTCTTCTTAAATGTTTTGTGGAGATGAATAGTAATATCATTGATTTGTGGACCAAAAATCAGGCCGACCCAATTTTTATTTTTGGAGAAAAGTGGAAATCATCACCTACAAGGAAGTTTGTAGCGAATCTTGAAATTGCGTTGTAAACGCTAATAGTCTGATAAATCTGAGTTGTAGGAGGGCTACCACCTGTCTAAGGAGGTTCGAATGGGTTCTCAGAGAGTAGTTGTATACCATGGGACACTTGTACCTAATTTCCATCTCCACTAAATCTCCATGCAATGAGTTGGCTGTAGTTGCATTTATTCTAAAAGACAGTTTCTAGGAATCAAGGAATTAGTTAGATCTTTTGTTTGCCACATGTCTCTAAGCAATATAATTTGATGCATGGAGTAGGATTTGACCTCCTAAAGATATTATTGATGTGATTTTATATTAAAAGGAGAGGGAGGAGGACTATTGTACATGGGGGGGGGATCAAGATTGGTTTATTTCTTTAAAGTTAAGGTAAAAGTTTACTCTTTCTGAAATTTAAGATTCATCACGATGTTTATGTTCAATATGTGTTTCTTTTATATCATTTCCTTGATTGTATTTTTTTTCTAGCATTTTCTGAGAGTAAGTGGTAGGAATTCATCCATGTTTGATGCTCCTTTCACACTGATGATGCTTGTTATGTGTAAATGGTTACTTTTATAGAATTCATCTTCATTTGATGCTCTGTTTAGTAATTAATCTTTGTGTCCTTTGTTCTAAATATGCATTGGAGATTCATACATTGATTGATGCATGTAGTGTAGTGGGATTTATTCTCCTTTTCATATCTCATCTCACATAATTTATTTGTCGGGCATAACACCTATTTTTCCTTAAATATGCAGGAAGAAACCAACCAGTTGTTGACTGTAAAAACATTGAAATTCAAGCCTTGACTCCATTGCCCAATGGTACCTTTTCCTTGTTTGTCCTACCAACCATCTTAAAACAAAAACAAAATTGTCCTATTGCAGAATCTAACCTCTGTTCCTTTATTGATGAAACCCTTGAGTTATTACCAGTCATTAGACATCTGAGAGAGCCCTCTCTGGTTGTATAGGCCAGAATACAATCTAAAGTTGGTTGAAACAGTTACCTCAGGGTTTTCTTTGATACATCCAAAGAAATTTCTGAGTGTTAACACATCTTATCCTTTATCATATAATCTACTTCAATTTGGTTTGTGTCATAAATATAGCAACATCTTTGACAACGTTTTTCATCTTTTTGCTGATATTTTTGTATAATTGAGCATGACATCACTATTGTCCAAAATTTAGCTCCTAAGTGTCATATATTGGTTTATTACCCCTTTTCCATGTATGGGCACCTATTTTACATTGTAACCATATTGAGTAGGCCCTAATTCTTTATTCAAATAATTTTTTCCCACAACTTTGTATCCCTTGAGATTTTTAATACTTCTCTTTCGGTCTTAGTTGGATTGGTAATTTTGTTCTTGAATTCATCTACCATATCATTTTTTCTTTCAAGTCATACATTTTTGCTACCATAAATGCCAAATTGGGTATTATGGTGGCCCTTGGAATACATAATTTAGTAATTCTTGGATAAAACATTAGATCTGTATTTCCTAGAATTTTTCCTCTAGAATTCCATAGTATCACTTTTGATCTCTGACTTCATTTTTTATACACATATTTCCATCTTCTCCATTATTTTATTAGTATTTTAACTTCTCTACTCTACTTTTTATTATTCCTTGTTCTTCTTATGCTCTTTATTGTTGCAAAATATCTATCTCTTTTATTGTTATACTCCAATTCCTTGTATTAATTGTTTTTTCATACTAACTAGATTTTATAGGAAATATCTACTATTATCACGTTGTTTTCATCTTTTCTTAATTTTTCTCCATTTTATCTTCTCAAGATCAATGCTTCATAATAAATGCTTGTGTTTTCCACCATGTTGAGTATATTATTGGGAATTTCCATTTTGGTTTCATCAATTTATTTATTGTTCCCACTTTCATGTATTATCTTTATGTCCTTTCTCTTCATCATTTTTCGTATTGATCCAATATTGTTTCATCTTTAGTGTTTAAGTATTTCATTCTCATGTGGTTATTTTGTGCATACTAGCTAAAAGATCCACATCGACCTCTCATCACCCCTATATACAAGCCACTTGTTGATCTCTATTTCCCCATGTGGATCATTTCATATAGCAATGTGCTATTTCTAAAAGAGTCCCATACCTTTCCACTCATCAATTTCCTTTCATAATTTCTAGGTCTATCTTGCATTGTTCTTTCTAACCTTAATGTTTGTTTTTTATAAGTTTCATCGATGAGAAGATAGTTCTTATCTTGGTATCGTATACATCGTTGGTCATCTCTTGAGAGATGTTGAGGGAACTTCAAAGTTTGAAGATAGACAACAATATCTCCATACCAGGGGTCTGATGATGAGACAAGGAAAAAGTGTTCATCCACAAATGAATCAACGTGAATAACATCCTCATCTAACTAAGGGAAGTCAAATATTAACTCTACCAAAACTATCGATTTCTTGGACTTCGCAGAAGCAAAGTCGAGATCAAATTCTTTTAAAATAGCAATCCATTTATTGTTTTTTCCCCCTATGAAACACCTAATAAGGATGTGTTGAAATGGATTGACATAGACAACCACAATATTTTTGAAAAGAAATATATAGTTCCATAATCATTGATCTACGTGAACAAAAGCCAAAGCTAGATTTTCAACATGAGAATATTTGAGTTCAGGTCTGACTAATTTTTAAGTAAGATAGCAAATGACGTGATCATGGAGCTCATCATCCTCCTAAGCCAACACCATACCAATTGTCTCTTCAGACGCGATGATATAAAGCATGTAATTTCTATCGTAGTCTAGAAACTTCAGCAGAGGCGTCAATACCAAGGCTTTCTTCAAATCATCGAAGGATCCCTAGGCTCTCTCATCCCAATTAAAAGGAGTGTCCTTATTTAAGAGATGCATGAAACCCTTAGTAATATTGGCATAGTTCACTATAAACCGTCGTAAAAAGTTATCTTTCCCTTGTAAACCTTGAATTTGACAAATAGTGCGTGGGGGAGAAAATCAAAGTATTTCCTCAACCTTTGACGGATCCACCATGATCCCAGTCTCAGAGACTAAAAATCATAGAATTCAGCCTGACCTAAAAAAGAAGATGCATTTATGAGGGTTCAAATAGATGCAATAATGGAGGCATCTTGTCGGACAACTGAGAGGGGGGGGGGGGGGAATCGGTTGTTACTAAGCTTAAACAATTATGCCCATTTTAAAATATTTACATAACACTCAATGATGATCACAATAATACAAGGAAGTAAGCAATAGAATATTCAACATCAATCACACACATGAAATATACAGAAACAGATATTCCCGAGGAAACCCATAAAGGGAGAAAACCTCTTCTTCTTGATATGATAAGTAGTCTTTATTTTATGTACATCATCATTCTTATGAGCACCAACTCCTTTCGAGGCTACCACCTCTATTTTACAAGCAACAACTTGCTAAGAGCATCAACTCTCTGGTTTCTCTAGTACCCACTAGAAGGAAGCACCAACTCCCTTTGTGTTCCACCACCAATTGGATGGAAGCACCAACTTCTAGTCACACATGCACCAACCTGTATAAGCTACAACTTGTTGAGAGCACCAACTCTCTTGATTCTCTAGCACCCACTAGAAGGAAGCACCAACTCCGTAAGTGTTCCATCACCAACTAGATGGAAGCATCAACTTCCAGTTACATAGGCACCAACCTGTATAACAGAGAACAATAGTTATCCCTTGCACCACCCTACCATCTTGGTTTTCTGGCTGCAACCAGATGCAAGCTACAACTCCCTGTGTTCAAGCACCCACTTGAAACTCTAAGGACAACAGTCCTCCCTAGCACCACCCTACCACCCTGAGATATAAATATTTGTTACTGAAATTTATTACAGTGATACATTATTTATCAATGAATTACTAGTCTCATCATTTTTCTGCTACACTACTCTGCTTTGCCTGCATCAGTGTCTTTTTGCTTGCATCTTCTTGCGATTTCTATTCTTCTACTCTGTCTCTGCATGTACACCTCGACTTTCTCTTCATCTCTTAGATATGATTTTTTTTCTATGTATTTATTCAGTGTTTTATGCTCTGTGCACCATTTCCATTCTCCGTGCTACGCCTCTTCTGTGCACTTCAGCTCCTGCACACAACCTGCTTCTTCCCGCATGAATAAATATCAAAAGAAGAAACCATATCTTATCTGTTCTGCATATATTTATCATGCCATGTCCTCTTCTATATCATACACTGAACTCTTCATCCTCACTGGCGATTATGATGAGTCTGTTCTTCATCAGTGATCGTTATCCTCAAATTATTTGGCTTATCTGAAAATTACAATATTCGACACTTTTCCATTTGTCAATTGTTTCTATGAAGAGTCTTCATTGCACTGGAAGTTACCTCGAGACTCTTCACATCCTTTGTCAATCACCCTGAAGCTCTTCAAAATCTCTGATAGATATAATCACTTTGCTCCGTCAGTTACAGAGATTCATTTTGGCTTCTTTGGCTTCTAAGTCCCTTCCTTCACGTGACCGTCGGTGGTGACCAAATGCCTATTAAAAAGGTTCTTCCTGAACTCGATCTTGTGAGTGCTAGCTCCATTTCTTGATATGACCTTGGGCGATGGTCTCTCGTGACCATGAGATTTTTGACACGAGATATCTTCTCATTAGCCCCCTATTGCATCTGACCTCGGGCTACGTCCTTTTGTAAGAGAACTATTTCGGGCACGTAAAAGAGTGGTTTGGGATCAAACGCTTTTCTCCCCACAATCCACCTCTAGTTTCCATGTACCCTTTCTCCAAAACCATGGTTTCAATTGTGGCCCACTCATGAAAACTGAAGACCGGAGCATGTTCTGACCTCGCAATGTGACGGGACCGCCGATCTCATGATCTTGACGGTGCTCCTTCGATCAACGACTCCGACCTATCTTCCTTTCTTGCCTTCTTTCCTCCATCCATGTGTGATCCTTAGTCTTAACGACCAAGTGACATGTGGCCCTCCAAACCAATGGACGAGATCGATTTCTCCTTTTGGGCTTCGAGAGTCTCAATTCTCAAACATCACTTTCTTCACGATGCTTCCACACGGAGTTCACGATGTATCGATACGTGGTGTTCTTGAATCGAACGATTGAGATTCACTTCGGGTTTCCGAGGTTAGAGAATATCAACTCTCAAATTTCTTTCTTCCTTTTCCTTTTCCCTAAGTGTTCCAACCAGAGTACATGATCTGTTGACTTGTGTCCTCCTATAGATGGACGATTCTTAGATCCTTCGAGAATTTGACCTTTCAACCAGATCGACGGTTTTGCAGATCCTTTCTCGATGAACGGTCGATATCTCCTTTGGGTCTCCAGACTTCAAGAATTTAAAATATCAACCCGTTATTTCCTTCATACATCAATATTCCAGAGCTGACAATCCACTGACAAGTGTCCCTTTCAGATCAACGGTCGAGATCTCCTTCGGGTCTCCAAACTTTTGGGATTTCAAATCTCAACCCCTTCTTTCCTTTGTACGTCAATATTCTGGAGCTGAAAATCCACTGACACATTTCCCTTTCGGATCAACGGTCGATATCTCCTTCGTGTCTCCGGACTTCAGAGATTTCAAATCTCAACTTCACTTCCTTCACTTTCTCTGGGAGTGTTTTTCTTGAACTGCACATATTTCTGCCATGTGTCCTTATGGAAACCGACGGCCTGGATCTTCTTTGGCCCTGGGGTCTTCGACGATCTCATTTCCTTCTCAACCACAAACTCCCAAAGTGATTCGCTTCGGAGTTGTGGATCATGTGCGACCTATTAGTATTGACGATGAACAATCCCTGCTTACTTCGGGACTTTGACAAGTCATTGCTCCATTTTCCTCTAGAGTGATCACCTACTGAGTAAGTCATAAGTGGTGGATACCGCTTGCTATTGGTTAATACTTCCACTTACACTATCCTTCCATTGTAGTAGAGTGACGATCGAGAATTCTCCCGAAGTGATCTTCATATCGGATGTTTCGTGTCCACTTCGAGACTTCGACATTCGATACTTTGGGACTTTGGGAAAGTGCTAGTGCTAAAACTCCTGAAGTAAAACTCCCGTAGTGACATAACTTACTTATGTCACTTGATGACGTCTCATGAACTGAGTAGCTGCCACTTGTCCCTCAGATTCGTGATTTGCACATACCTGAAATGCCGATTCAACTTGACACTTGTCATTGTCTGATTGCGCAATGTGTCCTTGATGACGTAGTCTACTGACATGGTCTTCCAACGTGGTTCTCTCTGATCTAACAGTCATTGTATGTTCTCTAGATCCGATGTTCCTTATTCATTTTGGATTTCAGGACTTCAGGTAATTTGACTTTTCAAGTGGCCAATTCTTCCGAAGTGAGATTTTCTAAACAATAACCTCCTCGCAACTTTAGACCCGAAACAAATAATGTTCATTGATCATCTTCTTAGATCGATGGATCGATCTATATTTAGTGATACTCTTCAAGCCTATCCTGTCCTTCCACTTAGAATGATCCAATGGCTGACGGAGATTCGAATAATTGAATTCTCAAACCTTGTACCCCATTTATCCTATCCTTCACTTGATTTGATCAGATGATTGTTGGTCATCTGGATCATTGATCCAATGACCATTGTCACTCTCTCTCCTGAGATTCTAATCTCTCTGACTTAGAAGGTTTTCTAAGTGATCAAGGGTCTCGACCTTTTCTCCTTCTGTGAGTCCTGATGACTTTGGGTCTCGTCCGTGCTTCTGAAAAATGCTATCTCTCCTGAGCTTTGGTTCCTTTTGCAAACTCACGGATTCTAAGGAATCCTGTGCACGCTCCTTGCTTCCTTCATGATAACCTTTGGGTATCGGGAAACCCCAAATATCTTCCCTGTGCTCATCCTCCTGATCTTGTAGAGAACAATTTCTCATGGTCTCATCATTCCTGATGCTATGATTGTTTCTTTCCTGTTTGTCGTCATTGCTGCCAATATGCCATCGTCGTTGTTGTTCTTTCCATCAATGACAAGCACAATCTTCATGTAAACATGCCATCGTTGTTGTTTCTCTTTCCATCAATGACAAGCACACTCTACCTATAAACATGCCAACAATCCCCTCCTTTGGCATTGATGGAAACCAGGAAGGATTGCATTGTTCTACTTCGACCTCCAACTGTAGCATCCAGACCACACCTTTTCTCCTCCTTTGACATCAATTTCAAAGAAAACATGCTCCCCTTGATCTGTTGTGGTAATTTTCGGAGGTATTAGATATTCAACCAACACATACTCGCCCTGATAGGATGGACTCTCTCAGGTGAGAGAAGGGATGACACCCAGCTTCTGACGGAGATATTCAAATGGTGTATTGGCTAGGGATTTAGTAAAGATGTATGCAACTTGTTCTGTGGTTGGAATGTAATGATCCTGAACAATATTATTGGTGACCTGATCTCTTAGAAAATGGTATTTTATGGGGATGATCTTGGTCTTGGAATGAAATACTGGATTCTTGGACCTGTTCATCTTCATCTTCAGCTGTGTCCTCTGTAGTAGGCTCAATACTGCTCACCTCTCTTAGTGGAACTCTTTCATCAACCTTTAAATCAATGTAATCAACTAATTTATACAATCTTTTATTAAAGCATCTATAACCTTTACCATTGGTAGCATATCCTAAGAAGATGCCTTCATTATCCTTGCCATCATACTTGCCTCTCAACTAATCCATTTTGCTGTGGAGTTCTTGGGATTGTCTATTCTCTCCTGATCCCATGTGTATCACATAATTCCTTGAAGTCACTTGACATAAATTCTACTCCTCTGTTTGATCTTACTTCCTTTAACTTGTTGTATGTTTGACTCAATTAAATCTTTAAATATTTTAAATTTCTCAAATGCTTCCATTTTTTTTTTGAGAAAAGCAACCCGAGTGAGTCTGGAATAATCATCAATGATCAGCATGAAGTAGTTTTCCTTCCCTATGCCTTCATGTCTTGATGGTCCACATAAATCCATATGAACTATTTGGAGTGGTTTCTCTGTTGAATTAGATCTCTTTGGATTTAAACCATGTACTAGTCATCTTTCCTACTTGGGAGGGTTTACACATAGAATCTTGTGGCTTTGATAATTTTGGATGATCTTTTACTGCCTCAAGATTTTTGAGCTTGATTAAGTGGTCAAAGTTTAGATGTCCAAATATCCTATGCCATAACAAGACTTCATCATGTTTTCTTAGATGACACTCTTATCTATCTTCTTTCAATACACATGCATTATCATCTTTCCTTGTTCCTTTAGCCACCACTTGTCCTGAGTTTACATTCTTTACCTTACAATCTTTGGAAGTGACCACCTCTTCACAACCTTTGTCACACATTTGACTTACACTGATAAAATTATGTTTCAGACCATCTATAAGTAGAACATCCTGGGAATCTCCTTTTCCATTACTCAAACCCACCATCTCTTTACCCTTGATTTTACTTGGTTCATCATTTCCAAAGGTCACATTTCCTGTTTTTCTTTTACTTATAAACATAAGCTTATCCTTATCTCCAGTCATGTGCTTGGAACATCCACTTTCTATATTCCAGGGATCCTTTTGTTTTTGAGCTGAAAGTACTAGACCACATTTTTCACTATCTTTCTTTTTCCATGTGTTGGCATTTCTATCTAAGAGCTTTATCCTTGGATCTGCTTTGTAATTATTCAGATGGCATTTTGTAGCTTTGTGGCCAAATTTATGAAAATTATAACATTCGACCTCATCGTTCAATAGGTCAAAGAGATTGGTGCAAAGTTGTCTAGTCATTGGCTATATAGTTATATGTTGCAAAGATTGTTTATTTCTTGACCTCCTTAGTTGCATGTCTCTAAAATTAATTTGACAATTTGCAATCTTATGACCAAAATTAGAGCAGTAAAAACAGTAACCATGGAATAAATTTTGGTACCTGAAGGATGGCCTTCTTCTTGGCATTTGTTTCTCCATATTCTAATATATATTTTTTTGATTAGGGATCATCTTGTCTTTATTATATTTTGGTGACAGAGTACTCACATGGTCTGATTTTCTGCTGACTTGGAACTTGATCATCTTTACTAGCTCTTTTCTTTCTAGTTGTTTGTTGTTTGAACCACTTACATAACATAAATGAGTCTTCAACAAAGGAGATATATGTTTGCTCATAATGTAATTTAGTTCTGCTGAGGCTTTAATGCTTGGAATATTTTGGAGATACAATACTTTAAACTTCTCCATTTCTTTTCTGGTTTTTACTACCTCTTCTTCCAAGGCTTCACACCTTGCCTTCTTCTCTGATAACTATTTTTTTAGAGTTTCCTCCATTTTCTTTGCCTCTTCTAACTCCACTTTTAGCAAGGAAAGGTATTCATTAGGTTTTTAACCATCCTTTTCAAACTGCATCAAACACTGTTTTTGTTTTCTCTTCTTAAGTCCGAGTCTGTCAATCTCTTCTAAAGAACTGATTAGTTCACCTTCCATATCAACCACAAATTATTCATCATTAACATCACTTATTGTGATTTTATTATCATAATCCTCTTTGGCCATAAGCATAAAGTCATTAACCTTATGTTCACAAGAAGAGTCACTATCTGTGTCTCCTGAAGAGTCATCATTGTTTACACATAAAATTTTCTTTTTATCAAATCTCTTGGATTTGTACTTCTCTTCACCTTCAGATTTATGGTCCTTCTTCTTGTGAGGACACTTAGATGCAAAGTGACCTATCTTCATTTCATATGCAGTCATTGTTCTTAGAAGTTGATAAAAAGGTAGAACTTTTAGAACATTAAGTTCTTCTATAGCAGATACCTTTGGGTTGAACCTATATGACAGACATCTCAAAATTTCCTGAACTAAAGAGGCTTCCTCAATTTTTTTCACCAAGCCCTTTCATTGAATTTACTAGTTTTTCAATTCTCAGAAAGTACTTCTCAACAGTTTCATCCTCTTTCATCTTTAGCTATTAAAACTATAATTTGTAGGTTTGAAGTTTGGCATCCATTACCTTCTCATTACCTTCATAACTGCTAATGTGTTTCTTCCACATTTCTTTGGTAGATTCTAAGTGCATAACTTTTACAAATCCTTCTTCTGCAATCCCACTCAGAATAGCATTCGTAGCCTTAGCATTGAAGCAGAATTCTAGCTTGTGATCCTTAGAAGCCAGTACACCTAGATTTACATAACCAGTCTCTACCACATTCCAAACATCTGCACCTAAATCCATTATGTAGGTTCTCATCCTACCTTTCCAGAAGGAAAATGTTGTTCCATTGAACAGAGGGACCTTGTTGGTTGAAGTTTCTTAATGGCTAGTCATGTTTAATCTCTAGGATCTACCCTTAAATAAAGGGAATTGGCTTTGATACCAATTGTTGGACAAATGAGAGGGAGGGGGGTGAGTCAGTTGTTACTGAGCTTAAACAATTATGCCCATTTTAAACTCTTTCCATAACACTCAATGATGATCACAATAATGGAGGGAAGTAAGAAATAGAATATTCAACATCAATCACACAGATGAAATATACAGAGACATATATTCTGGAGGAAACCCATAAAGGGATAAAACCTCTTCTTCTTGATATGATAAGTAGTCTTTATTTTCTGTACATTATCATTCTTATGATCACCAACTCCTTTCGAGGATACCGCCTCTATTTTACAAGAAATAACTTGCCGAGGTCACCAACTCTCTGGTTTCTCTAGCACCCACTAGAAGGAAGCGCCAACTCCCTTTGTGTTCCAACACCAACTAGATGGAAGCACCAACTTCCAGTCACATAGACACCAACTTGTACAAGATGCAACTTGCTGAGAGAACCAACTCTCTTGATTTTCTATCACCCACTAGAAGGAAGCACCAACTCCCTGAGTGTTCCAGCACCAAGTGGATGGAAGCATCAACTTCCAGTTACACAGGCACCAAACTGTATAACAAAGAATAATAATTCTCCTTTTCACCACCCTACCACCCTGGTTTTCCTGGCTGCAACCATATGGAAGCTACAACTCCCTGTGTTCAAGCACCCACTTGAAACTCTAAGGACAACAATCCTCCCTAGCACCACCCTACCAACCTGAGATATAAATCTTTGTTACTGAAATTTATTACAATGATGTAGTAGTTATCAATGACTTACCAATATCATCAATGTTCTTCTACATTACTCTGCTCTTCTTGCATCAGTGTCTTCCTGCTCACATCTTCTAGCTATTTTTGTTCTTCTGCTCTGTCTCTGCATGCGAACCTTTGTAACACCCCAGGTTGTGAACCCCCATTTTAAATAATGTATTGTTACAATGTTGAGAGGCCCGAGTGCCCAAACAATTATTTAAAGGGCCAGTATGCCCAAGAAATGTAATTCTTCGATCATTATTAATAAGAAACACATCGCTGGATACTAGACGGAGAAGGACTACAATTATAGGGGGCTACGATTCCAAAAGAAAGGGGGTCTCGAGAGGCTAAATATTAGATATTATTTTTGGGATTAACTGCGTAGTGTAAGTCATTAATCTATTACCCATATCCATGAGTATTAGTCGCAACTGGCCAATAATTCTCTTGATTTGAATAGTCCACTTAGCACTCATTACATCGGGTGATGCTCACAATGGTGAAGAAATGGGATTGAAACCAACAAAATGAATCACATAGAATCAATCATCACTTCCAGGGCTTGCACTCCGTAACCAAGACTTCCCAGGTGGTCACCCATCCTAAGACGCCTCTAGCTCAAGCGCACTTAACTGTGGAGTTTTCCCCACAATCAAGTCCACTTAGCTTTCTACCCCATTTGCAAAACCTTAGAAAGTATTGTGCGTTATGAACTACCCAGTTAGAGATCCCTTCACTCTTATTATTTAAGCATAGAGGGGCTTCCACAGTGCAACATATTAGATATTATTTTTCGGATTAACTGCATAGTGTAAGTCATTAATCTATGACCCATATCCATGAGTATTAGTCACAACTGACCAATAATTCTCATGATTTGAATAGTCCACTTAGCACTCATTGCATCGGGTGATGCTCACAGGGGTGGAGAAATGGGATTGTAACCAACGAAATGAATCACATAGCATCAATCATCACTTTCGAGGCTTGCACTTGGTAACTAGGACTTCCCATGTGGTCACCCATCCCAAGACGCCTCTAGCTCAAGTGCGCTTAACTGTGGAGTTTTTCCCACAATCAAGTCCACTTAGCTTGCTACTCTAGTTGCACTACGGAAGCCCCTCTATGCTTAGGATAAATATTATTCCTATGTTAATTACCTTTTTGCGTAAAGGGGGGAATCGGTTACGTGAGCTTTTTGGGGAGGCCAGGAGGTTCTTGATTTCCCCATGAAAATACTTAAACCCTCCCTCGGTTCGATTGTGGGGTTGGTCATTGGCTTGTCCTCTCCGTCACATTTGTGTTACCTCATTATTACCCTCATGCACTCCCATGCACTTACATACCTCCTCCATCTACCCTTACCTGTGTATTGGTCTCGAGAAGGAGGACCGAACAACAAAAGAATTAGCCACATGATAGTTGGCTATAGTGGCCACTGGTGTGATCTAGTCGTGCCTTGAGGCCTACATGTCTGAGATGCAGTGGCTAGTGTCCAGCATGGCTCATAGCTGTGAGTCCTGAGAGTTCCAGCATTGAGATTCTAGACCAGTTGCACTGGAGGCCCAAATAAGGAGAAGGACTGCCTAGGGGATTGCGTGGAAGAGAAAGGTGGAGGTCTGTTTTCTTGGGTGGTGCAAGTTGGGTAGAAGAGAGATAGGTACTTGGATTGTTGTGAGTGTTGGGAAGATTGTGAGAGCTTGAGAGATGACTAGTTTGGGAAGCCAAGTTCACTCTAGAACCGTCCTTGTGGATTCATAGCCCTGGCTCGAGGGTGACGCTGCTCTTGAGATTTGGAGCAGTAGTGTCTACGGTTGGGTGGAATGTCCTTGGTCTGCAACCAATTGGTGTCATCTTTCATAAATATAAGTGATCTTCATTGTAATATTATTATCTATGTATGAATGTTTTTCCATTTTATATTTAATTATCATTAATTGATTCTTTAGAACATGCATGCTTGCTGGATATTACTGTGCATGTCATTATTTCTCTTATATTATGCATTTTTAATAAATCCAGAAGGTATTGGTATGATAAAGAAGTCCAAGGGTGGGATTGTAGGTAGCATACCCTAGCCTATGGCTGGCGGGGTATGTTACACATTGGTATCAGAACCTCAGGTTGAAACACTGGGTTGGGTCTATTGGCTAGAGCCTCTTGGTTGAGATTGAACTCTGACCGTGAAATTGAAAAGTTCAGGAGGAATGACGTTGCATAAGATACGTAGGAGACATAATGTCATATATCCTCTATAAGAGTTTGAAGGATCATGACCGTTCCTTTTAAATTCAGGAGTGATCGCCATTGTAGGATCAGGAGAGATCCGAGATATATGGATTGAGGGATAGGCGAACAGGGGTCATCTGATAAAAATGAGGCAAGGTTAAGGTCATGACCGTCAGATCCCATTGGAGAGAGAGATCAATGGCCAACAGGCATTACGAGGAACCGAGTTGCATGGGAGTTAATTTCCCAAGGAGGTCCCGCAATCCAAACCACGGTTTCATCAAGGGGTTACATGTCAGTGTCAAGAGAATTGCGGGGCGAAAAGAGGGTTACTCCAAACCCCCGATGCGCACCCCCGCAAATTGAATGGCATGGAGTGATGTGACATGTTATATCTTGAGCGACGAACCTCCGAAGAGACGAAGTAGCTAGGAACCATCGATCCACGGGAGACACTCGTGAGAAGATCATGAGTTTCAGACAAAAACGGTTTTTAAGGAAAAAGGTTGAAGTTTGAGATCTCCAAAGTCCAGAGCCTCGAAGTAAAACATAGCCGTTATATTGAGGAGGACACATGGGGTAGATCCATGAACTCTAGGTGAAGACCCAAAGTGAATCTTAGTTGTCTGATCCAGGAGGATACATGGCGACAGATAGGCTAGTTCAGGATTTTGGGGTTCAGGAGAATTGGAAGTGTGCTAGTATGAAAACTCCTGAAGTCCCGAAGCCCGAAGAGCTGAAGTGGTGGGGCACGATGACATCACTTGGAGGTGATGTGGACCCCAAAATTATGAAGTGACATGGCTTGAGGATGTCACCTGGGATGACGTGGACACATGGGATGTGTGCCACGTGTCAATATGATTTGAGCATTTGGAATATTAAAAAGTTAATTAGAACATGACACGTGTTACTCACCTGATTGGGCCATGTGTTCTCCTCTAGTGTTTCGCCACATGGCGATAGATCGTGCAGTCCAGAGACTAGGCACTCCAGAGGGGAAAGATGTGATAGTTTGCATTGGGTCAGAAATTCTTAAAGGCATGAAGGCCATAGTACATACCGATAGATTGATTCCAGAAGACACATGTCAAAGGATCATCAAATTTGGGTGACAATAGTGTGGGAGAAAGTTCAGGAGGGAAGTTTGTAACTTTCGAAGCCCGAAGAGTAGAAGAAATTCAAAACCGCTGATCTATGGGAAGACATGCATCGATAGATCATGAACTCTAGGTGAAATCATTTTGGGAGGAGGCAAGAGAGAAAATTTGAGACTCCTGAAGCACAGTTTCCTGAAGTGAATCTCGATTGTTGATCATGAAGGCAGACAAGGAACGTTGATTCGGTCTTGGTTGAAAGTTCTGAAGTCCTGAAGCTCTAGACAAACACTTTTTCAGCTAAGCACAGGGTCATGGTCATGGTCATATGAAAATTGAGAGCTAAAGGATGGAGGGCTAAGGGACAAATTGGTTTTCTTCGAGATAGAAAGGTTCTAAGGAAGGATTTAGCCGCGGTTTCTAGTCGTAATCATTTGGGAAGATGGTTTGAAGGAAGCACCTGCACAAGATGAAATTCTGTGTCAGCCAAGGATAATAGGACACTGTTATTTTAGGAGAATGGGGAGATGGAATCGATGAACAAAAGAAAAGAAAGAGACCTGTAGCATGGTTTAGAAATTTTTTCTATCATATGCATAATTATAACAAAATGGTCGCTTGCACATTTTGCAAAATTAAGGGGCTTAAGCACATCAGCTTAGGATGCGTATTAAGGAAATGGAAGAAGGTGAGGGAGCCTTCAGTCATGATAAGGAGGCCAAAGGACAAAATACCAGAGTTGGTAATGCAGAGACAGAGTCCAATGGATGCAAGGGAAAAGGAGAGCAGGAAACATTAATAGAAACAGTAAGAAGCTTGAAGATGGAAATGTAGAGCTACAAAGAAGACAATGAGAGAATGATGAGAGAGAAAATCCAGATAAATTCTCGAGTGTTGCAGAGCTTGAATTAGTTACAGAGGCAAACAAAGAAGGGATTGAACTCAAGACAAGAGGAAGAAGGCAGGTGCCATGAAAGGAGAAATGATTGTGGAAGAGCTGTTTATTCTAGGAGTGCTAGCAGAGATCATGGACACCACTCACCTTCTTACTCAGAAAGAAAGATTTATGCATTAGATGATCCTGTAAGTAGTTCAGAGGTGTCCCTGTCAGGAATTAAAGAAGGAAACAAGAGGTAGATAGTTTTCAAGGAGAGTTGAGGAAGCTCAATCCACCTTCCTTCGATGGAGAAAGAGAAAGGGAAGATGATGCTGAAGCATGGTTGCTTGGGCTCCAGAGATATTTTCACTTGCATAACTATTCATCAAACCTGGAAGATAGGATTTCCACCTATCATTTGCATTGGAAAGATGCAGTGTGGTGGGATCAACTGAAGCAAGTGGAACATGTTAATGAAAGTAGGATCACTTGGAAACAATTCAAGAAGTAATTCTAGAAGGAGTACCTCTCAGATCATTTCAATGACAAGAAAATGCATGAGTTCTTTGAAATCAATATGGGAAGCATGACTAGGGCAGAGTACGAGAATAATTTCTTGGGATTGTTAAAATATGCCAGGTTCATTGGTGATGAGAGGGTGAAAATACATATATTTCTAAGTGGATTTCCAACCTTTTATAAGGAAAAGATCAAGTATGATGAACCCAAGACCTTGACTGAGGCCATCAGAAAGGATAAATACCTGTATGAGCAAGGCCAGGGAAGAGAATCCCTGCAAAAATATTGGAAGGACAATAAAAATGTGAAGTCCCATCAGAGGACGAAAGGATTCAAATCTCACGTTAATAGGAGTGAGCCTCATAAAAATCATCAAGATTGGTATGCTAAGGGAGATTTCAAGAAGGAAGATTCCTTGGGAAAAAGGGGAAGACCACCAATAGAATGTTGGGCATAAAAGGAATATCATCTATACAAGGATTTCCCACATAGAAAAGACAGAGTGAATATTGTGCACAACATCCAAGAGGCTACAACAGTCAAATATATGGGAAGAATCTATGTAGCTTTAAATGATCGACAAGCATAGTAGCAATCCAATATGATCGAGGTGGAAGGTAAGATCATAAATCATCCTATTTCTATTTTGATTGATTTAGGAGAAATTCATTGCTACATTGATCCTAATATAGTGGATAGATTACATTTGGAGAAAAGTAAACATGGAAAAGCAAGTTTGGTTCAGTTAGCCACTGGAACCAAATGAAGAATCCATAATATGGTCAGAAGATGTTCCATAAGTCTTAATGGCATGAATACCAGTACTGATCTAAATATCATACCATTGGGGTCTTATGATGTTCTGATTGGGATGGATTGGTTGGACAAGCATCATGCTGTCCTAGATTTTCATAAAAAGACATTTACATGTCTGGATGGAAATGGAAAATAGATCACTGTGAAAGGAGTTTCAATACCCATCTCTATAAGAGAGATTTCGGCCTTATAGCTGAAAAGGATGACAAATTTATCCAACTCATGTGGAAGAGACACACAATACGAAGGGGCCAAGCCTTGAATATTTCTCGGTACTATAGGAATTTTAGGATGTATTCCAAGAAATACCTAGATTTCCACAAAGAAGGGAGATAGATTTATCAATTGATTTAGTGCCAGGAGCTACCTCGATGTCAAAAACACCTTACAGAATGAGCACACCAGAGTTAAAATAATTACAAATGCAGTTGGAGGAATTGTTGAAGAAATGGTACATATGTCCAAGTGTTTCACCTTGGGGAGCACCAATACATTTTGTCAAAAAGAAGGATGGAACCTTGAGGCTGTGTATTGAATTTCGACAGCTGAACAAGTACACTATAAAGAACAAGTATCCGCTACCCCGAATTGATGACCTCTTTGATCAACTAAGAGGAGCAAAGATATTTTCAAAGATTGACCTAAGGGCAGGCTACCATTAGGTAAGAATCAAGGAAGAAAACATTCATAATACACCCTTTAGGACCAGGTATGGGCATTATGAATTTGTAGTGGTGCCATTTGGACTGACCAATGCACCCACTATCTTCATGTGCCTAATGAATGACATATTCAAAAATTATTTGGACAAGTTTTTCATAGTATTCCTGGATGACATGCTTATCTATTATAAGTTTGAAGAGGAGAATGAACATCACTTAAGATTGGTATTGCAAGTACTAAGAGAACATCAGTTACATGCCAAGTTGAGTAAGTGTTCTTTTTATCAAAAGAAAATCCATTACTTGGGACATATTATTTCAGAGCAGGGAATAGTAGTAGATCCAGAGAAGATTGAAGCCATGAGAGGGTGGCCAACACCCAGAAATGTGTCATACATCAGATATTTTATGGGATTAGATAGCTACTACATAAGGTTTATAGTAGGGTTCTATAATATTTTTCATCCCATAACTTCTTTGCAAAAGAAGGGAACTAAATTTGAATGGACACTCAAGTGTGAAAATAATTTTAATCTGTTGAAGGAATTACTTACTAGTGCACCTGTGTTAAATATTGTTGATCCAAATGAAAGTTTTGTGGTATGTATAGACGCTTGTAAGGAAGGACTTGGGGGAGTCCTCATGCAAAATCGACATGTCATTGGATATGAGTCCATAAATCTCAAGAAACATGAGAGGAACTATGCCACGCATGACTTGAAACTTGATTCCATTGTTCACACCTTGAGGATGTGGAGAAATTATCTCCTCGGGAAGAAATTTGAATTAAGAAAAGACCACATTAGTCTGAAGTATCTTTTTGAACAACCGAACTTGAATGCCAGACAAACAAGATGGATTGAATTTTTAAGTGAGTATGACTTCGATATCAAGCATATCGAGGGAAAGGAGATTAAATTTTCCGATGTACTTAGTATGAGAGTGCATCTCATGCATGATACTGTTGTTAGTATCCATCAGTTAGACTTGAAGAGAAATTTTTTAGATGGTCTTGTTACAGATCATCGTTACCTACAGGTAAAGGAAAACTTACATCAAGGATATGTACAACAAAAAATAAAGGAGTATGAGATAAAGGAATATGGATTATTCATGCATAAAAAAAGAATCTATGTTTCTAGTTCCAGAGAACTAAGGAATGTGGTACTGAAGGAAATGCATGATGTTCCTTATGCTGGACATCCCAGTTACCAGAAAATAATTACAGCAATAAGAAGCCAGTTCTTTAGGCCAGGAATGAATAAGGATGTTGCTGATTACAATGCTTGATGTATGGAATGTTAGAAGGTGAAGGATGAACATAGGCACCCAGTGGGTTTGCTACAACCATTGCCAATTCCAGATAAGAAATGGGAAGTGATCACCATGGATTTCATCACAGGATTAGCCAGAACGAATAAGAAACATGATTCAATCATGGTGGTGGTTGACAAATTAACAAAGGCTTCTCATTTTGTGCCCGTGAAAACAACGCATACAATGACTAATATTGTAGAAAATTTCATGAAGGAAATTTCTAGGTTGCATGTAATACCTAGGACAATTGTCTCAGACAGAGATACAAAGATACAAATATTACCTCCAAATTTTGGAGGGGATTGTTTAAAGTATTTGGCACAAATATAAACTTTAGCACAACATATCACCCCCAAACAGATGGGCAAACAGAGAGAGTCTATGGAATAATTGAAGACATGCCGAGAATGTATGGGATGGATAAGCCATCTAAGTGGGAAGATTACTTACACTTGGTTGATTTTGCATATAAAAATGGATATCAAGATTCATTGAGAATGAGCCCATTTGAAGCCTTGTATGGTAGGAAATGCAATACTCTAGTGAGCTGGGACAACCTAGAAGATATAGTGGTACTTGGGCTGGAGTTGCTCAAGGACATGGAAGACTAGGTGGTCAATATTAAGAAGAATTTAAAGGTAGCTCAGGATAGACAGAAAGTTTATGCAGACAAGAACATGACAGCTAGAGAATTTAAATTATGGGAGCATTTACTTTTGAAAGTGAAACCTAGGAAAATCTCTTTGAAATTGGATAGTTGTACAAAGATGGAATCTAGATTCTGTGGCCCATTTGAAATATTGGACATAGTAGGGCCAATTGCATACATGCTTGCATTACCTGCTTCCATGAATGTGCATAATGTATTTCATGTATATTTACTAAATAAATATGTACATGATCCTAACCATGTTATTGATTGGCATCTGGTTCAGGTAGAGATGGAGGGAGACTTTCAGGTTCAACTAGCACGGGTATTGGATAGAAAGGTAAAAATGCTCCAGAATCGAGTTATAGAGTTGGTAAAAGTTCAATGGACCTGCTACGGTCTTGAATATGGTACCTCGGAGCATGAAGATTCCATGCAGGCAAAGTACCCACAACGTTTTGAATAAATTTGAGATTTTGATCACTATTTTGTATATGTACTGAGGACAGTGCCAAAATAAGGGGGAGGGGATGTAACACTCCAGGTTGTGAACCCCCATTTTAAATAATGTATTGTTACAATGCTAAGAGGCCTGAGTTCCCAAACAATTATTTAAAGGGCCAGTATGCCCAAGAAATGTAATGCTTTGATCATTATTAATAATAAACATATCACTGGCGGTTAGACAGACAAGGACTAGATTTATAAGGGGCTATGATTCCATAAGAGAGGGGGGCTCGAGAGGCTAAATATTGTTCCTATGTTAATTAACTTTTTTCCTAAAGGGGGGAATCAGTTACATGAGCTTCTTGGGGAGGTTAGAAGGTTCTTGATTTCCCCACAAACATACTTAAACCCGCCCGTGGTCTGATTGTGGGGTTGGTCATTGGAGTTTCCACTCCATCACCTTTGTTTTACCTCATTATTACTCTCACGCACTCCCATGAACTTACCTACCTCCTTCATCCACCCTCACCTGCGTATTGGTCTAAAAAAGGGGGACCGAACTACGAAAGAATTAGCCACAGGATAGTTGGATGTAGTGGTCGCTAGTGTGATCTAGTCGTGACTTGAGGCCTATATGTCTGAGACACAGTGGCCTGTGTCCAACATGGCCCACATCTACGAGTCATGAGAGTTCCAACATTGAGATTTTGGACCAATTGCGATGGAGGCCCAAATAAGGAGAAGGACTGCCTAAGGGACTGCATGGCAAAGAAAGGTGGAGGTCCATTCTCTCGGGTGGTGCAATATGGGTAAAAGAGAGCTGGGTACTTGGATTGTTGTGAATGCTGGGACACATGTGAGAGCTAGAGAGATGACTGGTTTGGGAAGCCAAGTTCAGTCTGGAACCGTCCTTGTAGATTCATAGCCCTAGCTCCGGGGTGACGTTGTTGTTGAGATTTGGAGCAGTAGTGTCTATGGTTGGGTGGAATGTTCTTGGTCTGTAGCCAATCGGTGTTATCTTTCATAAATATATGTTTTCTCTGTTGTGATATTATTATCTTTGTATGAATGTTTTTCCATTGTATATTTAATTATCGTTAATTGAATATTTAGAACATGCATGCTTGCTAGATATTACTATGCATGTCGTTATTTGTCTTATCATATGCATCTTTAATAAATAAATAAGGTATCGGTATGAGAAAGAAGTCCAAGGGTGGGCTTGCAGGTAGCATACACCGAACTATGGCTGGCAGGGTATAATACAACCTCAACTTTCTCTTCATCTCTTAGATATGCATTTTGTTCTATGTATTTCTTCTGCATTTTATGCTCTGTGCACCATTTCCATTCTTTGTGCTATGCCTCTTCTGTGCATTTCAACTCTTGCGCACAACCTTCTTATGCCTGCATGAATAAATATCAAAAGAAGAAACCATATCTTCTCTGTTCTTCATATATTTATCATGCCAAGTCCTCTGCCAGATCATACACTCAACTCTTCATCCTCTCTGGAGATTATGATGAGTCTATTCTTCATCAGTGGCCATTATCCTGAGATTCTTTGGCTTCTCTAGCTGTTATAGTCTTCGATAGTTTTCCATCTGTCAATTGTTTCTATGAAGAGTCTTCATTTCACTAGAAGTTACCTTGAGACTCTTTAACTCCTTTGCCGATCACCCTAAATCTCTTCGAAATATCTCACAGATAAAATCACTTCATTCTGTCAGTTACAGAGAGTCATTTGGCTTCTTTAGCTTCTAAGTCCCTTCCTTCATGTGACCATCGATGTTGACTAAATGCCTATTCAAAAGGTGCTTCCTGAACTCGGTCTTGTGAGTGCTAGCTCTATTTCTTTATATGAACTTGGGTGATGGTCTCTTGTGACCATGTGATTGCAGGCGTGAGTTGTCTTCTCGTTAACCCCCTATCACATGTGACCTTGGACTACATACTTGCATAAGAAAATGATTGCGGGAGTGTCCAAGAGTGGTTTGGGATCAACTGTTTTTCTCCCCACAATCCACCTCTAGCTGCCACGTACCCTTTCTCCAAAATCATGGTTTCAATTGTGGCCCGCTCACGAAAAATTAAGACCATAGCATGTTCTAACCCCAAAATGTGACGGGACCGTTGATCTCATGATCTTGATGGTTCTCCTTTGATCAATGGCTCTAATATATCTTCATTTCTTGCCTTCTTTCCTTCCTCCACAAGTGATCCTTAGTCTTAAGGACCAAGTGGCATGTGGCCCTCCAAACCGACGGACAAGATTGATTTCTCCTTTCGGGATTCTGGAGTCTTGATTCTCAAACTCCACTTTCTCCATGATGCTTCCACCAGGAGTTCACGATATATAGACATGTGGTATTTTCAAATTGAATGGTTGAGATTCCCTTTGGGTTTTCGGGGTTCGAGAATCTCAACTCTCAACTTTATTCCTTCCTTTTCCTTTTCCTAGAGTGTTCCAACCGGAGAAAACGATCTATTGACTTGTGTCCTCCTACAGATCGATGGTCCTCATCTCCTTCAGGAATTTGACCTTTCAACCAGATCGACAGTTCTGTGGATCCTTTCTCGATCAATGGTCGAGATCTCCTTCAGGTTTCCAAACTTTGGGGATTTCAAATCTCAACCCCTTCTTTCCTTCATACATCAATATTCTAGAGTTGAAAATCCACTGATGCGTGTCCCTTTCAGATCAACGGTCGATATCTCCTTTGGGTATCTGAAATTTAGAGATTTCAAATCTCAACTTGGCTTCCTTCACTTTTTCCTGGAGTATTTTTCCCGAACTGCATAGATTTATGCCATGTGTCTTTCTGGCAACTGATGGCATAGATATTCTTCGGCCCTCGGGTCTTTGGTGATCTCGTTTTCTTCCCAACCAAAAACTCCCGAAGTGTTTCGCTCCATAGTTGTGGATCATGGGCCACCAGTCAGTATTGATGATGGACGATCCCTTCATACTTCGGGACTTTGACAAGTCACTGCTCCATTTTCCTCCGCAGTGATCACCTGCTGAGTAAGTCATAAGTGGTGGAGATCACTTGCTGTCAGTTAATACTTCCACTTACATTATCCTTCCACTGTAGTAGATCGACGGTCGAGAATTCTCTTGGAGTGATCTTTAGATCAGACATTTCGTATCCACTTCGGGACTTCTAGACTTTGGGCAAGTGCTAGTGGTAAAACTCCCAAATTAAAACTCTCAGAGTGACGTAACTTACTTACGTCACTTGATGATGTGTCATGAGCCGATTAGCTACCACGTGCCACTTAGATTCATGATTTTCAAATACTTGAAATGCCGATTCAACTTAACACTTCTCATTGTCTAATTGCGCCATGTGTCCTTGCTGACGTAGTCCACTGACATGGTCTTCCAATGTGGTTCTCTCTAATCTAATGGTGATCGTATGTTCTCCAGATCCAATGGTCCTTATTCATTTCAGATTTTAGGACTTCAGGTAATTATACTTTTCAAGTCGCCAATTCTTCCGAAGTGAGATTCCCTGAACAGTAACCTCCTCACAACTTTAGACCTGAAACAAATGATGTTCGTTGATCATATTATTAGATCGATGGCTCGATCTATCTTCAGTGATTCTCTTCAATCTTATCCCGTCCTTCCACTTAGAATGATCTGACGACTGACGGAGATTTGGATAATAAAATTCTCAGACCTTGTACCCCATTTATCCTATCCTTCACTTGATTTGATCAGACGATTGTTGGTCATCTGGATCGTTGATCCAACATCCACTGTTTCTCTCTCTAATTAGCTTCTGATCTCTTTGACTTAGAAGGTTTTCTAAGTTTTAAAGGGTCTCGACCTTTTCTCCTTCTATGAGTCCTAATGACTTTGGGTCTTGTCTTCTCTTCTGAAAAACACTATCTCTCTTGATCTTTGGTTCCTTCTACAAACTCACAGATTCTAAGGAATCTTGCGCACGCTCCTTGCTTCCTTCATGATAACCTATGGCTATCTGGAAACTCCAAATATTTGCCTTGTGCTTGTCCACCTAAGCTTGTAGACAATAATTTCTCATGGTCTCATCATTCCTGATGCTATCATTGTTTCTTTCCTCTTTGCTGTCATTTATTCCAATATGTCATCATTGTTGTTGTTCTTGCCATCAATGAAAAGCACAATATGCATGTAAACATGCCATTATTGTTGTTGTTCTTTCCATCAATGTCAAGCACACTCTGACCGTAAACATGACAACAATTGTTACACATTATTTTCGTCGTCCCTATGACCGTTAATGATGTAAACCTATTTGTTGCCTTCAGAGGGGTCAGTGGCCCGAGTTCCTGAAGAGAGAAGTGAGAAGAACTTTTCCTGAGAAAAGAAGTTGCAATTTCCTTTGTAAAAACCCTATAAAAAGGGAAGTTCGCAGGATGAATTATAGCTAGGGTGCGAGAATGCTTGATTCTTGCAGGCTACATCATAGCTAGGTTGCGAGGAGTTCATAGTCTGTTCTATAGGCAGGGTGTGAGAATGTTTACACGTGGGAAAAATGAGCGTTTTCTCGAATCTTCTAGAAGGAGAAACTTCCATAGTGAGGTGGCATCCGAATGGTTTGGATCTTACTCACTTTCATGATTGAGTGGGATCATCCTAACCTCCTCACCTTATCCTCTTCATATTATAAAAGCAGAGGAGCTCTCATGGAGAAGGGCTAAGTTGGATTTGGCTTGGAATTATTAGCTTGGTTAGAGTGTTTTGAGTTTTGCCTTTGCCAAGATAGATTGTGAATATTATCAGATTTGTGATCTCAAAATTATTGGAGTGAAAGTGTGTGGGGAATGAATGACAGTTGGAAGGACCTTACGACATCAAGGCCATGGTTGTAATCTCTCTTTAACATTTAATATGATACAATAATATGATTCTTTCCTATAAATCTTGTTGTGTTTTATTGTATGATTCCTTGATCACACACATAGGTTTATATTGAGTTTATTCTTTTGCTATCACTTTGGTTGGTTGCATTCTTTTGTAGTTTCATCATTATATGAGCGTTGGAATGGAGCTAGGATGGCAATGGTGAGAGGAAGTGACATTTAAATGGTATGTCACCCATCCCTCTTTAGTTAGTAAATTCAATATCTAAAACTTAAGGAAAACATCATGTTCTAGTGTGTTTTGTTCTATATCTAGGTGGATCTAGGGAGATCAGTTAGTGTCCACACCTACCAATTTATCCAATAACAAAATTGGCGACTATACTGGGGAACCAACCCATTTTGGTGGTTTTTACCTGGCCATTTTCTTTTGACCTACCCTTTTTCATTCCCAATCAATCTCTGAGTCTTGAGGATATCCTTATAGACTCCTTGGATCCATAAGTTCCCTGAAAAGTTCTGTCATTTTTCCAAAATTTGCTTGATTACAAACCTTCTTGCACTGCACCTTTCTATAGACTGCGAGAATCACTGAAGTTCACACCCTAATGTTCAGTTCAGTGCAAACTTCTCGCAACCTTCCTTTGTATAGCCTGCAAGAATCCTTAATTCTCGCATTGTACCCCACTAACAGGCTGCAAACTCATTTGTAAAAGTTTTGGATTAGGTCTTCTTGTCTTTTTGATGCCTAGTTTTTCTTTAATCACCTGGACTGAACTTTTGGACCCTATATTGATATGTTAACAGTCTGCTTGACATTCTTTGAGTTTCTTTTAGCCATCTTTGCTTTGTTTGGTTTTGAAGGATTAGTCTCTTGCTTTGAGTGTCTTTCAATTACAAAGCGTGTGTTTTCTTTAGAATTGTTTAGGGAAAGATCAGATTTCTTCTGAATAGTTCTCTTTAAAAGAAAACTTTTAGTTTGGGTTTCTTTGTTTTAAGAAAGTTCATTATTTATTTTAGTGAAAGTTTTGAAACAAAAAGGTTTAATTTCTTGCTTTATATTGGATTGGGGGCATCCTTGCATTTGAAGTAGCAGAATTGCATGAGTCTTGGCATTGGCATGAGGGGGGACATGAATCATGCATTGGTGTACAGTCTTTTTTGCTCATTTCTTGAGAATATTGATATTGATGAGTTTTAAGATTTTGGAACATTGTGCATCTAGGAATGATAAATGTTTTCTTCTTCTCGTAGCATAACTTTCATCGAAATGAAAAGATTGCATCTTCATCTCTTTGCATAAATTTCGAGTCGGTCAAAACACCATATTGTCTACATCATTTTCCTTTTGAGTAACAATAGCCTTAAAAATAAAGCGCTTATAAAATTTGATTAGACATTTTTATATTTTCTGGTAGAAAACCTATATTAGATTAGTTGTAGGGATTTGGAATAGGTGTGAAAGATAACTTTCTAAAGCTGCAAACAAACATAGTATCTTGTGATAGGGAGCAGTTAAATCCACTTATTACATTTTGTCCTGGGAAGCCCTTTTAACACAAGGGTCAATCACGAGGTCACATTGAGACTGGCAGAGTTACTCACCTTGCTTTGTTGGTCTTGGTGTAGAGGTTGCACGTATTATGGGGGTCACTTGAGAGGTATACCCACAATGATGAGTGGAATCTTTTCAAGTTGATTTCAGGCTAGATACCTTGCCCTTGCATGCGGATCCGACTGTCAACTGTTTCCCCAGGCATCACTATAGTGATTGGTAACCTTAGTGGCCTATATATTTAGGGTCTTTACACGAGGTGACTGTGGAGGGGCAAGTCTTCACAGTACCTGGAATTGACGTTGGCCAAACTCACTCGGGCTCCTTGGAGGGTATACCCACGATTATGTGTGGGAGCTTGCACCAAGGTGTAAGTATGTTAAGCAAGTCATCAATGTAACTTTTCCACCCGATCTATCTCAACCCCTTCTTAATTTGTTCCCGTGATGTTGGATTTCATCACCAGCTAGTGTGCTCATTGTGAGAAGGTTTTGTTTGCTTGCTTGCTTACTAGATTTTTAACGTGTGCTGTTTGTTTTCCCTAGTGGAGTCTAGATTGGATCTTTATTTTTATGGCATCAGTTCCCAGAATGACCAATGAAGGAACTCCTTTTCCCGGGGAACCTTTTGTTTTTCCTTCTTACAAAAACATTGGTCCTCCTCATATTGCTACTTTGAGCCTTCCAGGTCTCACAATTGGGTTACCAGTATGGTTGTTTTCTACTCAGGTAATCTTGAATGCAATTAGTGCTTCAGTCACAAGCACTTCCCCTGAAGAACATCAACCTCATGTTGATCCTTCACCGTCTTCACCAATAATATCTTCTTCTCCTTCTTCACTTGCAAGGTCTTCTTCCATTTCATCTTCTTTGTCGAGTGAAAGATCTCAAGCTGGTAACTTGGTGGATAAGAAGAAGAAGAAATGAAAGAAGAAGAAGAAGAAAAATAAGAAAGGATACAAACTTCCAACCACTGTCAAACATGTTGGAAAACAACTAGTTATTGTTAATCGTGCTGGGAGTGTTGATGATGTCAAGATCACCCAAAAAACCCATAAGCTCAAGTACCCTTTCAGGCTTTGTAAGGGTATCCATCTTCTTAAGTATTTCCCTAGTCTATCTAAGGTTATAGAAGCATGGTCTACACATCCTCGCGAACCCATGTTGTTAGCCTCTGAACAACATGTTGATGACTTCCCGTCGACTAGTCACAATATAGTTGGGAAGAAGAATAGTAGAGCCAAGTTCCCATGTATGTTATGCAAAGGGTGTCATGTAACTCATCTTTTCCCTCATATGGAAGAAGCCTCGAAATTCTTGGTAGACATGACTGTTTCACAGCCTCAACTTCCAATATCTTACCGTAAGCTTTCTCTCAACCCACCTGTAGTTGATGGAATGATCAATCTGGTTCCCCCATCGGTCAGTTCGGTTGATCAAGTGGTCAATCTGGTCACATCCTTAATTGAACCAGTTGACAAAGTGGTTGATCCGATCCCATCCTTGGTCGATCCCACTCTCCCTTTAGATAGTGTTAACAAAGTGGTTGATCCGATCCCATCGTCGGTCGATCCCACTCTCCCTTTAGAGAGTGTTAACAAAGTGGTTGATATGATACCATCGTTGGTCGATCCCACTCTCTCGTTAGAGAGTGAAACCCAAGCGATCGATCTGTTTCTACCTGTCGACCCCATTCTCCCCTTGGAAAACGAAACCCAAATGGTTGATCTGATCTCTCCATCGGTCGATCCTACTCTCCCGCTAGAGAGTAAACCCGATATTGCCCATGTTTTTCTCGTTGATACAAAATCTACCATGCCAGGGGCTATTCCTCCTTCTCCCATGAAACCCCCTCCAAGTAATGAGGCCATCCATTTTGATTGGGCTGTGCTAACTGGACCTCGTCTTCCCTCTCACATTCCTTTCTAGATTATAGTACATGTTTGTGGTCGAGATGTTCCTTAGACACTGATAGATGAAGGTTCGTCTGTTAGTATTTTGTCCTCTTTTGCTTGGCAAGCTTTGGGTTGTCCTACACTTGCACCGGTTATGCAGAATCTATTAGCTTTTAACATAAGAAATAGTCAACCTTTAGGGACCCTTCCTCAGTTTCCTGTAACTTTGAGAGGAGAAACTGTCTTTATTGAGGTCATGGTAGTCCACAATCCCTTGGATTTCGATTTACTCCTTGGGTGGGATTATGTCTATTCCATGAAAGCTATTGTGTCCACTCTTTTTCATGTGATATCTTTCCCTCACGATGGAAGAATTATGACTATTGATCAACTTTCATTCATTGGTCTTGACTTGATTGCCTCCCTAAATGGTTCTTATACGCAAATAGTATCACCCCCACCACATGTTAATTATGCGGCATTGTCGCCCATGGCTTCAACTTCTGATGACTTAGATCCAGTAGTTGACATAGTTATCTCTTCGATAGGGTTGTTAGATCTTGATCTCTTTACTCCTGTCGCAACCCTCGACATGTGATCCTTCCAGAGTGTGTTTCTTCCATCAAATGAAGATCTCTTGGAAGCCATGACCGAGTTTTGTCCCTTGACATAGTGTCCTTCCAGAGCACTGCCCTCTTGGAAGCCGTGATCAAGAAGAGTTTGAGCATGGTTTTTTGATTTCAATCTCATTAAAAAATGAAACCAGCCTTGAGCATGGTTTTCTGATTTCAAGCTCATTAAAAAATGAAACCAGTTGTGAGGATAGTTTTGCTACTCTGTGGCATCCTTGTTAAAAAATGAAACAAAGGTTATGAGCATAGTTCCTGTTTCTGTGTCAAGCTCGTTAAAAAATGAATCTGAGGTCTGGGGATTACACCTAGAGTCATGAGCATAGTTCTTCTCCTGTGTCAAGCTCGTTAAAAAATGAAACAACTTCCCCCTCTTTGTTGAGTCAAGTCCTTCGTCTAGTATTTGAAGATTCATTTCCTCCACCTTTGCAGTTGGAAGAAACAAAGCTTGGGGGGGCAATGCTTTCAGCCTCTAGACTACATGCTGAATTTAGATCCACTAGTTTCTTAAGCTGGGGGCTAAGCACCAACCATCCTTAGGTTATGCATTGTGAAGTCATAAGCATAGTTTTTCTCTAGTTCAAGATTGTGTAAAAATGAAACCACTTACCTCAAGCATAGTTTCCTCCAGTTCAATCTTGTGTAAAAATGAAACCAGGTCCAAGCATAGTTTTGTTTTGTTTTAAAGATTGCGTAAAAATGAAAACAATCCCGAGCTTAGTATTTGTTCTTTCTCATGCTCATAAATACATGAGAATAAGTTACCAATCTTATTATTTGTTATTTCTCGTGCTCGTAAATCAATGAGAATGTAACTGAGTATACTTTTATCACTTTTTTGGACTCGTAAAGGTTATACAAAAAAGGAACCCACTAGAGTTCTCTTTATGCTCTTTTCAGACTCTCTAAACATGAAAAGATTGTCGAGAGACCTTGTTCTTTTCACGCTCGTTAAAGTATTTGAAGAAAACGTCTATTGAGCGATAATTTATATCTTTTTCAGTCTCATTAGACTACTTTATGAAAAAGGAATTGAGAGAGTTCTCTTTCATCATTTTTCAGACTCTCTAAACATGAAAAACCCCTGAGTTTTCTTTCTTTGGACTCATTCAACAAAGATTGAAAGACCCATATGGGACCAAACCACTCCTTCTTAGGGTTCATTAAATATACTCTGAGGGAATCGTCTGAAGGATGAGATTACATTTACAAGCATATGTTATCCTCCTCAAGCTTGTGTAAAAATAAAGAGGTACTTGCCAAAAATGGTGGGGGAAAAATTGAGAAAGAAATGTGTCTAAACCTGTATTCCATGGAAGAGTCACTTTTGAACATGACACCCTTTCACTTGCTTTGTGTCTAGGTTAGAAAATCCACTCGTCTCTTGATCATACTCCTTATAGGATTACAAATTGGTGTATGATCCTTGTTGTTGAGTCAGTATTTCCCTGGACAATTGTTGTGTCATCAATATGTTCAAAGAGATGTTCAACCTGGAAAGCCTTCTATTGCGTTGGCCATTTCTGCAGTCCTTCAGACTTCTATTGCATCGATCATCCCCGAGTCAGTCCTAAATCACTTGTTACTTTGATCTACCTCAAATATTTTTACTTGTTTCATGTCATTGATGGGGGATACATTAAGGCCCTCCTGTGACGAGTCTTTTCCTGTTGAATTCAACTCATTATCCAGGAGTCAGACTTAGAAACTAATTGGTACCTTGGAACTTCCATGCCTCAATGGCAGGTTTCCTCACTTTCGACAGTGGGTTTTCATTATTGACCCCTGATCATGAGATTTCGTCGAGTGTTCTACTTCAACTCATTAATTCATATTTGTTGGATTGTACTAGTGTACCTTGGGAGTCATTGACATTAATGGTGATTTTCCTCACACGTGTTAATGGTTCTCGTCATTGATCGATAATCAAGTGGTTTCTACCATGTTCGACTCCAGCACATGTATTCACATGATTAGATTCGTACTATAGAGTGGTGGATATGAAGACCCTGGATCTTTTCTGTTAGATTCAGGTTGGGTTGGAGTATATTCATATTATATTGGTGCATAGATCCATAGTGTATGTCTGGTGGCTATGTTCAAATTTGATTCTTTAACACATAGATCCACAATGTATTTTTGGTGACTATGTTCAGATTTGAGTCATATTGGCATGGATCCACAGTGTATGTTTTGTGGCCATGACCTGTCTTACTTGACATCGATATTCACATGTTGGCATTTATGCTTTGAGTCATTTGTATTCTGAGTATGGGAATGCCTACCTCAATGATGATGTATTATTATACTGTATTTGCTTGTTTGTTGGCAGGTTTCTGACCGACTGTTCCTTGTTCCCTACACACACTCGACAAACTATTTCAGCCATCACTCCGTTCTAACTTCATACTTTGGGGGGATCTCTGTTACACATTATTTTCATCATCCCTATGACCATTAATGATGTAAACCTATCTATTTCCTTCAGAGGGGTCAGTGTCCTGAGTTCCTAAAGAGAGAAGGGGGAAGAACTTTTCCTGAGAAAAGAAGTTGGTTTTTCCTTTGTAAAAACCCTATAAAAGGGAAGTTCGCAGGCTGCATTATAGCTAGGGTGCGAGAATGTCTGATTCTCGCAGGATGAATCATAGATAGGTCATGAGTATTTCGCAGTATTCTCTATAGGCAGGGTGCGAGAATGTTTACACGTGGGAAAAACGAGCATTTTCTCGAATCTTCTAGAAGGATAAACTTCCATGGTGAGGTGGCATCTGAATGGTTTGGATCTTACTCGATTTCATGATTTAGTGGGATCATCCTAACCTCCTCACCTTATCCTATTTAGCTTATAAAAGGAGAGGAGCTCTCATGGAGAAGGGATAAGTTGGATTTGAATTGGAATTATTAGCTTGGTTAGAGTGGTTTTGAGTTTTGCCTTTGTCAAGATAGATTGTGAATATTATCATATCTGTGCTCTCAGAATTCTTGGAGTGAAAGTGTGTGGGGAATGAAGGACAATTGGAAGGGACCTTATGAAATCAAGGCCATGGTTGTAATCTCTCTTTCACATTTATTATGATACAGTAATATGATTCTTTCCTATAAATCTTGTTGTGTTTTATTGTATGATTCCTTGATCACATAAATAGGTTTATATTGAGTTTATTCTATTGCTATCACTTTGGTTGGTTGCGTTCTTTTGCAGGTTCATCATTGTATGAGTATTGGAATGGAACTAGGATGGCGATGGTGAGAGAAAGTGACGTTTAAACATTATGTCACCCATCTCTCTTTAGTAAGTAAATTCAATATCTAAAACTTAAGGAAAGTGTCATGTTACGGTGTGTTTTTTTCTAGATCTAGGTGGATGTAGGGAGATCAGTTAGTGTCCACACCTACCGATTTATCCAATAACAAAAATCCCCCCCTTTTGCATTGATGGAAACCCAAAAGGAATGCATTGTTCTACTTAGACCTCCAACTGTAGCATCTAGACCACACCTTTTCTCCCCTTTTGACATCAATCTCAAAGAAAACATGCTCCCCCTGAGCTGTTGAAGTACTTTTTGGAGGTATCATATATATTCAACCAACACATACTCCCCCTGATAGGATGGACTCTCTTAGGTGAGAGAAGGGATGACACCCAACTTCTGACGGAGATATTCAAACCGTATCTTGGCTAGGGATTTAGTAAACATGTCTACAATTTGTTCTGTGGTTGGAATGTAATGAGCCTTAACAATCTTATTGGTGACCTGCTCTCTTAGAAAATGGTATTTTATGGAGATGATCTTGGTCTTGGATTGAAATACTGGATTCTTAGACCTGTTCATCTTCATCTTCAGTCGTGTCCTCTATAGTAGGCTCAATATTGCTCACCTCTCTTACTGGCAATCCTTCATCAACCTTTAAATCAATGTAATCAAATAATTTATACAATATTTTATTAAATCATATATAACCTTAACCATTGGTAGCATATCCTAAGAATATGCCTTCATCAACCCTATCATCATACTTGCCTCTCAACTACTCCATTTTGCTATGGAGTTCTTGGGATTGTGTATTCTCTCCCGATCCCGTGTGTATCACAGAATTCCTTGATATCACTTGACATAAATTCTCCTCCTTTGTCTAATGTTACTTCCTTTAACCTATTCCGTGTTTGACTCTCAATTAAATATTTAAATATTTTAAATTTCTCAAATTCTTTAGTTTTTTTTTTGAGAAAAGCAAACTGAGTGGGTCTGGAGTAATCATCAATGATCAACATGAAGTAGTTTTCCTTCCCTGTGCCTTCCTGTCTTAATGGTCCACATAAATCCATATGAACTAATTAGAGTGGTTTCTCTGTTGAAGTAGAGATCTTTGTATTTAAACTGTGTCCTAGTCAACTTTCCTACTTGGCAGGGTTTACACATAGAATCTTGTGGCTTTGATAATTTTGGAAGATCTTTTACTGCCTGAAGATTTTTGAGCTTGATTAAGTGGTCAAATTTTATATGTCCAAATCTCCTATGCCATAACCAACTTTCATCATGTTTTCTTATTTGCCACTCTTCTCTATCTTCTTTCAGCACACATGCATTATCATCTGTCCTTATTCCTTTAGCCACCACTTGTCTTGAGTTTACACTCTTTACCTTACAATCTTTGGAAGTGAACACCTCTTCATAGCCTCTGTCACACATTTGAATTACACTGAGAAAATTATGTTTCAGACCATCTATAAGCAGAACATCCTGGGCATCTCATTTTCCATTACTCAAACCCACCATCTCTTTACCCTTGATTTTACCTGGTTCATCATTTCCAAAGGTCACATTTCCTATTTTGGTTTTACTTATAGACAAAAGATTATCCTTGTCTCCAGTCATGTTCTTGGAACATCCACTATCTATATTCCATGGGTCCTTTTTTTTTTGAGCTGAATGTAGTAGACCACATTTTTTACTATCTTTCTTTTTCCATGTGCTGGCATTTCTAGCTAAGAGATTTATCCTTAGATATGCTTTGTAATTCTTCAGATGGCAGTTTGCATCTTTGTGGCCGAAGTTATGACAATTATAGCATTCGATCTCATCATTCATAGGTCAAAGAGATTGGTGCAACATTGTCTACTCATTGGCTATTTAGTTCTATGTTGCAAAGATTGTTTATTTCTTGACCTCCTTAGTTACATGTATCTAAACTTAATTTGACAATTTGTAGTCTTATGACCAAAATTAGAGAAGTAAAAATAGTAACCATGAAAGAAATTTTAGTACCTGAAGGATGGCCTTCTTCTTGGCATTTTTTGCTCCATATTCTGATATCTTTGTTTTTTATCAGGGATCATCTTGTCTTTATTATATTTTGGTGACAAAGTACTCACATTGTCTGATTGTTTGCTGACTTGGAACTTGATCATCTTTATTAGCTCTTTTCTTTTTAGATGTTTGTTTTCTGAGCCAATTACATAACCTAAACCATTCTTCAACAAATGAGATCTTTGTTTGCTCAAAATGTCGTTTAGTTTTGCTGAGGATTTAATGATTGGAATATTTTGGAAATACAATACTTTAAACTTATCCATCTCTTTTCTTGTTTTTACTACCTCTTCTTCCAAGGCTTCACATATTTCCTTGTTCTTTGATAACCGTTGTTTCAAAGTGTCCTCTATTTTCTTTTCCTCTTCTAACTCCACTTTTAGCAGGGCAAGGTCTTCATGAGGTTTTTTACCATCCTTTTCAGACTACATCAACAACTGTTTTTGTTTTCTCTTCTTAAGTCTGAGTCTGTCAATCTCTTCTTAAGTCTGAGTCTGTCAATCTCTTCTAAAGCACTAATTAGTTCACCTTCCATATCAACCACAACTTCTTCATCATTAACATCACTTTCTGTGATTTTATTATCATAATCCTCTTTGGCCATAAGCATAAATTTATTAACCTTATCTTCACAAGAAGAGTCACTATCCATGTCTCCTGAAGAGTCATCATTGTTTACACATAATTTTTTTTTTAATCAAATCTCTTGGATCTGTACTTCTCTTCACCTTCAGAGTTCTGGTCCTTCTTCTTGTGAGGACACTTAGATGAAAAGTGACCTATCTTCATTTCATATGCAGTCAACATTCATAGAAGTTGATCAAAAGGTAGAAATTTTAGAACATTAATTTCTTCTATAGAAGATACCTTTGGGTTGAACCTATCTGACAGAGATCTCAAAATTTTTTGAACTAAAGAGACTTCCTCAATTTTTTTCACCAAGCCCTTTCATTTCATTTACTATTTTTTCAATTCTCAGAAAGTACTTCTCTACAGTTTCATCCTCTTTCATCTTTAGCTATTCAAACTGTAATCTGTAGGTTTGAAGCTTGGCATCCATTACCTTCTCATTACCTTCATAAATGCTAATGAGTTTCTCCCACATTTCTTTGGCAGAATATAAGTGCATAACTTTTACAAATTCTTCTTCTGCAAGCCCACTCAAAATAACATTTGTATCCTTAGCGTTGAAGCAGAATTCTAGCTTGTCATCCTTACAAGCTAGTACAACTGGATTTACAAAACCAGTCTCTACCACATTCCAAACATCTTCACCTAAATCCATTATGTAGGTTCTCATCCTACCTTTCCAGAAGGAATTTTTTTTTCCATTAAACAAAGGGACCTTGTTGGTTGAATTTTATTCATGGCTAGTCATGTTTAAATAAAGGGAACTAGCTCTAATACCAATTGTTGGACAATTGAGAGGGGGGGGGGTGAGTCAGTTGTTACTAAGCTTAAACAATTATGCCCATTTTAAACTCTTTACATAACACTCAATGATGATCACAATAATGAAGGGAAGTAAGAAATAGAATATTCAACATCAATCACACACATGAAATATATAGAGATGGACATTCCTGAGGAAACCCATAAAGGGATAAAACCTCTTCTTCTTGATATGATAAGTAGTCTTTATTTTCTGTACATCATCATTCTTATGAGCATCAAATCCTTTCGAGGCTACCACCTCTATTTTACAAGCAACAAATTCTAAGAGCACCAACTCTTTGGTTTCTCTAGCACCCACTAGAAGGAAGCGCCAACTCCCTTTGTGTTCCAGCACCAACTCGATGGAAGCAACAACTTCCAGTCACACAGGCACCAAATTGTACATGCTGCAAATTGCTAAGAGAACTAACTCTCTTGATTCTATAGAACCCACTAGAAGGAAGCACCAACTACCCGAGTGTTCTAGCACAAACTGGATGGAAGCATCAACTTCTAGTTACACAGGCACCAACTTGTATAACAGAGAAAAATAGTTCTCCCTTGCACCACCCTACCACCCTAGTTTTCTTGGCTGCAACTAGATGGAAGCTACAACTCCCTGTGTTCAAGCACACAATTGAAACTCCGAGGACAACAATCCTCCCTAGCATGACCCTACCACCCTGAGATATAAATCTTTGTTACTGAAATTTATTACAGTGATACAATATTTATCAATGACTTACTAGTCTCATCAGTGTTCCGCTACACTACTCTGCTCTGCCTGCATCAGTGTCTTCTTGCTCTCATCTTCTTGTGATTTCTGTTCTTCTACTCTGTATCTACATTCACACCTTTCTAACACCCCAGTTTTTGAACCCCCATTTTAAATAATGTATTGTTACAATGATGAGAGGCTTGAGTGCCCCAACAATTATTTAAAGGGCCAGTATGCCCAAGAAATGTAATGGTTTGATCATTATTAATAATAAACACATCATTGGATACTAGATGGACAAGGGCTAGATTTATAGGGGGATATGATTCCATAAGAGAGGGAGGATCAAGAGGATAAATGTTGTTCCTATTTTAATTACCTTTTTTCCTAAAGGGGGGAATCAATTATGTGAGCTTCTTGGGGAGGCCAGGAGGTTCTTGATTTCCCCACAAACATACTTTAGCCCACCCCTGGTCCGATTGTGGGGTTGGTCGTTGGATTTTCCACTCCTTCACCTTTGTGTTACTTCATTATTACCCTCACGCACTCCCATGCACTTACCTACCTCCTCCATCTCCCCTTACCTGCATATTGGTCTCGGGAAGGGGGACCAAACTATGAAAGAATTAGCCACATGATAGTTGGATGTAGTGGCCGTTGGTGTGATATAGTCATGCCTTATGGCCTACATGTCTGAGATGTAGTGTCCTGTGTCCAAAATGGATCATAGCTACGAGTCTTGAGAGTTCCAACATTGAGATTCTGGACCAGTTGCGCTGGATGCCCAAATAAGGAGAAGGAATGCCCGACGGACAGCATGGAAGAGAAAGGTGGAGGTTCATTCTCTTAGGTGGTGCAAGATGGGTAGAAGAGAGCTAGGTAATTGGATTTTTGTGAGTGTTGGGAGGCCTATGAGAGATTGAGAGATGACTGGTTTGGGAAGCCAAGTTTACTCTGGAACCGTCCTTGTGGATTCATAGCCCTGGCTCGAGGGTGACGCTGCTGTTGAGATTTGGAGCAGTAGTGTCTACGATTGGGTGGAACATTCTTGGTCTGCATCTAGTTGGTGTCATATTTCATAAAGATAAGTGCTCTCCATTGTGATATTATTATCTATGTATGATTTTTTTTCCAGTGTATATTTAATTATTGTTAATTGAATCTTTAGAACATGCATGCTTGTTGGATATTACTGTGCATGTCATTATTTATTTGATCTTATGCATATTTAATAAATAAATAAGGTATCAGTATGAGAAAGAAGTCCACGGGTGGGCTTGCAGTAGCATACCCCGAACTATGGCTGGCGGGGTATGTTACATATTGGTATTATATCCTCAGGTTGAAACACCAGGCCAGTATGGGCCGAGTATGTTGGTCAGAGTCTCGTGGTCGATATTGAACTCTAAATGTGAAATTGAAAAGATCAGGAGGAATGGTGTTGTATATGCTATGCAGGAGACAAAACTTCATAGATCCTCTATAAGGGTTCGAAGGATCGTGACCGTTCCTTTTGAATTCAGGAGCGATCACCACTGTAGGATTAGGAGAGATCTAGGATCATTGGATCAGAGGACAGGAGAACAGGGGTCGGTCGACAAAAAGAGGCAACTTTAAGGTCGTGATGTCGGATCCCATTGGAGAGAGAGATCAATGGCCAACAAGCATTTCAGGGAATCGGGTTGCATGGGAGTTAATTTCCCAAGGCGGTCCTGAAATCCAAACTATGGTTTCACCAAGGGGTTACGTGTTAGCGTCAGGAGAATTGCGGGGCAAAAAGTGGGTTACTCCAAAACACCGATGTGTGCCCCCACAAATTGAAAGGCATGTATTGATGTGACATGTTATCTCTTGAGAGATGAACCTGTGAAGATCCGAAGTAGTTGGGAACTATTGATCCACATGAGACACATGTAAGAATATTGTGAGCTTTGGAAAAAACATTTTTTAAGGAAAAAGGTTGAAGTTTGAGATCTCCAAATTAAAACATAGCCATTAGATTGAGGATGCCATGTGGAGTAGATCCGTGAACTCTGGGTGAAGACCCCACGTGAATCTTAGTCATCTGATCCAAGAGGACACGTGGCGACAAATTGGCTTGTTCAGGAATTTGGGGTTCGGGAGAATTGGAAGTGTGCTAGTATGAAAACTCCTGAAGTCCTGAAGCCCGAAGAAATGAAGTGGGGGGGCACGATGACATCACCTGGAGGTGATGTGGACCCCATAATTATGAAGTGACGTGGCTTGCGGATGTCAACTGGAATGATGTGGACACATGGGATGTGTTCCATGTGTCAGTAATATTTGAGCATTTGGAATATTGAAAAGTCGATTAGGATGTGACATGTGTCACCCGCCTGATTGGGCCACATCTCCTCTTCCAATATTTCACCCCGTGGTGACAGATCATGTAGTCCAGAGACTGGGCACTCCAAATGGGAAAGATGTGATAGTTTGTGTTGGGTTGGAAACTCTCAAAGGCTGAAGTACATACCGACCGATTGATTCCATAAGACACACGTCGAGGGGTTGTCGAATTTGGGTGAAATAACTCCAGGAGAAAGTGCAGGAGGGAATTTTGTAAATTGTGAAGCTCGAAGAGCCAAAGTGATTCACAAACATCAATCTATGGGAAGAAACACGTCGATAGGTCATGAACTTTGGGTGAAAGCATTCCGGGAGGAGGAAAGAGAGAAAAGTTGAGACTCCCAAAGCACAGATTCCCGAAGTGGATCTCGATCTTTTATAGTGAAGGAGGATGAGGACCGTTGATCCGGTCTTGACTAAAAGTTCTAAAGTTTTGAAGCTCTAGACAAGCGCTTTTTCAACTAAGCGTAGGGTCATGGCTGTGGTTATATGCAGATTGAGAGATGAAGGATAGAGGGCTAAGCGCCAAATTGGTTGTCTTTGAGACATAAAGGTTCTAAGGAAGGATTTAGCCGTGGTTTCTATTCGTGGTCACTTGGGAAGGTGGCTTGAAGGAAGTGCTAGTGCAGGATGAAATTCAGTGTTAGCCAAGGATAACAAGACACTGTTATTTTCGAAGAATGGGGATATGGTCTCCATGAACAAAAAAAAAGAAAGAGACTTGTAGCATGGTTTGGAAATTTTTTCTATCATATGCATAATTATAACAAAATGTTCGCTTGCACATTTTTTAGAATTAAGGGGCTTAAGCACATCAACTCAGGATGCATATTGAGTAAATGGAAGAAGGTGAGGGAGTCTCCAGTCATGATAAGGAGGCCAAAGGTCAACATACTAGAGTTCGTAATGCAGAGATAGAGTCCAATGGACTCAAGGGAAAAGGAGAGCAGGAAACATTAATAGAAACAATAAGAAGATTGAAAATGGAAGTGCAGAGTTACAAAGCAGACAATGAGAGACTGATGAGAGAGAAAATTCAGATAAATTATCGAGTGTTGCAGAGCTTGAATTAGTTGCAGAGGCAAACAAAGAAGGGATCGAACTTAAGACAAGAGGAGGAAGGCAGGTGCCATGAAAGATGAAATGATCATGGAAGAACTTGTTATTCCATGAGTTCTAGCAGATCTCATGGACACTACTCACCTCCTTCCTCAGAAATACATATTTATGCATCAGATGATCTCGTAAGTAGTACATAGGTGTCCCCTGTTAGGAAACAAAGAAGGAAACAAGAGGTAGATAGTTTGCAAGGAGAGGTGAGGAAGCTCAAGCCACCTTCCTTCGATGGAGAAAGAGAAAGGGAGGATGATGCTGAAGCATGGTTTCTTGGGCTCCAAAGATATTTTCACTTGCATAACTATTCATGAAACCTGGAAGCCAGGATTTCCACCTACCATTTACATGGGAAATGTGTAGTGTGGTGGGACCAATTGAAGCAAGTGGAGCATGTTAATGAAAGTAGGATCACTTGGAAACAGTTCAAGAAGTACTTCCAGAAGGAGTACCTCTCAGAGCATTTCTATGACAAGAAAATGCAGGAGTTCCTTGAAATCAGGTTGGGAAGCATTACTATTGCAGAGTACGAGAAGAAGTTCTTGGGATTGTTAAAATATGTCAGGTTCATTGGTGATGAGAAAGTGAAAATATAGATATTTCTAAGTGGATTGCCAAACTTTTATAAGGAAAAGATAAAGTATGATTAACCCAAGACCTTGACTGAGGCCACCAGGAAGGCTAAATACCTGTATGAGCAAGGCCAGGGAAGAGAATCCCTATAGAAATCTTAGAAGGACAAGAAAAATATGAAGTCTGATCAGAGGAGGAAAGGATTCAAACCTCCCTTCAATAAGAATGAACCTAATAGAAATCATCAAGATCAATATGATAAGGGAGATTTCAATAAGGAATATTCCTTAGGAAAAAGGGAAAGACCACCAATACAATGTTGGGGATGCAAGAAAGATCACCTGTACAAGGATTTCCCACACAAAAAAGACAGAGTGAAGACTGTGCACAACATCCAAGAGGCTACAACAATCAAAGATATGGGAATAATATATGTAGCTTTAAATGATCGACAAGCATAGTACCAGTCAGATATGATCGAGGTGGAAGGTAAGATCATAAATCAGCTTGTTTCTATTTTGATTGATTTAGGAGCAAGTCATTGCTACATTGATCCCAATATATTGGATAGATTACATTTGGAGAAAAGTAAACTTGGAAAAGCAAGTTTTGTTCAGTTAGCCACTAGAACCAAAAGAAGAATCCATGATATGGTCAGAGGTTGTTCCATATGTCTTAATGGTGTGAATACTAGTACTGATCTAAATATCATACCATTGGGGTCTTATGATGTTTTGATTGGGATGGATTGGTTGGACAAGCATCATGCTGTCCTAGATTATCATAACAAGACATTTACATGTCTTGATGGAAATGGAAAACAGAGCACTATGAAAGGAGTTCCAAGACCCATATCTATAAGGGAGATTTCAGACTTACAGCTGAAAATATGTTTTAGAAAGAATGTCAATTATATGCATCTCATGTGGAAGAGACAGATAATACGAAGGGGCCAAGCCTTGAATATTTTTCGGTACTATAGGAATTTGAGGATGTATTCCAAGAAATACTCGGATTGCAACCAAGAAGGGAGATAGATTTCTCAATTGATTTAGTGCCAGCAACTACCTCGGTGTCAAAAACACCTTAGAGAATGAGCACACTAGAGTTAAAAGATTTACAATTGCAGTTGGAGGAATTGTTTAAGAAAGGGTACATACGTCCAAGTGTTTCACCTTGGGGAGCACCAGTACTTTTTGTCAAAAAGAAGGATGGAACCTTGATTCTATGTATTGACTTACGACAATTGAACAAGTACACTATAAAGAACAAGTATCCGCTACCCCAAATTGATGACCTCTTTGATCAACTAAGAGGAGAAAATATATTTTCAAAGATTGACTTGAGGGCAGGATACCATCAGGTAAGAATCAAGGAAGAAGACATTCATAAGACAACCTTTAGGACTAGGTATGGGCATTATGAATTTGTAGTGGTGCCATTTGGGCTGACCAATGCACTGGTTGTCTTCATGTCTGAAGAGGAGCATGAACACCACTTAAGATTGGTATTTCAAGTACTGAGAGAACATTAATTTTATGCCAAGTTGAGTAAGTGTTATTTTTATCAAAAGCAAATCCATTACTTGGGACACATTATTTCAGAGCAGGGCATAGCAGTATATCTAGAGAAGATCGAAGCCATAGAGGGTGGCCAATGCCTAGAAATGTGTCAGGTGTCAAATCTTTTATGGGATTAGCTGGCTACTACTGAAGGTTTATAGTAGGGTTCTCTAAGATTGCTCATCCCATCACTTTGCAAAAGAAGGGAACTAAATTTGAATGGACACTCAAGTGTGAAACAAATTTTAATCTGTTGAAGGAATTACTTACTAGTGCACCTGTGGTAAAGATTGTTGATCCAAATGAAATTTTTGTGTTATATACAGATGCTTTTAAGGAAGGACTTGGAGGAGTCCTCACAAAAAATGGAAATTTCATTGGATATGAGTCCATAAATGTTAAGGAACATGAGAGGAACTATTCCATACATGACTTGGAACTTGCTTCCATTGTTCACGCCTTGAGGATGTGGAGGCATTATCTCATGGGGAAGAAATTTAAATTAAGAACGTACCACATTGGTCTGAAGTATATTTTTGAACAACCAACCTTGAATGCTAGGCAAACAAGATGGCTGTAATTTGTAAGTGAGCATGACTTCAGTATCAAGCATATCAAGGGAAAGAAGAATAAAGTTGTTGATGAACTTAGTAGGAGAGTGCATCTCATGCGTGCTACTACTATCAGTATGCATCAGTCAGATTTGAAGAGAAAGATTTTAGATGGTCTTGTTATAGATCAACATTACCTACAGGTAAAGGAAAACCTACAACACGGAGATGTACAACATAAAATAAAGGAGTATGAGATAAAGGAAGATGGATTACTCATGCATAAAAATATAATCTATGTTCCTAGTTCTGGAGAACTGAGGAATGTGGTACTAAAGGAAATGCATGATGTTCCTTATGCTGGACATCTGTTATCACTGAAATTTCGTCTGCACATGGCGACAAGAACTCCACATCATCAAAACAACAATGAAGTCATTCATGGCACTGAATTAAGTTCACAACATTCCAGAAGGGTCAAAAACTATACAAAGTAACCAAAAATTGAAGGGCACTTTACAGCAGCTTGGTGCGCGCGCATATGCGCGGGACAAAAACGTGTTTTTGGCGCATGCGCGCCCCAACGCATGCCTGTCAACATAAAAAGCTGCGCATCTGCTAATACGGCGCATTAATTGCTTAAGTCGGCCTCCCGACCGCCAATGGACCGGCCCCCAAGATGATTTGACCTTCAGATCAGGGTCGGCTCTGCAAATTCGGCGAA
>JZKD02S0277093.1:593722-623448 GCA_000966675.3 Picea glauca | reverse complement strand
ATAAATGTTGAATGCTAATTGATGAGTTTTTGTGCAAGAGGGCAGTTTTGGGAAAAAGAGCCCCACACTCATTCACCCCCCCTCTAAGTGTGGTAGGTGTGTCCAACACATGCACTATGCCAACAATATTAAGTCCAAAGAAGGATGGTGGATGGATAATGTGTATAGACTCGAGGGCTATAAACAAAATCACCATCAGGTATAGATTTTCTTTACCCAGGATGGATGACTTGATGGATTGCTTGAGTGGAGCCAAGTTTTTCTCAAAAATTGTTTTGAAAAGGGGTTATCATCATATTAGAATGAGGGAAGGTGATGAATGGAAGACAAAATTCAAGATGAATGAAGGACTGTATGAATGGCTTGTCATGCCGTTTGGATTGACAAATGCACCAAGTACTTTCATGAGATTGATGAACGAAGTCTTGAAGGATTTCATTGGAAAGTTTGTAATTGTGTATCTTGATGATGTACTGATCTTCAGTAAGACTGAGGAAGAACATTTGAGACACCTAACTCTAGTGATGAGGAGGTTGCAATAAGAAAAATTGTTGATTAATTTGAAGAAGTCATCTTTCATGAAAAAATAACTCACTTATTTGGGGTTTGTGATCTCTTCAAATGAGTTTAAGATGGATCCAAAAAAAGTAAAAGCAATCATAGATTGGCCATTGCCAAAGAATATATTTGAAGTCAGAAGCTTCCTTGGATTAGCTATTTTTTATAGGAAGTTCATCATAAATTTTAGTGGAATTTCTATACCAATGATGGACATAGTAAAAAAAAGACATAAATCTTTTCATTGGACAGAAGAAGCAGAGAAAAGTTTCAAGTTGCTAAAGGAGAAGATATTTGGACAGCCAAATCTGATTTTGCCATATTTCAGTAAAACATTCCAAGTCAAATGTGACACAAGTGGATTCACGATTGGAGCAGTCTTGAGTCAAGACAACATGCCAATTTCATACTTCAGTGAGAAGCTGAATGATGCAAAGAAGAACTATTCCTCGTATGATAAAGAGGTTTATGCAATCATACATGCACTAAAGAAATGAAGGTATTACATGGTTCCTAAAGAGTTTGTTTTGTATAGCGATAATCACGCTTTACAATTCATAACCAAACAGAAAAAATTGAACCAAAAACATGCAAAATGGGTTGAGCATATGCAGAACTTTACTTGTTTTATAAAGCACATTTCTGGAACTACTAACAAGGTTGCTAATGTGTTGAGCATGAAATGTTTGATTCTGCAGGAGTTTCATGTGAAGACCTTACATTTTGATATCCTTAAGGATATGTACAGAGATGATCCAGATTTCAAGGACGCTTATCAAGCATGTGAGAATCCTGTATTAAGAGACATAAGCCAATGGATTGAATATTTGGTTCAGGATGTATTTATATTCAAAGGAAATCAGTTGTGTATTCCAAGGAGTCCCATGAGAGAAAATCTTCTAAAGGAAAATCATAATGGGGGATTGGCTGGACATTTCGGCCATGAAAAAACCTTTGTGTAGCTGAATAGTTTATATTATTGGCTAGGGATGGGGAAAGATGTCAGGAATTTTGTGAACAAATGTAGAATTTTCCAGCACGCAAAGGGAAAAAGACATAATACAGGATTATATCAACCATTTCCAGTACCAGAGAGCCGTGGGATGCAATAAGCATGGATTTTGTGTTGGGACTGCTGAGGAAACAGAGGGGTTGTGATTCCATATTCGTGGTAGTTGAAAGATTCTCTAAATTGGAACATTTTATTCCATGTCAGAAAACCAATGACACAACTCACATTGCAAATTTGTTTTTCAAAGAAGTTGTTAGACTTCATGGCTTACCCAAGAGTATTGTTTCACATAGAGATACCAAATTTGTTGGTCATTTCTGGAGGACACTATGGAAGAAGCCGGGGATAGATTTATCTTTTAGCTCAACATATCACCCTTAGACGGATGGACAGATTCAGGTAGTGAATCGAAGTTTGGGAGACTTGTTGAAGAGTTTAGTAAATGAATGCCACAGTCAGTGGGATCAGATTCTGCCACAAGTCAATTTTGAATATAATGACTCACCTAATAGAAGCACAAGACATAGCCCATTATAGATAATGTATGGAATGAATCCAAGAGGAGTATCTGAGTTGAGAGGCTTAGATTAGAGCGAGTTTAGAAGTGCTGGAGAAGAATATTTTACAGCAGAGATGCAAGAGCTCCACATCAAAATCAAAGAGTGGTTAAAGAATTCTAACCAGGAATACAACCGTAGAGCAGATCAACATAGAAGAGAACTTCAATTCGAAGTGGGAGATTTGGTCTTAGCTCACCTGAGAAAATAAATATTCCCAAGGGGAACATATAATAAGCTGAAAATGAAAAAGATAGGGTCGTGTAATATTTTGAGGAAATTTGAGGCTAATGCTTATGAAATGGAATTTCCAGATGGGGTAGGAATATAAACCATATTCAATATATAAAATCTGTATCCTTACAGAGGAGATGAAGCGGGAGAAGAGAGCCAGAAATAATTTTAGTAGGTCAGACATATGCTTGTAGCTGAAAAGATGTAGATGGAGAAGATCATTGATCAGATAGTTAGCAAGAAGACTCGGAGAAAGACATATTTTGAATACTTGGTAAAATGGAAAGGACACCCGATTGAGGATGCCAGTTGGGAAAGAAAAGTGGAGATCCAGAAACATGGACAGACGATGCAGGATCTCATGAATAGGAGTTCATGAATTTTTTTTCCAAGGGAGTCTGATACAGGAGCATCGTAAGTAAGCCAAAAAAGAAAGCGTAAAAGCGAAGGAAAACTGGAAACACACCAATGCACATTTTGAGGGCATTTTGAATTTCAAAAGATGGAGCATTAATGTTACAGCCGGAAGGATATATTTTCATTTATGTTTTAAATATTGTAAAACAGATCTTGAGCATTTCTCTCATCTGTCAGATGTGGAGGCATTTATTTGTAATGGATGTAAAGTAGATAGATTTTAATTTTGATTAGATAGCTATAGCTGTAGGAGGGAAAACTCTAGAAAGCTCCCTTGCATGTATTGTATTGGGAGGATTATTCCCATTGTAATTTTGTAAGCATTAGAACAAGAGAATAGAATTGTAGAGGAACAAATATTGTAGAAGGTTGTATAAGCAGACAACCGTTGCTATCGAATCCATGTACATGAGCACTGGAATTAATACAAGAATGATTTGATTCCATTTCATGGGGTTGTCATGGGTATTGTTTGCATCTATTGAATGGTATGTTTACAGATTGCTTATATTCTCTGTTATGTGTCTATTTCAAGATATGTGTGTGTATGCTCATGATCTCATGTTGAATATATGAAGTATGTGAGAGGAGAAGTATAAGTTTCAATTGTTTCTCTTCCTAAGAAATCCTACAAGGAGTGCACGAGGAGTCCGCAAGGAGTGCATTGACAAGATTCCGAGTTTTATCTCAGAAAAACTCAGGAGGGATATCATTGTTCTTATACCAGCAAGAGTGCAAGTACATCACAAGAGACATGCAAGGTGTGCACAGGCCAGTGGAAGTCTTAAACTTTTACAACCAAGGAGAAAGGTTGAAGAACTGTTGTTGTAAGGAGTGCACAGAGTTGGAGGTGGTGAATAACTAGAGGTTATTGTGAATGATGCAAGGAGTTCATGCAAGAACCCTTTTGAAACCTTGAGTCTGCAGTGAAGTTCAAGCTTATAAGGGATATATACTTTGAATAATTCAAAGGAAGAACGAGGTCTGAAGTTACCTCGCAGAAGCTAAGTTCATAAGGGAAAATATACCAAGTCATTTGGCTAGAGGTCTTGAGAAGTTTAAACGAAAGGTTGAAATTCTCAGAGGGAGAATCATCGAAGTTTCGTGGACCGTTGGATATTGCATACCAATGGGAATATTAAGGTTGAGTGTCTTTCAACACTCATAATCTCAAGAGGAGTAGTGGCCATTGTATTTGGATCAATGAGAGTCATTGATCTCGTGCTTGAATTTCGTCATTTCAGAATTCAGGGCATGGAAAACATTGTGACTCAGAGTCAAGAGTTGTGAAATCCTAATTCACGAAGTCCTGACAAAATCAGGACCGTCAGATCGCAGGAAGATCAGAGCCATTGATTTGTGGCAAGGAGTTAACACGATTTTGGCTATTGGGCAAAGGGAGTTGTTGCATTGCAATTCCCTGATACGTGAAATCTGGAGGTGTCGAAACATTGGGCCCCATATCGCAGTTGAAGGTCACATCAAGCGAAGTCAAGGGAGGAGTCAAAGATATGTTATCCCTTTTGGGTTTCCGGAGATTTAACAAGACAGAGGGATTCACCTCAGGTAGTGTGAAGTCGTGAAACCTGAAATACCTTTTTAGGTGGATATTTTGGTCACATCAGTTGGTCACATGAGTAAGAGTTGGCACTTAGTGCTTATTTGCATAGGCATAACTCCTAAAAAAGTACCTGTGGAGATGCTCATGTGTTGGAGATTCCTACGGGGAAATCAAAGAGTCAATCAGACCCAAAGGGAGATAGAGAACGATCCTTAGACCAGGAGGTCGAGCAGAACATGTTGCGGTAGGTGTGTTGTGTCACTATGGCTAGTGGGGTATGTTACAAGCTTGACTTTATATTCATCTCTTAGATATTCATTTTGTTCTATGTCTTTCTTCTGTGTTTTATGCTCTGTGCACCATTTCCATTCTCTGCGCTATGCGTCTTCTGTGTGCTTCAACTTCTGTGCACAACTTGCTTCTTCCTGCATTAATAACTATCAAAATAAGAAACCATCTCTTCTCTATTCTGCATGTATTTATCATGTCAAGTCTTCTGCCAAATCATACACTCAACTCTTCGTCCTCTCTGGCGATTATGACAAGTCTGTTCTTCATCAGTGGCCATTATCCAGAGATTCTTTGGCTTCTCTGGAAATTAAAGTCTTCAACACTTTTCCATCTGTCAATTGTTTCTATGAAGAGTCTTCATTTCACTGGAAGTTACCTTGATAATCTTTAGCTCCTTTGTCGATCACCCTAAATCTCTATGAAATCTCTTGCAGATACAATCACCTCGTTCTGTCAGTTACAAAGATTCATTTTGGGTTTTTTGGTTTCTAAGCCCCTTCCTTCACGTGAACATCGACGGTGACCAAATGTCTATTCAAAATACACTTCCCGAACTCTATCTTGTGAGAGATAACTCCATTTCTTGATATGACATTGGGAAATGGTCTCTCGTTACCATGCGATTGCAGGCGCAAGCTCTCTTCTCGTTATCCCCATGTCACATGTGACCTTGGGCTACGTCCTTTCGTAAGAGAATGATTGCGGGCGCGTCCAAGAGTGGTTTGGGATCAACCACTTTTCTCCCCACAATCCATCTCTAGCTTCCACGTACCCTTTCTCCAAAACCGTGGTTTCAATTGCGGCCCACTCATGAAAAATTAAGACTCAAGCATGTTTTGACCTCACAATGCGATGGGACTGTCGATCTCACGATATTTATGGAGCTCCTTTGATCAATGACTCCAATCTATATTCCTTTCCTACCTTCTTTCCTCTATCCACGCGTGATCCTTAGTCTTAATGACCAAGTGACATGTGGCCCTCCAAACCAATGGATGAGATCGATTTCGCCTTTCAGGCTTCGGGAGTCTCGATTCTCAAACTTTGATTTCTCAACGATGCTTCCACTCAGAGTTCACGATCTATCGACATGTGGTCTTATTGAATCAAACAGTTGAGATTCACTTTGGGTTTTCGGGATTCAGGAATTTCAACTCTCAACTTTCTTCCTTCCTTTTCCTTTTCTCGGAGTGTTCCAACCGGATTACAAGATCTATTGACTTGTGTCCTCCTAGAGATCGACGGTCCTTAGCTCCTTTGGGAATTTGACCTTTCAACCAGATCGACGGTTCTACGGATCCTTTCTCGATCAACGATCGAGATCTCCTTCGGGTCTCTCGACTTCATGGATTTCAAATATCAACCCCTTCTTTCCTTCATACGTCAACCTTCTGGAGCTGACAATCCACTGACGTGTGTCCCTTTCGGATCAACGGTCGAGATCTCCTTCGGGTCTCCAGACTTCGACGATTTCAAATCTCAACCCCTTCTTTCCTTCGTACGTCAATATTCTAGAGATGATAATCCAATGACACGTGTCCCTTTTGGATCAACGGTCGATATCTCCTTCGGGTCTTTGGAATTCAGAGATTTCAAATCTCAACTTTGCTTCCTTCACTTTATCCCAGAGTGTTTTTCCCGAACTACATAGATTTCTATCACATGTACTTATGGAAACTGACGACTTGGAGCTTCTTCGACCCTCAAGTCTTCGATGATATTGTTTCCTTCCCAACCACAAACTCCCAAAGTGATTCTCTCTAGAGTTGTGGATCATGTATGACCTATTAGTCTTGACGATGGACAGTCCCTGCTTACTTCTTGTCTTTCGAGACTTTGACAAGTCGCTACTCCATTTTCATCCGGAGTGATCACCTGCTGCGTAAGTCATAAGTGGTGGAGACCACTTCCTGTTGGTTAATACTTCCACTTACACTATCCATCCATTGTAGTAGATATACGGTTGAGAATGCTCTTGAAGTGATCTTTAGATTGGACGTTTCGTGTCCACTTTGGGACTTCAACATTTGGGACTTCAGGACTTTGGGAAAGTCCTAGTGGTAAAAATCCCAAAGTAAAAATATTGGAGTGACGTAACTTAGTTACATCACTTGATTACGTGTCATGAGATGAGTAGCTTCTATGTGTCACTCAGATTCATGATTTGCATGTACCTGAAATGTCGATTCAACTTGACACTTGTCATTGTTTGATTGCGCCATGTGTCCTTGCTAACATGGTATGACAACGTGGTTCTCTTTGATCTAATGGTCATTGTATGTTCTCTAGATTCGATGGTCCTTATTCATTTTGGATTTCAGGACTTCGGGTAATTCAACTTTTCAAGTTGCCAATTCTTCTAAAGTGAGATTCCCCGAACAATAACCTCCTCGCAACTTCAGACCCGAAACGAATGATGTCCTTCGATCATGTTCTTAGATCGATGGCTTGATCTATATTCAGTGCTTCTCTTCAATCTTATCCTGTCCTTCCACTTAGAATGATCCAAAAACTGATGAAGATTTGGATAATCGAATTATCAGACCTTGTTCCCCGTTTATCCTATCCTTCACTTGATTTGATCGGATGGTTTTTGGTCATCTGGATCGTTGATCCAACAACCACTGCCGCTCTCTCTCCTGATCTTCTAATCTCTCTGAATTAGAAGGTTTTCGAAGTGTTCAAGGGTCTCGACCTTTGCTCCTTCTACGAGTGCTGATGACTTTGGGTCTTGTCTGTGCTTCTGAAAAAAACAATCTCTCCTAAGCTTTGGTTCCTTCTGCAAACTCACAGATTCTAAGGAATGTCGTGCACGCTCCTTGGTGCCTTCATGATAACATCTTCCTATATAGGAACTCCGAATCTTTTCCCTGTGCTCGTCCTCCTGAGGTTGTAGACAATAATTTCTCATGGTATCGTCATTCCCGATGATATCATTGCTAATTTATTGCTTGTCATCATTGCTACCATTATGCCATTGTCGTTGTTATTCTTTCCATCAGTGAAAAGCACACTCTACCTGTAAACATGCCATCATTGTTTTTGTTCTTGAAATTAGTGACAAGCACTCTTCCTGTAAACATGCTAACACATCTTTCAAAAACTAGTCAAAGGTGTGTAGGGTGATCCACTCTCTTACGAGAGTCAGCAACAAGATCATCGAGATAGGCTTCGGCTATATTCTTGCAATCATGAAATGCAAAGTTCATAGCTTGTTGGAAGGTTTCTTTGACATTCTTAAGGCCGAAAGGCATCTTCCGGTATGCAAATGTACCCCAAGGAAAAATAAACGCCATCTTATGTTGGTCCTTGAGCTTAATCTGAATTTGGTTATATCCTGAAAATCCATCCATAAAAGAAAAAACTTTGCTTCCCACACACTCATCGAGAATCTGATCAATGAAGGGTGTCGATAAGTTGTCTTCACGATAGGCCTTATTCAGGTCACAAAAATCCATGCATACACAAATGGTTCCTTGCTTTTTATTCACAGGAACAAGATTGGATACCCATTCAGTGAAGGGAACTGGGTGGATAAAGTCAACATTAAGCATTTTCTTTTATCTTTGCCTTAATAGCAGGGGCCTTCCTAGGATTGATAGCTCTAAGTCATTTCTGAACATGTTTAGAATATGGGTAGGTTTTAATCTCATGTTTAAAAATTTGATGGTCGATTCTTAGCATCTCTTCATATAACCAAGTGAATACATCGCAATTTTTTTTGAAGAGATTGGTGTAGATCAGAATTTCTTCCGGCGAACAATCTACACCGATGTATACATTTTCAATATTTCTAGGAATACGAGTGATATCGATCGTGATAGTAGGAGAGATACTCTGCATGTTTCCTTCGGCATAAATGTCGTGTGTATCAAGTGTGTTGAGGAAAATATATGAAATGATCTTACTCAAGCATTTTCAGATTCTGCTTGGCTGAAGAAAAATAGATGGGAATGTCACCCTTTGTTTATAGCCATCAAAAATAATATCCTAACTCACAAGTATTGATTATAAGTGCTTAGGATAGTCTTTTTATAAATAAAACCTTGCTGGAAAATTCGTTATTTATACGATTTTATGAATATAATAGTTGCTGAAATAAATGTAGAGACAGAAGAAAATACACCAAGATGATAATCAAGATAGATGAGACATAAAAAAATCCTTTATTTCATTCCAATTCACCAAAGAGTAATTCTGTTTACAAAATTTCATGAAGGAATTTTGGACCAAAGTCAAACTTAGACATCCCCGATGGAACATACAAAAGGATCTCTGACAGAAAATCAAAACTGAACTCTAAAATTTGGATCATCTTGCCACATATTTCTTCCCACTCGACTCTCCACAATAGCCTTTGTCAGTCATGAAAACTAATTCACAAATAGACAAGTATACATAGACTATCAAAGATAGATCAACACCTCTGAAAAACAAGTGTTTGAATCATGTAATTCAACCCTGAATCTTGTTGTCTACAATAGGACCCTGCTATCATAAAAAACAATTAGGCTTGTGATGAATTAAGGAATGAATGAAAACTGAACTATCTCAACATAAATTCAAAGACAAAACCTTAGTATGCTTCTCCTTCTATCCTCCTCTTGTTCCTCCCTTTCCTTTTTCCTTTAAGCAAATTAGAATTGATTGAAGTAGTTGAACTACCTCATTAGTTAAGTTAACTAAAAAATCAACCAACTTTTTAGTTAAGGGGGAAAAGTAATAATCATAATAAAGGTTTTAAATAAATAATAATTAGTAGGTGGGACCCCTTGTGACTCCTTTTAACTCTTAACAATCATAACATAACTAGTTAATTAAGCAAAACAACCCTCCGTGTGACTCCCATTATCACATTCACACTTGACAATTTATCTCATTAATATTTGAAATTATTTTCAAAAAATATATTACTCATATATCCAAAGAAAACATGTTGTCCAAAACTTTCAAAATCAACTGTCATCAACAATAAATAAAATAAAAATCAAAAACCATATTTTCCACTCCAAGATGCAATATTTCCTTGATTGTTGTTGTCACCCTTTGATTTCTCTGAATTTTCCTTTGGCTGCGCTGAGCCTTTAGGCCTACTGTTGCTGATCACATGAGAACAATCGTCCCTCAAATGCATACAGGAAGACACAGATTTATCAGAGCCATTGGAGGGTGAGGAAGGGGCAACAATGGATTTTCCTTTGTCAGGGGCATGGTTGGCCTCAGTTTTCAACCTTTTTCAGGAATGGGAGGACTGAATTGGTGAGTAGAATGGTGCATCTTGGACAATATGGTTAATATGCAGGGGAGCAAGTAAGGAAAAATTGGGCTAGCCACGATGTTAGGAGACTGTCGGGTGCACAATCTCTTGCCATCCATCGTTTTCAGGAACCTTAGGTTGCAATGAGACATGAGGGGACCCAAGAATACCAGGGGCTTGAGGAGATTGGAAAGGAGGCCTTTCAGGCCTAGGTTGGACCAATCCTTGCCCAATCCAATTGAAAACTCTAGCCTGACACAAATGGCCCAACTCTTGTGAGTCAACATCAAAGTGTATGGAGAATCTTGGGCTTCTTGGGCCTTTGTTCCAGTTACCTCTCCCTCAGTTTCCTTTGCCATGGATACCTTGGCTGAAAAAGCTCATTCCTGCATGCATGATTGACTAGAAAATAGTTCTTTTACACCCATACATGACAACTCATTAAAAATATGAAATAGACTTGTCTCAACTACATATCATACTCATGCAATCCAATCCATATAAATTTTTTAATTGTTATCAATGAGAAAATAATTAACAAAAGGTCCTGGGATATGCGAAGGGTTTGTATTGAGTGAAATATGATAAAATGAGGGGGGAAATAAACATGGTTACTGCTCAAAGACAACAAACAATCAACTATAATTCAAACCAAAGAAAATATCACCGTGATCCAACCAATAAACTACGACTTCAAACTACTTCAATACATAATTCTTCTTGATTGTAATTAAATTTTAGAATAGGGAGTGAAAAATGAATGTGGGAAGGCGATGGGGTTGTAATTAGGGAAAAGTGAAATAATGGCAGGGAAAGAGAGCGGATATTGTTCATAAAATTAATTAAGTAATCCATTAAAACAATTATATATCAAAATAAATAACACCAACAAAATAATCACTGTGATTAAATGGAAAACTATTGTGTAATATTCAATCAATTTTGTGCATTAACTTGCTCGCTGTTTGTAATCAGATCTTTAACACAGAGTCACCAAAACAAGACAATATACATCCCACAACAACCTGTAGAAGGGTTATGTTTCTTCCCATTGTACATTTAATGTTTTAAAACAATTCCTAAATAAATACACAGTCACTTATTTCTATTTTGTTCAGCACCAACGTATCAACCACTGCCCATGGATTATTTCCATCGTCAAACACAGACACAAAAATTGTGCGCGATTTCATCCTTTAATTCATTTAATAAATAAATTGTAATGCGATTATACTGTCACATAACTTGTTCCTATCTTTGCTACAAAGCATGATATTCATCAACGCACATAATGGACAACCAAATACAAACATTGATATCTTAATTGCAAGAATCCTGACTTGCCATTTAAACAACAAACAACAATCACCATTTGACTCATACTATGTTGTGGAATACACAGATCATTCGAAAAAACGCAGGAGCTTTTTTGTGACTGTACCGATCCAACTAATTTGAATATAGAAACATTTACAATGTTGGGCTATCACTCCAATACAACGAGGCAACAACAACATGCCCGATCTCATCTCACAAATTGACCAAATTTGCAACAAAACCATTTTGTTTAAAAACCCATGACCATCTCTGATGGTGCAATCAATAATATCCATAGCATATACAGTGGATGGCCATACCATAATCACCACGATTGCAATATTCACATTTTCCAATTCAAAACACACAGTCACAACAATCATTAACTCAACCTAACATGTTGTAGGAAGGATACACATACCCACGCATCACGTGCGAAAACATTATTGTGACTTAATCAATTAAAATTAATGTTGGGTTAACAATTCAATAATCACCATGTAGTGCATTAACTTTCTCACTGTTTGTAATCAGATCTTTAACACAGTGTCACCAAAACAAGACAATATACATCCCACAACAACCTGTAGAAGGGTTTTGTTTCTTCCCATTGTCCATTTAATGTTTTAAAATAATTCCTAAATGAATACACAGTCACTTATTTCCATTTTGCTCGGCACCAACTTATCAACCACTGCCCATGAATTATTTCCATCATCAAACACAGACACAAAAATTGTGCACGATTTCATCCTTTAATTCATTTAATAAATAAATTGTAATGAGATTATACTGTCACATAACCTATGCCTATCTCTACTACAAAGCATGATATTCATCAACGCACATAATGGACAACCAAATACAAACATAGATATCTTAATTGCAAGGATCCCGACTTTCCATTTAAACAACAGACAATAATCACCATTTTGACTCATACTATGTTGTGGAATACACAGGTCATTCGACAAAACGCAGGAGCATTTTTGTGACTGTTGGTGGTCCTTGACCAAGTTTTGAAGTTACTTGGTCATATTTGACCATTTTTGGGACTTCGACAGCCTGTCGAATATGGAGCGCCAGATGAAGCAGAGATCAAGGGATCTCGTCCCACTTTCGGGTCCCTTTTTGGGTTTTGGGACAATGTAATGGGAAAGGGATGTCGGCCCGTGGGTTCACCCACGCTTAGGCCCACTTTTGTAAATGTATAAATAGATGTCTAGGCATCTAGTAAATTATCTAAGGATTGTATCTATGTGATGTAAGCTAAGTGCTAATAGTCTATGTAAGTGCTCTCTGCATGACTGTAGAAGGTTTATAGAGTTAAGTGCAAGTTGTTGTAGAAGTTATAGAAGACTTTGTGCTGTAAGCACAAGGAAGAAGAATTTAGCGAGCTGCACAGATCTTCTGTCCTATGAGAGGAAGGGTTTTTGGTGGCTTTGTGCCTGTAACCGATTGGAGACGCTAATAAAGAAGAAGAGTTGGTGTACGTAGCCCCAGGGAAGGGGGTGAACCATGTAAATCTGTGTGTTATTCTTTGTTCTTTGACTTGATGTGTTGTCCCTTCTTTTGCAAAGTGCTTTGATATATTTAGATAGATATACTTATTCTTGGTGCTTCTTAGATATGTTTGAATGCTAGATCTGACAGGTACAAAGATGCTTAGTCCCGATCTACTGGATCGGATCTGTTCTATTGTTGCTAAGTGTTAAAATACCTTAGATCTAAGTAAATGCTACGATGCTCTGTACTATCTGCGAAGTATAATAAGGGTTCATTATTGATGAATAATCGATGCTAAGTGTTTTGTAAGCAATATAATCACAAATTTGTGTCCCAACTAAGGTTGCAGACACCTGAGTCTTGCAACCATCCCTGCCTCTACCTTGGGTGAGACATCATCTGCTTCGAAGGTGTTTCCAAAAGGGTCAGTAGTTAGGGTTTTGTTGGTGCGTTGTTGTAGCGTTGAACCCTGGGTTTGCCCCTATGCCAAAAAATGGTTCCGTTGCCAAGACCTAAAACTGTGATTGTTGGGAACTGAGGAAGAGGGAGCTTTGTGCAAAGATTCGTCCTGAAACTGTGGAAGCTCTGTGCAAGGATCTGTTCCCTAGTGAACAGTATTCCACTTGATATGAAAAGATTTGTGCTAAAGAAAGAAGGCCAGATTTGAAGAAAAGAAGCGATATCTAAACGCTTTATGCTCTGAGAAAGGTAAAAGTGGAAGTTTCTAAAGAAAAGAGGACAAATCTATATAAAAGAGGTAAGATCTGTAAGCTCTATTTTATGATAAAGGTAATAATAGTCAAATTGTTTTAGATATGGAATCTTTGTTCTCTGCAAAAGTAAAATAATTGAAAATTTTTGTTTCTAGAGTATGGATCTAGGTATGTTTGATAGATTTTTTCCTAGCTGGAAAACTAGGCTCTGATAGATGAAAGAAAGATTTATATGAATAGATCTTATAAGTACAGTGATAGATATGTTATACCTATGCATAGAAATAATGTTTAGACTAACAAATGGATGTAGGATCGTAGAAAGATTTTTTTGTAGGCTAGTTACCATGATCCTAGTGCGTAGTACAGAAGAGGCTGGGGATCATTTAAAAGTAAGAGAGGATTAAACCTATGTTACAGTTGTAGAAGACCGGGACATCTTGCTAAGGAATTCCCTAGTGGAAGATCTAGTTTCCTATGTTGCAAAGCTTTGGACCATGAATTATTGGATTTCCCTAGAATGATTGCTAAGCTTGAAAGAATGAATCTGAATGAAGAAAACCCTAAGGCAGCTCCAGAAATAGCTGAACCTCATAATTAATATGAGAAGTTATTACTACAGATGCAAGACACCTTGAATGACCATCGACATTTTAGGTTATCAGAGATCTTTAAAGAAAAAGAATGCATCGAAGTAAGAATAGGGGACTTCGACATTGACTGTGTTCTTGATGAAGAAACATCAGTGACCATTATGCCAGAGAGAACTTGGGAAGATATAAGAAGGCCTGCTATGATCCATTCATTAAGAGGAATAGGGATATTCAGAGGAAAACTGGTGAACCTATGTGGAAGGCTCACTCAGATATCTATGAATGCTAATGGAACTTCAACAAAGGAAGATTTTGAGATTATCAAGTTTATTGAGGACAACACCCCATTTACTATGTTACTTGGAAAACCTTGGGTTGAGAGAGATCAATCCATAAATAAGGAAGAATAAAAGGGTTTAGAACATTAGAGACAAGAGTTAATAGATTTCATGACCAGAAGGATCGTGCAGTTGATTGAAGAAAAAGAGAACAAATTGAAGCTATTTGACACCCGGAGCCTAGATGTCAAAGTTGTAAGAGCACTAGAGGACTCATATAAGATTGCAGTATCTCTCTCAAATATAGAAGAAGTATTACTCCTGAGTCTTAGGAGAGAATCTCAGCAGCGCGAAGTGACTATGTCCAAGGAAAATAATAATCCAAATGGGAAGAGAATCACTGAGATGAAGCTCACTGGAAAGAAGGATAGGAAGCTAAGTAAAAAGAGAGCTAATATCAACAGGCTACAACAGATTCCATAGGGAACCTCGCAGAAGGAAAACTTGCAGAAATTGAACTTCGCCAAGATATCAGACTAGCGACATAGGCCATTTTATTGAGGAAAAAAAATATAGCCATTGGAAGTCGATATAATCGTTCGTCTGTCACTCCAAATGGGTCGAAAAGAATTGATGGTTCGCCACTAGAGCATCATATCGCGCCATAACGGACAAAACATGAGTTAATGATGCCTCATACCCGTTGCAATCAAACTGTTGCTAAGTTTCTTACTTAGTCCGCTGCGCCATGCACCGAGAATAATTTTTGCTAACTAAGAATTTGAGTGCACAGCCTGAGATTATGTTGCACTGTGATCATCACCTTGTTCCCATACCCTCCATTGCAGTCTCTAAATTTAGTTCACACCCGATCTAATTGACCCCGAGCTTGTATGTCAAATGAGCTCAACGTCATAGAGAAAGTAGTCGAAGAAGTTTTGATTGACTAAATGACTAAGAGAGTCATGTCGAAAAGAAGGATGTTTACAAGTGTGAAAGAATCATCAATAGGAGGAGTCCAAGCTTCTCCCTCAACTGCTCGCGGAGAAGGAACTTCTTGAACCATGCCAAAGACAAGAAAAATGCATCGAGGTGACATCGTGAATGCCAAGATTATTCCGTGCATTCTATCGGCTTACCTACCACCTTTGAGCGGTACCATCAATCGTGACAGTGTACCTGGCGACTTCGAGTATACTTTTATCATCGTGTACCTTCCGAAAGGGGTGCGCGCAGTTCATGCCGACTAAGATAAGTGCGAAGCATTGAAGTTTAGTGACTTAAACCTTGGTGACTGGAAGGCTTACAACATGCTCGCCCCGCACAAGTATCTAACCAGGACTAAAGGCAAGAATTCCAATATCATCCCGCAATCATGGACCCAAAACCTCGCTCAGTCCACACTGCTCAATGTGATGTAGATTTCACACTTCGGACGACATCAAGAGGTGAATGCATGTGTAAAGCTACTGCTGTTGTGATATCACGATGAATATCTATGGATGAACCAACACATTACTATGGATCCGACCTTGATCAATCAGACCACAGGGCTTAGTATGCAAGGTGCTGACCCACAGGAGTTCTACCCTGGAAAGACCTCAGACCGAGCATTAGTGTAGAGAATTAAAAAAAATTATGGCGATGTTGAGAAGGGCACGCGAGGCTACAAGGTAGCCTCTATCCAGAGTGGCGCTGTGCGCCTTTCTCGTTAGCTGATCATGGGAAAGCTAGTTCCTAAGATTAGACCAACTCAAGTGATCGGATTCATGCTTGACCTCGCAGGGAAGTGCCCAGAGGGACTACAGATGAACTGGGAACAACACCTTGTCAATCAACTACAGCATGATTGTAGAGAAGCGCAAGAACAAGGGTATGTGTTCCACTTTAGTTGGATTCTCATACTGATCACTTTCATTTGCTGGGAGCTACCAGAAGATGCCACTTTCTTGGATATCAAACCCTTCGAACCATTGTCCGTGAATTTTTGTATGTTGTGATACTTCAGTGACATGAAAAAGAAGTGGTAGTCCAATGCCGTCTTCCATGCCTATTACAACTAGTTGAACATCACAATCCAATCTACACCGTGCATCACCCCGAACACACTTTACAGGTTTAGACCCTTAATGAAATTCAATGTGGACCGCCACTTTACCTATATTACAACACGTGTTGATGAGCATAAACAACAACTCCAGTCATATTACAAGTTGACAGAAGATGACTTGGAGGAGATTACCAAGGAATGGTCAACGAACCGCGTTGTTCCAGCGGACCCTGCAGAGATGTCCGATGTGGATAGCCCTGAAACTATGCTGGACACACCTAGACCAAGCAAGATGAAGAAAGATGACTAAGTGCATGATGTCCATAACACATCGACGGAGACCACTTTGATCTCACCTAAGAAGGGAGATGATGGTGGAGAGATAGGTGGCACAAAAGTCGAGAAAAACAAAGGTGAAGTTACTCTGCCTAGAGAGGAGGAGGATCCATCCAAGAAAAGGAAGGTTAGCCCACCAAAGCCTTCATCTCAGAAGAAAGCTAATGCCACCAGAAATACATTTAAGACTACCCTCACCTGAGATGACTTCTAATTCTTAGTCGTTGCATTGAATGACGCTTCACTGGAGATCACATAAAAGAAATAAGTGAAGCAAGAGGAGGTATTCATATGAATCAAGGGTGAACTTCAAGAGGTGTAGCAGACACTACAATCTAGCTACACAGTTTCTATTGCACCCTCAACAAGTGGAACAGAAGAACCAGGAGATGAACCAACCCAATTGCACCAGATCGTCGATAAAGTTGAAGCTCGCCTTCGATGAGCTCAATAAGAGACAACGCAAGCCACCCAAGATTTGGCGTAGGCACAGGAAGATCTGCTAGAATAGCGCAGTAATGTAGAACAAGAAAAACTAGGTCTTCAAGCAAAGTGGGAGGAAGAGAAAGAAACACTACAACAAGACAAGGAATAGTTTCTCGCAGAGAAACTCAAAGTACAGGAACAGGTTCAAAGATAACTTCACTCTATGATAGTCATCGAAGTCCAGATAGAATAACTGGTTCCATAGTAGGTGGCACAACTGGAAGGAGTTATCCAACAACTTCAGTATCGCATCAAGGACCTGGAACTTTGCACTGTGACCGAGACTCCTCAAGAAATAAGAGATCTAAGAGAGGCAATTACCCGCAACATAGTTGACCGATTAAAATCCTTTGCCTTGGAATAAAAGAAGCCGATCTCCAGAAGCACTCAGATGTATGAAAACCTCACGGAAAATCCAGAGTTATAGGTGTTAGAGTCATAGCTCCAACACACAAAGAAACATATAGACACATTACAAGCGTAGCTGAAGGCCTTGTCACAAGTCGAGAGAATGAAGAGGTTTCCAGAGCAACGCACAACCCAATAGTAGGTACACACATTTCAGAGTAAAGTAATGGAATTCTTTCAATGAATTCAACCAGTGCAAGAAAAGGCATTCCAACTGTCCACTAAAGTTGAAAACCAAGGATTATAACTTGAATAGGTTGTGAGTACAATAGAATAGTGCCTAGAGGGACCAGTTAGTGATGCACTCATCCAGGAGTTCACTAAGAAAGAGGAAGTCACACTACAACAAGTTGAAGCAGCTCGAGCCTGTCTCGAGGCATTCGAGGCAGAATTTCTCAGACCAGAGTGACTCGGGACGAGTCACAGGTGAGTGTTGGCGGCTTGTTGGCCCTTGACCAAGTTTTGAAGTTACTTGGTCATATTTGACTATTTTTGGGACTTTTATAGCCTATCGAATATGGAGCGCTAGACGAAGTAGAGATCAAGGGATCTCGACCCACTTTTGGGTCCCTTTTTGGGTTTTGGGACAATGTAATGGGAAAGGTATGTCGGCCCATGGGTTCACCCATGATTAGGCCCACTTTTGTAAATGTATAAATAAACGTCTAGGAATCTAGTAAACTATCTAAGGATTGTATCTATGTGATGTAAGATAAGTTTTAATAGTCTATGTAAGTTCTTTGTGCATGAGTGTAGAAGGTTTATAGAGCTAAGTGCAAGTTGTTGTAAAGGTTATAAGATAATTTGTGCTGTAAGCGCAAGGAAGAAGGATCTAGTGAGTTGCACAGATCTTCTATGCTATGCGAGGAAGGATTTTTGGTGGCTTTGTGCGTATAACCGATTGGAGACGATAATAAAGAAGAAGACATGGTGGATGTAGCCCCAGGGAAGGGGGTGAACCATGTAAATCAGTGTGTTATGCTTTGTGCTTTGACTTGATGTGTTGTCCCTTCTTTTGCAAAGTGCTTTGATATATTTAGATAGATATACTTATGCTTGGTGCTTCTTAGATATGTGAGGATGCTAGATCTAACATGTACAAATATGCTTAGTTCCGATCTATTGTATCTGATCTGTTTTGTTGTTGATAAGTCCTAAAATACCTTATATCTAAGTAAACATTGTGATGCTCTGTGTTATCTACGAAGTATAATAAGGGTTAAATATTGGTGAATAATCGATGCTAAGTGTTTTGTAAGGAATATAATCATAGATCTTTGTCCCAACTAAGGTTGCAGACACATGAGTCTTGCAACCACCCCTGCCTCTACATCGGGTGAGACTTCATCTTCTTTGCAGGTGTTAACAAAAGGGCCGATAGTTAGAGTTTTGTTGGTGCACTATTGTAGCGTTGAACACTGGGTCTACCCCTGTGCCAAAAACTGTACCAATCCAACTACTTTGAATCTAAACATTTACAATGTTGGGCTATCAATCCAATACAATGAGGCAGCAACAACATCCCTGATCTCATCTCACAAATTGACCAAATTTGCAACAAAACCATTTTGTTTAAAAACCCATGACCATCTTTGATGGCGCAATCAATAATATCCATAGCATATACAGTGGATGGCCATACCATAATCACCACGATTGCAATATTCCCATTTGGAAATTTAAAACACACAGTCACAACAATCATTAACTAAACCTAACATGCCGCAGGAAGGATACACATACCCACGCATCACGCACGAAAACATTGTTGTGACTTAATCAATTAAAACTAATGTTGGGTTAACTATTCAATAATCATCAAGTAAAATACAATGACTATGTATTTGATCCCATTTCTTCAATCAACCAATTAACAATGTTGAGCTTATCAATTAGACTATTATAATAACCAATTGCAGTGACTAAATACCAATAACCACAACCACTATCAGGATAATCAACATAGATGAGCCAACAATAGAACACTATCGACGATGCACAACTAAGTCATAACCATCGACCATGTATCCAACAAGACATAAAGGATTCCCTTTATCAAAACTAGGCTTTGAGTAATCAAGGATTCACCTTGTGGATCAACACAGGGATACTAGAGTCGACCCCCACCATTGGGTGAGAACTTCTGAGACCAGTGATGCACACACAGGGTATACCACCACTAACTTCACAGACATGGTGACAACTCCCATGATAAGAGAGACTATGAACAGAGGAGAAAGGCTTCACTTCGGTCCTGTAACAATAGTTGAAAGATGCAGGGTATAACCCTCGTGGTTTTCCCAATCAACCCAAGAATGAGGATATAAAACAGAGCCGAGAAGTAGAAATCGAACTTAGAAAAAACCTTTGTCATAACCACCATCGTAACCTACTGTGCAAACATCATCAACATGAATGAACCCAGACCCAATTGAAATGATACGTAGTGACACAAGTGTTTCAAACACAGTAAACCCCATAACATGGAATGATTGGGTATGGTGATAAGAAAACATGGAGACGAACAACCCATATGGACTGAATTAAAACCCTCTAACCAAGACCACAAGGATGAAAGAGAGACTTCATGGCTTCTAACACCCATAATGATCCATAAAACTATGACTTCAAACATTACTGTAATGAAAACCACACCAACTATCTATTCCAAAAAAATATCACAAATTTACATAGTTTCCAGTCTAAAGGAAAGAACAAACCCATACATCTTGAGCCAATATCTATTTCATAACCAAAGTAGATTCATGGATGGTGAAAAGACATACCTGTAACCAATAACACCTGAAAAACATGATCTTGGTCGACCATTTCTTCCTCTGCTTGAAAGTCAGAGCCTAACCAAAACAAAACAAAGTTGAACAATTTCCAAGCTAGGGTGACAGACAGTGGAAGGAGTATGAGTGACGTGCACTAAATGCATGTCACCTCCAACCCCACTCATTTAATTCCTTAGTGCACACCAACCGACCTTCCATTAATCCGCTTAATAAATCTATGCATCGAGATTAACACCCATCACTTGTCAAACACACCACCCATATCACATATAACCATTTTCAACTATACCATAACACATATCAACCATGTTTCATATAACTCAATAAATCACATAGCTATTAACTTGTTAGCTAGGACTAACAACGATATTTTAATTTCAATGTATGTAGAGTAGCATATTAGCATAGTTTAATCTCTTCCTTTTTCATTTCGTTTATATTACTTTCATTTCTTTTCAACTGCTTCTTATATGTTGTTACTAACATGTCTCTTGTGCAGGTGTCACAGTAGTGAATCTAGGAAAAAATAGAAAGGATAATAATGGATAACATAGGCCATCGTAACATGAAATTAGAGCCTAGAGCAATTGAAACAATAAACAACATGCCTTATCCATCATTCATTTTTCGCAATCAGAACCAAAACATAATATGCCTTATTCACCGCCAATAAAATCGAGATTTCATCAATCATGTAGAACCCTGTAAGCGATGTCAAATAGTAGCATAAACATGAAATAAGAACCATATATGATCTCCCAATTTACAAGGGCGTCCCACCTACTAGTATTATATATCTTGTTAGCTTATAATAATAGGCTTTAGCAATACTTTGCAGGAAAAAACCTCTTTGCGATTTTAATCCTCAACAAACTGGCGACTCCACAGGGAAATTTGTTTTCAACAGGTTTGTAACTCAAAACTCATGTTTTCACAGACCAATAACAATAGGTCAAGAATATTTAACCAGGAAGATTATGCAACAGGGGGAAGTGAGTGGATTTAATGAAAAAATGACTGGGAATTTAGGAATAACTCATGAAAAGTGTTAAGTATGAGGGGTTTTACTGCTGTGTGCATAATCGTTCAACCAGGATTGGTTCTTAACTTCAAGGAGAAAATATATGGACTTTCTCTCTTAAATTCTCAAATGGATGAAGAAAAGGAAAGAGAAAGCAGGAGATAACCCATTTTTTTTTTTCTAGACAACAATGGAAGTAGATAACAAATTCAAGGGTACCTTCAGGGGAAACATTGTTAACAACTGTGTAAGATTGATTGTTATTGACTAACAATGATTTGTAGGAGTGTCACCATGGGAGAACTGATCCAACATCTTATTTTGACCAAATTAACTAAAAGATGGTAGGAAACAAAATCACGACAGACGTAAAATTGCAAGATTAAAACAAAAGCAATAAAATGAGAGAAACGTAAAATTAGGAAAATTTTAAAACAGAAAGCGGAAGTCAAACTAATTTAAAGAAGAAAAGAAAATAGTGAAAAATTGAAAGCAGAGCTAGGTTACTAGTATACAGAAAATCCAAACAACATAAGAATTTTTCACGTTGGTCCCTTGTAATGTTTCAAGAGAGAACCATTAGTGTTGTAGGAAAAAAATTGCTCCTATAAATCCTTTAGAATGTAAGAGTTAGTATCAAGGACAAAATAAATTTTGAAAGGACCCATAAATAAAACTTGGAACTTTGAGGTAATTATCAGCCCCTTAACGTATATGATTATATCATCAAGGTAGATATGTATACTGATTAATTCATCAAGAGTTGTGTGTATAGGTATTTTAAAAGTGGTACTTACATCAGGTAAGCCAGAAAATAGGTATTTATAAGTCATGGTACCCCAATTGGTGATTAGTGTGGTTTTGTGAACATCTGCCCCTTTTCCCTTGATTTTACTGTAACCCAAAAATTTGTCAAGTAAGGTCCTCATATGTCACCTTACAACATGTTGTAGAATCATTTCCATATTGAGGGGATGAAAATGTTTTCTCATAATTGCCTGATTGAAAGTGTAAAAATTAATGCAGGTTCTAATACGATCAGTGGTCTTCAAAACATGTATCGAATTGGAAACCCATTCAGAGTAGACTGGAAAAATAATCCCAACCTTTAAGAAATTTTCCAACTCCCCTTGAAAAGTTTCTTTAAATGTAGAGTTAATAAGTATTTGTTTTTGCCTAGATGGTTTCATGCCTTCATTGATGGGGATAGAATGTTGTATAAGACCAAGATCAAAACCAAGAACATCCTTATAATACTAAGAAAAAACATCTTGAAATTCACCAAGTAGCTTGGCAAACTTCATTTCTTATTTATCAGAACATTGGGTACTTATTTTAACATTATTTGAAGATTCGAGTGCCCCAATATTCAAGGAGATGGTTTCACCCACCTTCCTTCTTGACTCCTCTTTTCTCTATTTCTCTTTATTGCCTACATCACCCAATGAAAATTAACTCTCAAGAGGAGTCAAGCCCTTAGGAATCTTGTTGTCTTCTACGGATATAATTTCCTTGGGATTAAGAGGTTCATATTGAATGAAAGCACAAATTCTCTCATCATTAGTGAGGGCCTGCCAAAATTCTACATTGTCAAGGATATGTGGACGATATAGATATTGAAAAGAACAATTAGGCCTATGAGGAAAAGCTTGTTGATTAGGAAAAGCTGCAAATACAGCTAACCAATCAGCCATTGAATTCAACTCCTTCATAACATGAGTGACGTTGAAAGATAATAGGTTCGAGATAAGCACCCAAACAATTTGGGTGTATCATTTCATAATCTTGTTTCTAGGAGAGTATATCTTATGTACCAGGTTCACAACAAGCTCAGAATCTCCAAAAATTGAAAGGTGACCACAACCAAGATCATAGGCATTTTCAGTGACTAATAATAAAGCTTTGAATTCAGTGACATTGTTCGTACAAGAAAACTCCAACCTGTAAGACAAATTATGAATTTTCCCTACATGGAAAACCAAGATAATTCCAACCCCATTACCTTCATTAGAGCGTGAACCATAGAAATGAAAGTGCCACATATCATCATCTAAATAAACTTGTTCCAAATGAATATTATCGTCCTCAACAAAGATGGAATACACTCCTAGGTCTTCTTCGATATAGTTTACAATAGGTTGTGGAACACTCTCTATGTAGGGTGAAATCCTTCTCTCTCTAAGGACTATAATATTCTTACCATTCCGAGGCATGGATAAATGTGTCTCATTGAGTGAAAGGTATCCACATGTTAAGTCTTTCCAATCTCTTCCCAAGATAATTGAATAATTTCTTACAGACATATCGATTACCTGAATACTAAGGGTGGTCCTTATTTCAAGGTGTGTGTATAAAACTAAGGCTACATATTTAATATCACCTATGTTTGTTTGTTGTAGACTATTATATGAGAGCATTTTTCTGGCATTTTCATTTGTACAAGACACGTCTAGCTCTTCCATCATAATCTTTGACATCACACTTGGGCCCGAACCACCATCAATGAGGCAACAATGGGCAATCTTATCCATAATATTTACAAAAATATAAAAAGGGGTATTTTTTACAGGGTATCTAAAGTTATGCACACCTACTTTATTTACAGACAAATCCTCTTCGTTTACCTCTTCAAAGAGGTTGGATACAATAAAATATTTTCCTTCCATGAATTGTTTCAGATGCATCTATTGTTCAGGGACGACAACCATGTCCAGAAGGGTTGCATATGCTTTGATGTTGGCCAACTGATTTAAGATATTGTATTTGGAAGTGGGGAGAGGGGGAGTAATTCCTTGACTCTTAGGAACCTTAGGAACTTGAAAAGTAGCAGCGAGTGAGGATGAGCTTGGGGTGGAAGAATTTTGAGGAGGATCAAATTTTCCCTTGGGAGCATAGGATTTGTTCCTAGTATTGATGATCATGACATATTCTAGATCTGCAAAATCTAAGACAACGATAGTAGTTTCTGGACTTTTACCAAAGATCTTATCTCTAACACTCTTCCTTACCTCACATGTGGCTTCCTCGTGGTGTTCCTCACAAAAGTTACACCAACTTTGAGGCAAGATAGCTTTAGGCTCAAAATTATTTTCAATTGGATTTCTAAAGTGGGGTGCAGAAGAGGATGAAGCTCCAGGGGTGATAGGGAGGACAATTCCCTTTCACTCAAACACTATCATACAATTATTCATGTCTTGTACTAGTTGTAAGAGGGCGAACATGCCTGTCTGTTTAACTAATTCTCCCTGGGGAAGACATGTTCTTTCAAGATGTTCTTCATACTCTGAACAAGTATGTAGAGCGGAACCAAGATTATTAATGGATTTTTCCTCAAGCCTATGACGGTAGGGGGAAGGTAATGCATTGTAGTAATGCATGAAAACGGCTTGGTTCTGAGGTTGAATGAGTTTAGGGATTTGATTTTATAACTTAGTGAAATGCAAGTTGAAGGACTTGATGGTGTCACCATCATTATAGGTGATGTTATTGTATTCCCGTAACTTCTCGGTTGGGATTTTAGATTTCCCATAAGTGGATCTGAACCAATAGATTAACTCCTCCCAAGTAGAAAAAATCTTAGGAGGAAGGTCAAAGAAATCATCTGCAACCTTTCCTTCCAAGGAATTGATGAATAAGTGCATGCAAGTATCATTGTCATTGGCTCCTATGTTATGAAAAGAATTAGAAAATTCCACCAAGTGTTCTTTCTTAGTGACAATGTTATTTCCTGAAAAATTAGGAAGATGTTCTTTGAATTTCGGAAGTGGATGAGTAGCAGGTGCTAGGTTAAGAGGAGAGGACACATGCCATGGTGTGGTTGTGGCATGTTCTTCAAATTGAAAAAGACAATATTTTTTAATGACTTTGGTGGGATTTGTGGTAGATTGGACATTGATATGGTGGCTATATAAGCTACCAATCACTGACGAAGATGAAGATTGAGAAGAGGAAGAACTTCCAGTGCCACTAGAGCCACCACTAGATGCCATCTTTTGGATGATAGATGAGGGAAAGAAAGACAAATTGGATGAATCTAACAAATTTCTCCTTAGATCACTTTGTTGGGTAGATAAAACGACGTTCCTTCTTCCTATTTCAGTAATAGGATTAATTTTGAGTGATAAGCCTCTTCTTCTTCTATAGATAAGGGAGTCTAAGGACATGAAAGAAAGGCCAAAATTGAAGGAACAAGAAGGTTACTGCTGATTTATAGGTTGTCTACATCTAGATTCCCAATGTTCTTGGGCACTAATATCTCATTCAATTCCTTCCCATGAATGATTAAGCTCAGCATGGGTATTGGCAATGTCTAAAATGGTGTTAAACAAACTCAAAGCAATGTTGGTATGATCTTGAAGACCGATATCAATATCAGGCTGCCTTGTAATAGGTACATTCATTAATAAATAAAACAGTCAAAGAATGAATATCATAAAAATACATGTGTCGATGAAAATCGAGTATAAAAATTAACCAGAGAGATATTGAAGACTTCCCCAATATGGTCACCAAATAAATATCGAGGAAAATATATGAAATGATATTACTCAATCATTTTCAAATTCTTCTTGGCTAAATAAAAATAGACAGGAATGTCACCCTATGTTTATAGCCATAAAAAATAATGTCATAACTCACATGTATTGAGTACAAGTGCTTAGGCTAGTCTTTTTATAAATAAAAAGCTTGCAGGAAAATTCGTTATTTATATGATTTTCTTAATACAACATTTGCTGAAATAAATGTAGAGATAGAAGAAAAGACACCAAGATGATAATCAAGACAGATGAGGCATAAAGCAATCCTTTATTTCATTCCAATTCACCAAAGAGTTATTCTCTTTACAAAATTTCGTGAAGAAATTTCGGACCAAAGTAAAACTTAGACATCCCTGATGGAACATACAAAAGGACCTCTGACAAAAAATCCAAACTGAACTCTAAAAGATGGATCATCTTGCCACATATTGATGCCCACTCGACTCTGCACAATAGCCTTTATCAGTCATGAAAGCTAATTCACAAACAGACAAGTCTACACAGACTATCAAAGATAGATCAACACCTCTGAAAAACAAGTTTCTGAATGATGTAATTTAGCCCTGAATCTTGTTGTCTACAATAAGACCCTACTATCATAAAAAATAATTAGGCTTGTGATGAATTAAGGAATGAATGAAAATTGAACTATATCAACATAAACTCAAAGATAAAACCTTAGCATGCTTCTCTTTCTATCCTCCTCTTATTCCTCCCTTTCCTTTTGCCTTTAAGAAAATTAGAATTGGTTGAAGTAGTTGAACTACCTCATTAGTTATTTTAACTAAAAAATCAACCAACCATTTATTTAAGGGGGAAAAGTAATAATCACAAGAAGGGTTTTAAATAAATAATAACTAGTAGGTGGGACCCCTTGTGACTCCTTTTAGCTCTTAACAATCATAACATAACTAGTTAATTAAGCAAAAAAACCCTCCTTGTGACTCCCATTATCACATTCACATTTGACAATTTATCTCATTGATATTTGAAGTTATTTAAAAAAAATATATTACTCATATATCCAAAGAAAACATGTTGTCCAAAACTTATGAAGTCAACTGCCATCAACAATAAATACAATAAAACTCAAAAACCATATTTTCCACTCTGAGATGATATCTTTCCTTGATTGCTGCTGTCACCCTTTGATTTCTCTAAATTTTCCTTTGGCTGCACTAAGACTTTAGGCCTAATGTCACTGATCACATGGGAACAATCATCCCTCAAATGCATTTGGGAAGACACAGATTTATCAGAGCCATTGGAGGGTGAGGAAGGGGCAACAATGGCTTTTCCTTTGTCAGGGATATGGTGGGCCTCAATTTTTAACCTTTTTCTATCATTGGAGGAATGAATTGGTGAGTGGATAGGTGCAGCTTGGACAATCTGGTTAATAGGTGGGGGAGCAGGTAAGGAAAAATTGGGCCAATGACGATGTTGGGAGACTGTTGGGTGGACAATCTCTTGCCATCCATTGTTTTCGGGAACCTCAGGTTGCAATGAGACATGAGGGGGCACAAGAATACCAGGGTCTTGAGGAGCTTAGAAAGGAGGCCTTTTAGGCCTAGGTTGGACCACTCCTTTCCCAATCCAATTGAAAAATATGGCCTAAAACAACTGGCCTAACTTTTGTGAGTCAGTGTCAAAGTGTATGGAGAATATTGGCCTTCTTTGGCCTCTGTTCCAATTACCTCTCCCTCAGTTGCCTCTGCTGGAAACGCTCATTCCTGCATGCATGATTGATTAACAAATAGTTATTTTACAACCATACATGACAACTCCTTAAAAATATGAAATAGACTTGGCTCAACAACATATCTGACTCATGCAATCCAATCCATATAAATTGTTTAACTGTTATCAATGAGTAGGGGTGAACAAAAGGTCATGGGATATGCAAGGGGTTTGTATTGAGTGAAACATGATAAAATGAGGGGGAAAAGGAACATGGTTACTTATCAAAGACAAAAAACAATCAACTGTAATGGAAACCAAAGAAAATATCATTATGGTGCAACCAAGAAACTGTGACTTCAAACTGCTTCAATACAAAATTCTTCTTGAGTGAAATTAAATTTTAGAATATGGAGTGAAAAATGAATGTGGGAAGGCGATGGGGTTGTAATTACTGAAAAGAGAAATAATGGCAGGGAAAGAGAGCAGATTTTGTTCATAAAATTAATTAAGTAATCCATAAAAACCATTATATATCAAAATAAATAACACCAAACAAATAATCACTGTGATCAAATGGAAAACTATTGTGTAATATTCAATCAATTATGTGCATTAACTTGCTCACTATTTGAAATCATATCTTTAACACAATGTCACCAAAATAAGACAATATACTGTTGGAAATATGGCTATAGCAGAGATGACGCAGACGGTCAAGGTTGTCATTGATGGCAATCGGTTGATATGGCTATAGCAGAGATGACGCAGATGGTCAAGGTTGTCATTGATGGCAATCAGTTGGTTATGGAGCATGCACAACAGATGCTGGAACACAGATGCTGAAACACAGATGCAGAAACACAATGCTGAAACAGAGCTGGAACACAGAAGCTGAATCACAGATGCTGGAACACAGATGCTGGAACACAGATGCTGAAACACAAATGCTGAAACACAAATGTTGGAACACAAGTGCTGGAACACAAATGCTGGAACATAGAAGCTAGAACACAGATGTTGGAATGCAGATGCTGAAACACAGATGCAGAAACACAATGCTGAAACAGAGCTGGAACACAGAAGCTAAATCACAGATGCTGGAACACAGATGTTGGAACGCAGATGCTGAAACACAAATGCTGGAACACAAGTGCTGGAACACAAAGGCTGGAACATAGAAGTTGGAACACAGATGCTGGAACGCAGATGCTGAAACACAGATGTAGAAACACAATGCTGAGACAGAGCTGGAACTTATGCTGAAACACAGTGTTGTAACAGCTGAAACACAGTAATGTTACATATGCTGAAACACAACGCTGGGCTGAAACACAGTGTTGCATGATGTGGCATGCGTAGAGGAGGCATGCAAAGAGCCAGTTCAGAAAATCAGGGAGAATGCTGACATGCGAAAAGCAGAAGAAAGAATGAAAGAAAGGGAAACTGCAGTTGGAGTTGAGAAAAGCGGGAGGAACCTCAGTATAAAAATAGACTGGCCGTTAAGATAGGAGGGACATAGTGTTGCATGATGGAGCATGCGTAGAGGAGGGATGCAAAGAGCCAGTTCAGAAAATCAGGGAGAATGCTGGCATGCGAAAAACAGAAGAAAGAATGGAAGAAAGGGAAACTGCAGTTGGAGTTGAGAAACGCAAGGAAAACCTCTGCATGTGGTGAATCTATATAATGCGCTAGAACAGAGATGAATAGGAGTTGTTGAAAATGAGACAGAGAGAGAGATCTGCAGGTGAGAAAAGGAAGAGGATAATCTGAGTGACATAGAAGAAGCTGAGAATGGGTTGCAGAGGACGGTGAAGCAGAGAAGCAGATCAGAGATAGTGAAGAACGCAGAGTAGATCARCAAAAAGGGTAAGCAAGCTATATCAGAATGAACAAGTTGATTTGAGCAATATTTATTTTGGCAAATAAGGGTGGTAGGGTGGTGCTAGGGAGACGTATGTCTCTTTCTCCGCAAGTGGGTGCTTGTAGAATCTGAAGGTTGGTGCCTTCACTCAGTTGGTGCTGAAGGGAAAAGGAAGTCGGTGCTTCCACCCAGTGGGTGCTGAGATTCTGTGGGATTTGGTGCTCTCAGCCAGTTGGTGCTGGCAATCAGAGGTT
>JZKD02S0277093.1:582464-593672 GCA_000966675.3 Picea glauca | reverse complement strand
ATCTTAAGAAGACGAGGTTTTTTCCCTGGTTGGGTTTCCTCTTGAAAAATCTGTGTCTCATACTTGTGAGTGAATGCTGTGTGTGATTTCTATTCTTTATGTTATCTGCTTTGTGGTTATAACTCTGAATTTCACAGTAAAGACTCACTGACCACTAAGATTAATGATTCAAAGTTAAAAAGAAGAGAAATAGTTAACAATCTACACTAACTGATTCACCCCCCGCCCCTCTCAGTTAGTTCATACCTGTAACATATACACCCCACAACAACCTGTAGAAGGGTTCTATTTCTTCCCATTGTCCATTTAATGTTTTAAAACAATTCCCAATTGAAAACACAGTCACTTATTTCTATTTTGTTTAGCACCAACTTATCAACCACTGCCCATGAATTATTTCCATCATCAAACACATACACACAAATCGTGTCTGATTTCTTCCTTTAATTCATTTAATAATTAAATTGTAATGGGATTATATTGTCACAGAACCTATGCCTATCTATGCTACGAAGAATGATATTCATCAACGCACACAAAAGACAACCAAATACAACCATTGATATCTTAATTTCAAGGATCCCGACTTGCCATTTAAACAACAAACAACAATCACCATTTCGACTCATACTATGTTGTGGAATACACAGATCTTTCGACAAAATGCAGGAGCATTTATGTGACTGTACCGATCCAACTACTTTGAATCTAAACATTTACATTGTTGGACTATCAATCAAATACAACGAGTCAGCAACAACATGCCTGATCTCATCTCACAAATTGACCATATTTGCAACAAAACCATTTTGTTTAAAAACCCATGACCATATATGATGGCACAATCAATAATATCCATAGCATATACAGTGGATGGCCATAACATTCCCATTTGTAAATTTAAAACACACAGTCACAACAATCATTAACTCAACCTAACATGTTGTAGGAAGGTTATACATACCCACACATCACGCAAAAAAAACATTCATGTGACTTAATCAATTAAAACTAATGTTGAGTTAACAATTCAATAATCACCATGTAAAAGATAGCGACTATGTATTCGATCCCATTTCTTCAATCAACCAATTAACAATGATGAGCTTATCAATTAGACTATTATAATAACCAATTGCAGTGACTAAATACCAATAACCACAACCACTGTCAGGTTAATCAACATAGACGAGCCAAAAATAGAATACTATCGAAGATGCACCACTAAATCATAACCATCAACCATGTATCCAACATGACATAACGAGTTCCCTTGATCAAAACCGGGCTTTGAGTAATCAAGGATTCTCCCTGTGGATCGAAACAGGGATACTAGATTCGACCCCCACCATTGGGTGAGAACTTCCAAGACCAACGGTGCACACACAGGGTATACCACCACTAACTTCGTAGATAGGGTGAAAACTCCCATGATAGGAGAGACTATGAATAGAGGAGCACAGGTTCACTTCAGTCCTGTAACAACAGTTGGAACACAAAAGGTATAACCCTCATGGTTTTCCCAATCAACCCAAGAATGTTGATATAAAACAGAATCGATAACTAGCAATCGACCTTAAACAAACCCTTTGGCATAAAATCCATCATAACCTACTGCGCAAACATCAACAAAATGAACGAACCCAAACCCAAGTGAAACGATACACAGTGACACAAGTGTTTCAAAACTAGTAAACTCCATAACAACGAACGACTAGGTATGGTGATAAGAAAGCGTGGAGATGACCAACCCATCTAGACCGAATTAAAACTCTCCAACCAAGACCACAAGGATGAAAGAGAGCCTTCATGGATTCTGACACCCAGAATGATCCATAAAACTGTGAGTTCAAACATTACTGCAATGAAAACCACACCAACCATCTATTCCAGAAAAATATCACAAATTTACATAGTTTCCAGTCTCAAGGAAATCATAGACCCATACATCCCGAGCTAATATCCATTTCGTAACCATAGCAGATTCATGGATGGAGAAAATACATACCTATAACCAAGATCACCTTAAAAACACGAGCTTGGATGAGCGGTTCTTCCTCATCTTGAAAGTAAGAGCCTAACCACAATAAAACATAGTTGACCAATTGCCAAGCTAGGGTGACGGGAAGTGGAAGGAGTATGAGTGACGTGAAGTAAATGCACGTCGCCTCCACCCCCACTCATTCAATTCCTTAGTACATGCCAACCAACCTTCCATTAATCTGCTTAATAAATCTATGCATCGAACTTAACACCCATCACTTGTCAAACGAGCCACCCATATCACATTTAACCATTGCCAACTATACCATAACACATATCAACCATGTTTCATATAACTCAATAAATCGCATAGCTATTAACTTGTTAGTTATAAATAACAACGATCTTTTAATTTCAATGTATGTAGAGTAGCATAATAGCATAGTTTAATCTCTTCCTTTTTCATTTGGTTTATATTTCTTTCATTTCTTTTCAACTGCTTCTTATATGCTATTACTAACATGTCTCTTGTGTAGGTGTCACAATAATGAATCCATGAATAGATAGAAAGGATACCAATGGATAACATAGGCCATCATAACATGAAATTAGATCCTAGAGAAATCGAAACAACACACAACATGCCTTATCCATCATTCATTTGTCGCAATCAGAACCAACACATAATATGCCTTATTCACTGCCAATCAATCAATATTTCATCAATCATGTAGAACCCTATAAGTGATGTCGAATAGCAGGATAAACATGAAATAAGAACTAGATCTGATCTCCCAATTTACAAGGGGGTCCCACCTACTAGTATTATATATCTTGTTAACTTATAATAATAGGCTTTAGAAATAATTTGCGGGCAAAAACCTTGTTGCAATTTTAATCGTCAACAAAGTGGAACTACGATGTGATCGACTATCTTGCTCAAGGTAGATCTAAAATCATCTTGTTTGATTCTAGCAAGCTCTAGGAGAAAATAAGAGTGATGGTGCATATCATCCCATGGCCTGTCAGAACCATTCATGGCTTCTACAATTTCTTTATATGAGGGTAAAGTATAATTGAGGTAGTCATTTGAACAAGAGGATGAAGTGGCCCATACGGGATCGAGAACAAGATCCTCCTCATCTGTCTGCAAGGTAATACGATCAATATCGATGGAAGAGTAAAGAAAAACCTAATATGATATCTCTATTGCCTATAGTGGCATATCCATTCCAGTATGTGACTAACCTTCACAAGATGGAGTCGAGGACAATAGGATCCAATGATCGTTAAAATACAAAGTGCAGAAAGGAACAAACCTGATTGATGAAGCAAACCTACTAGCTATGGTGTAGATATGATGAACTGGTGCCATGATGTCGAAGGTACCCATAAGGTATGAATACATTCCAACAATGATATTCTTAGTTGCCGATTGAGAATTGTTGATCACGAGGATCGACGGTCCAACCGATGCATTGGCGCTAGCATACTCAAAGGACAACTAGTCGATTTTTACGATCTTCCCATCATGAGGAAAGAAAAGAGTATGGAAGATAGATGATACAATTGCAGTCATAGCATAAGTCTAATTATGTTCTAGTAACAAGTTATATTCAAGGGGCACATCAACCACCTCCACATCCACCTCCACCGTCTTCCCACCTGACTGGACTGGGAAGGAAGGAAGAATACCGATATGGTGGAAATAATGACCATCAAAAGTAGTCAACATGGTCAGATATTGAGAGAAGTTCATAGAGCTGAGGGATTTCCAATAGACCAGGGACATCACAGATGTTGCAGCGCCTTCATCAACAACAATACGTTTGATGGAATACTTTGAGTAACCCACATGGATTTGGAATGCCACATGGTAAGGAAAGCGAGGCTTCACATCCGTGACGTCAAAATTGATAACTTTAGAGCCACTAGGATCCAGATATCCTAATGTAGATAAGAAAGCATTCCTCTATGAAAGACACATCTGGAGTACCTCCAGAGCCAACATCGCACAAGGTGTTTGACCTAGATCCTAAAAAATAGAGTAATTCTGGGTGGCTCTAGCATTAGGATTGTGGGTAGAGAACTTGAGTACTCCTTTCAAAATACAAGGCGGGGGCTCTGGTTTTTTGATCTTTAAATGAATCTCCAGTGGAGGGGAACACTCTAGATAGGTACAGTCTATGAAGAACTATAATTGTGAGATCGAGTCACTACATTAAAGTTAGACTTAACCATATTGACGCATATATGGTCACCATCTTGCGTTGGTGGGTTTTGACTCCCACTCACCACATTTTCAACATTCGAGGAGCTCAAGGCCATGTGTTGATTATGTGGAAAATGATTAGTCAGCACAATAGGTGAGAGAGATAAAATCCTCGCAGGTTCCGCAAGTTTAGGGAACAAGTGGGTAAGATGATCATCTATACAAATCTTGTAGGGAAACCTCACCTTCTGCCTTTCTTTCTTTCCCTCACCGACATTTCTATTTGACTTCTCATTATTACCATTTTCCTTGAGTTTATTTCTGTTCTTCCCACCCTAACGATTGTTACCACGTCCTTTCTTTTTATTCCCTCCTGGTTTCTCATTACCATTCGGGTTGTTCGATGATTGCAAAGAATGTACATATTTCGACTGAGTGGGAGTGGAGGACATAGAGGAAGATGGCCCCCCTAAAGACTGGTTTAGAGAAAACTCTTTCAACTCGCTTGTCACCAAGTCTGCAGATTTCACATTGGCAGAGCCTACAATGCCATTGACATGAGGGCCGAGCTTTTGTCTAGGGTCAGAGTTGAACCTCGATGCGTCTGGAAGAATATCGTATAACATCCCAGACTGAGCATATATAAGATCTAAATGTTGGGCTTTAAAAATTGCTTCTTCCTCATATCTAACCCCAGATGTAGAAACATCCTTTGAAATATACGGTTGTAGAGACTTGAGGAACCACTCTAGCAAGAATTATGGAGGTATGTAAGCCTTGATCAACCTCTTCCATCTACGCCACACTTGGATGTGATCCGAGATATGGTTGTATTTTTCTTGATGGAAAGCCAATAGAAGTTCTATGCCAACATCATAATGAACTGGCAATTGAAAGTGGTTGAGGAAGACTAAAACCATCTTATTAAAATTTTAGTATGCCCCCCCTGGTATCTCTATGTACCAATTCACGGAAACCCTCGTGAGGGTGCGTTGAAACAATCTTAAATGAATAGAATTGTCATTAAGGGAATTTGAAGAGCACAAAAGATGAAATATACTGACGTGATCACTAGGATCCTCACCAGTCTTTCCTTCAAATTTCAGAATATCCAAAGGAAGCTTGGTGGGGACGAGGGGCCATGTCATATCATGATGCACATGGTCATTCATTAATCTAGACAAGTCTGACAGAACGAGCGTGGACAAAAAAGGGAGATGGCGTTGCGGCATCTGTCCCCAAGCTCCCAGGAAAGATTGTTGTTTGGGAATCACACCCCATCCAGGGTTCTGGTATGTACCATGGCCTTGTCCAGGATTGCAAGACCCTCCTCCGAATTGATTCATGAAGGGTTGGTTGGGAACCATTCTAGTAGGAACGTTATGATGAGGATTGTAAACATTTCCCCCTACCGAAGTGGCTCCAGGTTGGGGGTTTCCCAAGGTATGAATCTAACCTCCTATGGGTGTGAATTTGGAGGATAAAGGTGGATTCGTCATGCCAAACATGTTGGTAAGAATCGATACAGAGGAGGTAGGTGTAAAGAACAGACCATAAGAAACAACTTGTCCGCTAGGTTTAATACTCCATCTAGAAGCATTAGGACCAGGATTAGACCCGAGGTGAAAAGGAGGAAGGCCTCCAATAGTAGGATTTGTTTGTGGGAGACACTACTACAAACGGGCGGATTATTCCATGGAATGTTTCCACACTTCCACTAGTTTCATCTCTTTTTTTAAACATGGTGAGATTTTCGTCATTATTGCCACGAAAGTTTGTCGCAATATCCATGAAAATCTTATTTTAATCTATTCCGGATTTTCGTCCCAATAGTGACGAACTTTCTTTGCAATAGCGACAATTTTTTTTCCTATCTCATTGGTCGATGTTAACGGCTAGTTGACTATTTGATCTATATATACGTGACTTTAAGAGACTTTGCGACACAATTGCTATAGTTGGGACATTGTTCTTGTCTTTTGTTTGAGTTGTTTATTTTTTCCATCACCCATCGGTTGAACAAATCCAATTCTCGATCTACATAGCTCGGATTTTGAAATTGCAATATTAGTATGTTATTTTTTATTGATGTACTCATTTAACTTCTAAATTTTTGTTCAAATGTCCAAATTTCATGTAGCTTGTTTTTTCCTTGATAATATATTATAATATGTGTAGTACCATATTTCATGTCTTTTTTTTTGGATCTAGTTAGTATATTGTATGGAAAAGGGTATGCAGATTCCATAATATTCACAAATTTCAAATAGAACTCACATTATTTTCCACAGACAAAGAGATATAATGCATGAGTGTAGAAGATAAAATAGTAAAACAAAGAAGAAAACTGCAATTTCAACTTGTAAAAGGAAAAAATTGAGGAAGCCTCTAATTTCAATGAAAGATGCATAAGCTTACCAAATATTCAAGAGGAGACTATTCTGAAAGCTTCACCTCACCCAAAGAAATACTAATAACATTTCCCTCTTCCGCATAAATTCTTTTCTATCCTCAACATATTGTAATAAATAATGGGTAGGTTGGCATTAGTGACAAGATAACCTATTGATATTACATATGATTATTAATGTATGAGAGATCATCCATTATTTAAGCATGAAAAACAAAACCCAAGACTAAATATTGTGGTTGACGTGATCGTGTCTATACATTTTTCAAAACAAAGTACGAGAATTTCCATTATTTAAGCATGGAAAACAAAACATTGTTAAATTTTTTGTAAATTTACAAAAGTCAAAATGATTTTGACTTGCAATCGATTGCTATATTCCCTGCTTTAGCAGGGACTAATAAGATACATAAACAGTAACCCTAAACTTATGTTAGGTATATATGTCGTTATTATATAAAGAAAACATTTGTACACATATGACCTTGTTATAAAGATGTTATATATGTTGTGATTAGGCACATAACAATCACTTTTAACTAACCACCTTCAACCATCTTAGCTTATGGTTATCCACCTTTAACATTCTTGGATTATGACTAAGAACCTTTAACAAATGAACTTATGATTATATACCATAGTCTTCCAATATAAATAAAGTATATTTGTTTCAACTTTCTCAATAAAATTCACATACCCTTTTCTCATATGTGATGTTGTTTCTCTAAATTTTTTATAATCACACAAAATTCTAGATGTAGTGATTAACTTTAGTTTGTAGTTTATGTAACTTGTTTATAAACTATTAATAAGGATCAATATCGAAAAAATAAAAAATTCATGGCGAAATCTACGATAACATGATGAAATCTACTAGTCAGACAATGAAAAATGAGAACATGCCAAAGTGTCTTAGAAAATAAAATTGTGACCACTGTAAGTAGCATAAAATTGTGACCATTGTATGTAGATGCAAATCAACACGTCATAATTTAAACAACCCAACCCAATTATGGATGACAAGTGGCTGGCTTTCTTTTTTTAGTGGTGAATTTCAAAGATTGACATTTTGTCTACAAAACAACTTAGAGGCTAGTGTATGGTGTTGAGTGATTCAAGTTTGAGAAATTTTGACCACTTTCGTTAAATGGTGTGTAATTATTTTCCATGGTTATTCAGTACACAATACTCTATAGTACAAATTGAAGCATATCTATCTTAATAGTTAATCGATAATAATAAAAAAGGCATGTCAAAATGTCTTAGAAGAAATAATTGTGAGGATTGCAGGTCACTGTAAATAAACACATCATAATTGAAAGGAGTAGCTAAAATATAAAAAATTGACAACTTAATGTTTAGTATGGTGTAGGTAAGACAATTACTTGTCAGGACAAGGATTTGTCACAATGAACGGAAATGACAGGAAGCTTGCTCGGTTAATAGAGGCATCAAAGGCGAGGGGTGATGGAAAATGTTATTTCCCTTGCTATGATTGCAGAGGCTTGAAAAAAATAAGACTTTTAATAAAAACAACCCAAAGACATTGTAGGGAGAAGGGGAATGCCCAAGGGGGTTATGAATATCGTCCCTTGGTAAGATGATTCAATATTTAATGTATTCTTTGTAATAATTAGTATGTCATGAATTTTAGTAATATTTCTGATCGAGATTTTTATATTTTCTATACACACTAACTTTTCTACGTTGTTTTTAAATATATAGACGATGCCCCCAAAATGTCGACCTCTAGAGACTTATTTTCCAAGTAATAGGAGAAATACTACTTTACAGGGAGATGAACTTTGAAATTAGAATATTGAAGCTGCTGATCAAGTTATTAATGATGATATGGATGGAGATAACGTTAGTGATTCAAATCAGGAAGATGAGATACATAGATTGATCCAAGACACATTTTCTCTAATGGATGAGGACAACCAAGATGATAGTCATGATGTTGATGCTCTACTCGAGAAGTCATGCCACCTCTTTATGAAGGCTCAACAACAAATATTTTGTCTTGAATATATTAGAAATCATAAAGGTACGCAAATTATTTATGTATGACCTATTATATAAATCTTTGGTTAATTTCATTAGTATTAATTTCATTTTGTCCCATTAATTAGTGTTAATTTCAATTTGTTGATGTTTCATGAATGTCGTTAAGGCACGAATGGGCTTCCACGAGGAATGAAAAGTTACCCGATGCAATTCAGTAAATTGACATACTACGAGCACCTAAAAATAGTTCATTTGTTTGATACAATGTGTATCGGGAAGAACATAACAAATTTGTTATGGTGAATATTAAATGGAAGGACTGACAAAGAGATAATTGGAAAGATGTGTTGTGACATCCAAGAAGATAATCACGCATTGCAAAGTGTTATTATTAATTCTAATGGAGATGGTCGTGAACAAAATACTAGTCTTACTTGGTTATTGACGGAGCAACAGAGCAATATTGTAAAAGAGGTCATTCGAAAAATTAGGTTTTTGATGGGGTTTTCTTAGAACATACAAAATATCTTAACTAAAAAAGGTGATTTTGGTGGGGTTAAAACACATGACTGACATACATTCATTAAGGTAATTAGTAGGTTATAATATATTTCCTTATTGGTACACATTTTTTGGAAACAAATAATAATTATTTGTTTTTTGTTACAATATGTTCTACCTTTATCTCTCCCAGACAACTTTGAAAAAAACATAAAACAAATTATTTATGTATTTGGAAAATACATGAGGTAAGTATTGTTTTATAAGGAAAATTTACTTATTATGTGATTTGTAGCGGAACTTATTGACATATTATCTTTTATCTGCAAATTTATGTATGCCTTGATATTGTTTTATTGCATCGACATTTGTAGGTGGCTATCATCAAAATAAATCCATAGAGAGTATTGGAAGAGAGAAATTCCCAGACTAATTTGTCAAATGCAACAATATCTACCTCCAACATTTTTCAATGCACAAGAACACTACCTCATACACCAAGTTGAGGAGAGTGAATTATGTGGACCAGTACACACAAGGTCGATGTGGATGGTGGAGAGGCACTTGAAGTCACTAAAGGATTTTGTTAGACAAAGAGAACGTCCAGAGGGTTCTATGGTTGAGGGATATATGGTATATCAATGTATGGCGTATATTAGTCAATATCTACCTAAATTAGCAGAAAATATGAATGTGCCTCACATTTGGCATCTCGACTCCATCAACCAATTTGAAGGGGAGTCCTATTGGGGAAAGGTAAAATGAGGACTGTGAAAGGAAATTATTAGATGTTGACGTAAATTCAATATATTACACATTTATTAAATTATTCGTTTATTAAGAATAACTAATTAATGATATTAAATTGTTATGCTATCATATAGTTTTTCGAGAGTGGGATGCTTTACATTTATACATTGTAAACAACCTTGATTGGATGGAGCATTGGATAGAATATACTGAAGAATAATTTGGTAGGTTATCATGGGAAGGGGTGAGTAAGATGATTAAAATAGTCCATCATCATCGAGGTCAATTTCCCGATCTTACATCAAGGGAAGTTGATTTAGCCTTTGGTTTAAAAGATAAACATGCAAGTTAAATTTTTTACCCACATTTTCCTAGTTTTTCCCCAAATTTTCAATGTATTTGGTTTGTTTAATTATTGAAATATATATTTAGTAAGTCCTATATGAGGATTATTAATTTTCAATCTATTTTTTACTTGTTGTCCATGTTGTAGTTGAAACATCACAAGGCTATGTGGTGTAATGTTCATAAATTTTATATCAAAATGTTGGATGATAAGATGAAAACCTCAGATTGTGGGATAACTATAGTGTTTAAGGTCACCAACATTTCCTCTAGAAGTGATAGAAATCTGGAAGAAACTAAGAATAGGTACCATGGCCATTTGGAGGATATAGTTGAGTGTGATTTTAATTCCTTTAAAATTGTTTTGTTTGAGGTTAAATGGTACAGGATACTGATGCATGAACATGATCCTGAAAGAACTGTTATTGAGCATGATAATGGATTTACCATGGTTAATACAAGGGAATTTGAACTAGATACAGAGCCTTATGTTCTTCCAAGTCAATGTGAGCAAGTATTTTACTCAGAGGTACCTGGTAAATAAGGTTGGTCATACGTTGTTAGATATGATCCAAGAGGAAGACCAGTAAAGTACAATCATGTAGTCAAGGATGAATATAGTAATGGGGAAGAAGATCATGATTATGTATATTAGGAGTAGGTGGCTCATGTAGTTGATGTGTCAGACGAAGAAGATGAAGAAGTTGATCATCCAAATGTAGAAGACGATGATCTCATTGACAATATCGATAACTATAGTAGCGAAAATGACGTTGATGATGATGTTGATAGGAATGAGCCTTTCACCAATATTGATTCTAAACCAGATCCTGATACAGATGTTGATCTGGATGAAGATGAAGATGACTGATATTTAATTGTTGAAAACAAGAGGTATGTGTTTATATCTCTTATATGATATTTATATTTTTTTATTTTGTATAATATAGTATATGATACATGTTCTTTAGAATTTAAAATTAGGTAATATGGGGAAATT
>JZKD02S0277093.1:561483-582414 GCA_000966675.3 Picea glauca | reverse complement strand
TAATTAGAGCTTCCACCTTCATGTGGTTGCCACTGTTTAGTAGAGAATGAACTATTATCGAAACCAAGAGGAGCTCTACATGACCGCGCCTAATCATACCAATGATGTAGGTATGTCCATCATCAATTCATCATTATCATTCTCCAATTATCCTATACAAATTTTACAAGGAAATTGTACTAGGAATAGACACAGGCAACAATGACCTGTGAATGGGGCCAACGTTGAAATTTTTTCAAACTATTTATGACTGCATTTAAATTTGACATCGATAGACTATTCACATTCCTTAACAATATGGGAGGTTTTTTGGACTCAAATTTGACTCACACGCCCACTTTCTTCCATCATCAATTCATCATGTAAATAATAAACCCTAATTTTGTGGAGTCATCAATTTGTTCCCAGTGAATGGATGTGTTGTTGTTGACATGGAATGGGACAACACATGTACCTTCTTAATTTTCTTCCTTCACTTGATGTGGGCCTGGTCATTCCCAGCCTTGAATTGAAAGTTGCCCCTAGTCTTAGTCATCACCCTTCATGACAGTTTCCACCCAACGATCATTAGATTACAAGGTTGGAGGCATATGGGCATTAGGATCATGAGGATTTATAACCCTATAGTAACAAGAGACATTAATTGAACTTTTCCTAGATTGAAAGGCACGTGCAATTGAAAATACTAACAACCCAAAGCTAAAAGGGATCAATACAAAGACTGTCAATGAGAGGTGATCTGGACGTGGTGTGTAGGAATAGGCCCAATGCCTTCAAAATTATCATTTTCCAAATATCTTATATAGATTTTAGTAAGTCCTATGTACTAGGACTAGACACGGGCAACAGTGACCTATGAATGGGGCCAATGTTGAAATTTTTTCAAACTATTTCTGAATACATTGAAATTTGACATGGATAGACTATTCACATGCCTTAACGATATGGGAGGGTTTTTGGACTCAGATTTGACTCACACACCCACTTTCTTCCATCATCAATTCATCATGTAAACCATAAACCCTAATTTAGTGGAGCCATCGATTTGTCAGGTTTTAGTGTTCCCAGTGAATGGATGCGTTGTTGTTGACATGGAATGGGACAGCACATGTACCTTCTTAATTTTCTTCCTTCACTTGATGTGGGCCTGGTCATTCCTAACCTTTAATTGAAAGTTTCCCCTAGTCTTAGTCATCACCCTTCATGATAGTTGTCACCCAACGATCATTAGATCATGAGGTTGGAGGCATATGGGCATTGGGATCATGAGGCTTTAAAACCCTATAGTAACGAGAGACATTAATTGAATTTTGACTAGATGGAAATGTGCGTGCAATTGAAAATACTAACAACCCAAAACTAAAAGGGATCAATAGAAAGACTGTCAATGAGAGGTGATCTGGACGTGGTGTGTAGGAATAGGCCCAACACCTTCAAAATTATCATTATCCAAATATCTTATACAAATTTTAGTAAGTCCTATGTACTAGGACTAGACACAGGCAATAGTGACCTGTGAATGGGGCCAACGTTGAAAAATTTTCAAACTGTTTCTGAATGCATTGAAATTTGACATGGATAGACTATTTGCATGCCTTAACGATATGGGAGGGTTTCTAGACTCAAATTTGACTCACACGCCCATTTTCTTCCATCATCAAATCATCATGTAAACCATAAACCCTAATTCAGTGGAGTCATCGATTTGTTGGGTTTTAGTGTTCCCAGTGAATGGATGTGTTGTTGTTGACATGGAATGGGACAACACATGTACCTTCTTAATTTTCTTCCTTCACTTGATGTGGGCCTGGTTATTTCCAACCTTGAATTGAAAGCTGCCCCTAGTCTTAGTCATCACCCTTCATGACAGTTTCCACCCAATGATCATTAGATTACAAGGTTGGAGGCATACGGGCATTGGGATCATGAGGATTTATAACCCTATAGTAACAAGAGACATTAATTGAACTTTGCCTAGATTGAAAGGCGTGTGCAATTGAAAATACTAACAACCCAAAGCTAAAAGGGATCAATACAAAGAGTGTCAATGAGAGGTGATCTAGATGTGGTGTGTAGGAATAGGCCCAACACCTTCAAAATTATCATTTTCCAAATATCTTATACAAATTTTAGTAAGTCCTATGTACTAGGACTAGACACGGGCAACAGTGACCTATGAATGGGGCCAACGTTGAAATTTTTTCAAACTATTTCTGAATGCATTGAAATTTGACATGGATAGACTATTCACATGCCTTAACGATATGGGAGGGTTTCTGGACTCAAATTTGACTCACACAACCACTTTCTTCCATCATCAATTCATCATGTAAACCATAAACCCTAATTTAGTGGAGTCATCGATTTGTTGGGTTTTAGTGTTCCTAGTGAATGGATGCATTGTTGTTGACATGGAATGGGAAAACACATGTACCTTATTAATTTTATTCCTTCACTTGATGTGGGCCTGGTCATTCCCAGCATTGAATTGAAAGTTTCCCCTAGTCTTAGTCATCACCCTTCATGACAGTTGTCACCCAAGGATCATTAGATCACAAGGTCATTAGTCAAAACCAAGTATCTTCCTTAGAAGAATCTTCTAGGTCACTTAACCCACTTCTAGGTCACTTAACCCATTTCTAGGTCACTTAACCCATCTCTAGGTCACTTAACCTATTTTCCTCATTTTTAGGGTTAACCACTTTCCATAATTATAAATTTCTCCATTAATTTATCAATTAAATATTATTCCTTGAGTTTTTCACTTTTCTTTACCATTTAAATAATAATTTCTTCTTTTCAATCTTTTTTGACTTCTTTGACCTTTTGGGGCTTGAAGCCTACATATGAGGGCCCTCCAACTTCGTAAGACCATAACTCTCAAACCATGAGGAGTTATGTTTCACGTGTTGACTACTCCATTGTCTTCATTTCCCTGAAAACAATTCTAATGAATAACTTTCCCATGCATCTTATTGCCATGCACTCATATTAAATTCCCATTTTGAAATAGGCCACTTACATCATAAAACATTGGCCAGTCATGCCAAAGGCTTTGATCAATAGGTCATTTTTTTCATGCTTTCCCTGGGTACACGTAACATTGTTAAGGATATTTGGTCATGATGAGACACATGAATTGCAATTAAAAGGATGATTATAGGCCCAACTTAAAATATTGAGCACAACAAAAATGATCCTTGGGGCCTAAGCCATGAATTGACAATGAAGAACTAAGGATTTAGTCCCTAATACATGATTCATGGGCCCTAATTGTGGATATAAATGGTCTATTTTTGGAGTTACAAGGATTGATTGTATATTTAGGGACTAAAAAGGATCCATATTTCCTAATTAAGTACATTTGTGGCCTAATTATGGATCCACAACACATGATTAGGTATATATAGATCATAATTAGGGAATTAAAGGGCCTTGTTTGTTTTCCTCCTAGTTTTCTTTGGGATTCTTTCTTCTTCTACTTCATCCCCCTCTTATTGTTGGTGTTCCTTTTTCAAATTCAAAACTACATAGGGTTGAGATACAAAACTATATGGAGAGGAGTTAGAGGAATAAGAAGAGTAATTAGAGGAACCAAATGGGGAATTGGGTCAAAAAAAGGAATACAATGTGAAACAAATAACACAGGCTCACATGAATTCTACCAAAAATTTCTCTTTTGTTAATAATTGAAATAGAATGCTCCAAATGTTGGGTATTTTGTATTTCCACCTAACCCTACAGTAATGCGTTCCTTCCCTAAGAGATATTTAAGTGATTCATGTGAAATTTATAAAACTTATGCACACCTACCCAAGTTGTACTGCCCCATCCTCTAGAAACATTCAAAATTATTGATAACATTCTTCTGGGAGAGATAAAAGGGGTACATTATCATCCATTAAGGTGTACAGTATAAAATGATCAAATTCTACATTACAATTAAGGTTATTTCATTAGGGATCAAATGGATCAATGATCAAATTCTATTAGGGAGTTAGTGTGTTCAAAGTAATAATGTATTAAGGGTTCAATGTATGAGAGGGTTAATTTGTTTGAGATAATAATGTCTTAAGGGGTTAATGAATTTATAGGGAACTAGAGTGTTTGGGATTATAGTTTCTTAGGGGGTTCATGTATTCATGGTTTCTTAATGAAACATGATGATCATTTCAAGGGTTAGGCATGCCAATTAGGTTCATACAGATTAGGGGGTACACAATGTCCAGGACCATAATAATTAGTGGTCATAGAATATTGGTGTATTAGTGGTTAGTGACAATAGTGCCTTAGGGGTTAACATGATTTTTTGGGTCATAATGTGTGAGGGAGTGATTGGGTTAGGGGATACCATTTAATTCAAGGTTCTATTGGAAGATTGGTTGTTGTCATTGATGTCAACCCTAGTCATGGGTTTTGGACCGCAAGATTGATGAAGGTATTTGGACATGAAAGACAATGCACATGCATATACAACACCCATGGATGAATAGTATACATCATGTTGTTTCCATTGGTATGTGGCACATCACGTGGATCTTCATGGTTGAGGAGAAATGAATTTTTGAAGATGACAAAGTGAATTGAACAAGGAAGTACATGTAGGCCCTGAAGATAATTAAAGAAAAGAATTACAAAATAAGAAAGTGTTAGGTCGGCCCTAATTTTAAAAGGAAGTGACATAAATGGTATAAATACACATCATTATACATTAATTTGATACAAGTTGAATTTCATAGGAAATCATAAGTAAAGAAGGCCGGATTTCAAGGGAGGATGAAGTCTTTTGGTGATGTGTTCTAAGGTATGTTATTTTCAGGTCATCTTACCATTTTTGCTATAAATTTTTTTCAAGAACGATTCCAATGGTGAAATTGATATGGTATTGAGAATACATATAAGGGTACCTGTGAAAAAAATTTCATCTCTTGATTCACTATAATTATGGAGATACACTCTGTGGAAGATAGGGTTTGTGACCAGTCCTGAAGTTAGTCAATAAAAAGATGTTTCGGGTAAAATAGTCATAACTGTTTCATAGAGAATCCAAATGATGTGGGACAGATTTCATTGGAAAGAGTATGGACTTTAGTTTCTTCTACGCACGTTTCAGAATTGGATGTTAAATATTGAGCACGGGGCATTATGTTCAAGTTTACTCTCCTGAATAGACCAGAATTTCATAAAGTCTACCATTCTTTCTATAACTTCTTTTTAAGGAGGATTCAAGGAGTGAAACTTGGAGGAGTTTCAGAGAATAAATTGCATAATGTTATCTACAGGATCAGAGTACTCCAATAATTGAAGAATTTCAAAAATTGAAGAAGTCTTAGGAAGCATTATCAGGTTCTATGTGATGATTGGTTGATGGTGATGATTTAATGTAAAGTTTTATTATCTCTCACATATTGTTGGGTGGAATTAAGGGGCAAGGATGGAGAGTTAAACTCTCTCTTGATATTGGAGGATTTTATATTCCTCTTGGAGGTTTATCTCTCCCTTTACATTTAGAAGCTGTAGCTACCTTTGGAAGTCATTACTTCCCTTGAACAATAACTATTGATTATTTCTCATATATTGTGCATGGTGTATTGTGGTGTATTGGTGTAACTCTTATACTATTGTTCATTTCTCATTGGATATAATTGAATGTTTTAAGTATAAGTTGGAAAATGTTTTAAATTGTACTTGATATTGATTCACCCCCCTCTTAGTATGAACAATTGGTATCAGAGAAGGTTACCTTTAGTATAGTTTAACCACTTGAAGGAAGATCCTATGCAGAAATGGAAGGGAACATTCCAAATGGGATTCCACCATTTGATGGAAGCAATTTTGAATAATGGAAAAATAGAATGGAAACTTACTTGAAATCTCTTGGGGAAGATGTTTGGTTCTCATTTGCTTCAGGATACAATGCTTTGAAGAAACCAAAGACTACAACTCAGAAGGAAGCAAAAGGGAACAACAAACTGACAATAGATACCATCCTAGATGGATTGACAGATTCAGTGAAATCCAAGGTGGGATCATGTGCATCATAAAAAGATATTTGGGACAAGGTACAAGAACTTTATGCAAGGGAAGAAGCAGAAGAAGAAGAAGAAGAAGAAGAAGAAGAAGAAGAAGAAGAAGAAGTTGAAGAAGAAGTTGAAGAAGATTACAACATCTCAGATTTCAAAGAAGAAAATAGAGGTCGGTTCTTTTGCTTTAATTGTGAAGGAGTAGGACATGTTAAATTTGAATGTCCTCATTCAAGGATTGAAAGAGATGAAAATGAAGAAGAATAAAATCATGAAGTAGAAATGATTCAACAAGAATATGAGAATCTTAAAAAATTTAAGCATGTTGAGATTGAAAATAGAAATCTCAAAGACACGTGTAGAAAACTAAGAAGTGAATTGGGTGGTTATGAAAAGATAGTTGTAAGCTTAAAGAAACAATTAGAAGACTTTCAGAAACTAAGAGAAGAAACCATTTCCTTGAAAACTCTACTCGAAGAAGCAAGAAAAATAGCAGAAGTAAAGAAGGTCCAAATGATAAAGAAAGAAGAAGATTGTGAGAAATTTGAACATGAAGTTGTCTCATTGAGGAAGAGCTTAAGAAACTCTCAAATGGAAAAAGAATTAACACATCTTGGATGCATGGGTGAAACTTCATACAAAGAATATGAAATACCAACAAGAAGTTTGAAGAAAGAGCTATACAGACAGTTGATGAGAAGTGGACAAGGATACCAGAAAGAAGGAATGATTACAAAAGAGATGAATATCCAAGAAGACCTCCTACCGTTAGGAATCAAAGAAGCTTCAATCAGTATGAAGGAAACTACAGAAGAGTAGATCATGAACCCAAATGGACTACATCACAAAGAAAGTCACTTACTCCTAGGTATCAAAATTTCTTTCTTGGTCATTGTTATACTTGCAAAATTTTTGGACATAAGGCAATTAATTGCAGAATCAATGAAAGGAACAAATACACAAGAAACATGAATGATGTAAATAGAAGATATGGAAATGATCGTGGATTTGTCAACAAAATTTATAATTCGTTTTACCCATTGATGGACAAAAATATTGTATGCTACAAATGCAATTATCTTGGTCACAAAGCACAAGATTGCAGATATATGAATGAAGATGTCCCTATGCCAACCACAATATGGAGAAGGAAAGAGATTACAAACAATGAAGATTGTTGAATAGCATTAACCGATGAAGAATGTAAAGAAGAAGATGAATGACACATAGACAGTGGATGTTATTCACACATGACCTGTGATCAAGACAAATTCATCATCTTGAAGAGAAAGGGTGGCAATGTTGCATTTGCAGATGACTCATCTTCCAATATACTTGGAGAAGGTGTAGTAGAGCTTGGAAGAAAAAATTTAAAAGAAAAGAATGTTCTATTGGTTGAAGAATTGAATCATAATCTACTCAATGTTAGTAAAATGTGTGATCAAGGATACACTCTTACATTTGACTCCTAAAAATGTAAAATCAGAGAAAATAACTCAGGAAGATTGGTTGCAACTGTAATAAGAAGACCGAACAACATATACATCCTAGACATGAAGAAGAGAGAGAATACAAAAGCCACAGAAAAGGATTCTAAGGAAGAAAAAGTCCCAAATAACAAAAATAAGGATGAAGTATTATTGAGTGCAACATGTTCAAGGGGAGCAACCCCAAAGAAGAGAGTTACATCTTTCCATTAAACTCAGGGGGAGCAACCTTAACCTTTTCCATTGATGTCAAAGGGGAAAATAAATTGGGATCATTATGATAGGGGGAGCATGAGTGTTTCTATCAATGACAAAGGGGGAGATTGTTGGAAGATTGGTTGTTGCCATTGATGTCAACCCTAGTCATGGGTTTTGAACCACAAGATTGATGAAGGTATTTGGACATGAAGGACAATGCACATGCATATACAACACCCATGGATGGATAGTATACATCATGTTGTTTCCAGTGGTATGTGGCAGGTCACGTGGATCCTCATGGTTGAGGAGAAATGAATTTTTGAAGATGACAAAGTGAATTGAAGAAGGAAGCACATGTAGGTCCTGAAGATAATTAAAGAAAAGAATTACAAAATAAGAAAGTGTCAGGTCGGCCCTAATTTTAAAAGGAAGTGACATAAATGGTATAAATACACATAATTATACGTTCATTTAATACAAGTTGAATTTTATAGGAAATCAAAAGTAAAGAAGGCCGGATTTCAAGGGAGGATGAAGTATTTTGGTGATGTGTTCTAAGGTATGTTATTTTCAGGTCATCTTACCATTTTTGCTATAACATTTTTTCTAGAACGATTCAAATGGTGAAATTTATATGGTATTGAGAAGACATATCAAGGTACCTGTGGTAAAATGTTAAGCTCTTGATTCACTATAATTATGGAGATACACTCCGTGGAAGATAGGGTTTGTGACCAGTCCTAAAGCTAGTCAATAAAAAGGTGTTCCGGGTAAAACAATCATAACTTCTTCATAGAGAATCCAAATTATGTGGGAAAAATTTCATTGGAAAGAGTATGGACTTTAGTTTCTTGTGTGCATGTTTTCGAATTGGAATTTAAATATTGAGCATGGGGCATTATGTTCAAGTTCACTCTCATGAATAGACCAAAATTTCATAAAGTCTACCATTCTTTCTATAACTTCTTTTTGAGGAGGATTCAAGGAGTGAAACTTGGAGGAGTTTCAGAGAATACATTGCGTAATGTTATCTATAGGATCAGAGTGCTCCACGAATTGAAGAATTTCAAAAATTGAAGAAGTCTCAGGAAGCATTATCAGGTTCTATGTGATGATTGGTTGATGGTGATGATTTAATGTAAAGTTTTATTATCTCTCACATATTCTTGGGTGGAATTAAGGGGGAAGGATGGAGAGTTAAACTCTCTCTTGATATTGAAGGATTTTATCTTCCTCTTGGAGGTTTATCCCTCCCTTTACATTTGGAATCCGTAGCTACCTTTCGAAGTCATTATTTCCCTTGAACAATAACTATTGATTATTTCTCATATATTGTGCATGGTGTATTATGGTGTATTGGTGTAACTCTTATACTATTGTTCATTCCTCATTGGATATAATTGAATGGTTTAAGTATAAGTTGAAAAAGGTTTTAAATTTTACTTGATACTGATTCACCCCCCTCTTAGTATCAACAGGTTCATGGAGATTGGGGGGTATATTATGTCCAAGGGGGGTTATAGTGATGATATTTTATACCATGACATGATAATTTAATGTCAAATATATTGTTGACCATATATGACATATTAATTAACCTCATACTTTTCTAAATTCATATAATAAAATTGAAATAAATAAAAAGGGTAAATTAAGAGATCAAGCGTTATAGGGGTTAAGAGTCATAGTGTATTAGTAGGGTCAATATATTGTGATGTTACTATGTTTAGATCCATAATGTATTCATTTTTTAGTGTGTTTGATGTCACACTATGTTCACTAGGGTTGATTGTTTCAAGAGTCATAGGGATCAAAGGGACTACCATGCTCAAGTTGATATTGATTGGGGGTTATCATATAATAGGGATTCATTGTGTTCAAAGTCATAATTATTAGGAGGCGATTTCATCAATGATCAAATGGATCAATGATCAAATTCTATTAGGGGGTTAGTGTGTTTAACGTAATAATGTATTAATGGTTCAATGTATGAGAGGGTTAGTTTATTTGAGATAATCATGTCTTAAGGGGTTAATGTATTTATAGGGGACTAGTGTGTTTGGGATTATAGTTTCTTAGGGGGTTCATGTCTTCATGGTTTCTTAATGAAACATGCTGATCATTTCAAGGGTTAGGCATGTCAAGGTTCATAGGGATTGGTGGGTACACAATGTCTAGGACCATAATTATTAGTGGTCATAGCATATTAGTGGCTTAATGGTTAGTGGACATAATTAATTAGGGGTTAACATGATGTTTTGGGTCATAATGTGTGAGGGGGTGATTGGGTTAGGGGAGACCATTTAATTCAAATTTCATGGAGATTGGGGGGTATACTATGTTCAAGGAGGGTTATAATGATTGATATTTTATACCATGACATGGTAATTTAATGCCAAAGATATTGTTGACCATAAATTACATATTAACTAACCTCATACTTTTCTAAATGCATCATAATAATATTTTGAAATAAATAAAAAGGGTAAAGTAAGAGATCAAGGGTTATAGGGGTTAAGAGTCATAGTGTATTAGAAGGGTCAATCTATTATGATGTTACTATGTTCATAACCATATTGTATTCATCTTTTAGTGTGTTTGAGGTCACACTATGTTCACTGGGGGTGATTGTTTCAGGAGTCATAGGGATCAGATGGTATACCATGCTCAAGTTGATAGTGATTGGGGGTTATAGAGTAGTTCCTGAAATCCCTTCTTCCCCTCATCACCAAGGATGTATCCATGACTATGCCTACAAATGAGGATGAAGCCATCAAAAAGGAACAATTGTACAATATTATTTATTCCCAATTGGGGTATCTCTATATTATCCTTCCTAATTCCCCTCACTCTTAGTCAGAGGTGACAAGGATGTATCCATGATGATATCTCGGGGGCTATGCATTAGGGATTATATATATATATATATAATTTATAAATTATATAATATATATTATATATTATATAATTTATAATTTATATAATATATATTATATATTATATAATTTATAAATTATATATAATATATATTATATTATATATAATATATTATATATAAATAATAAAAAAACAAAAAACAAAAAAAAAATGAAAACAAAACAACATACAAAAACAACCAAATACAAATTGCACACTAATACACTTGCGCACAGATTTGGAGCTACTCGCACTCACCACTACACAGAAGCATGACGATTGGAGAGGAGATGAGCATGCACATAGAGTTGAAGGGAGAGGAGGACGAGAGAAGGAGAATTAGGAGGGAGAGGCGCATGGTAGGAGGCTAGGGCACACTTATTTTCACGCAGAGTGGAAGGGAGAGGAGGACAGGAGAAGGAGGAGAAGGAGGGAGAGGCGCATGGGAGGAGGGCACACGGGAGGAGGCCAGGGAACATGAATTTTCACCAGAGGAGGGAACACATGCACAGGAGGAGGACACATGGATTTGCATGAGAGGAGGGAACATGGTTTTGAACCATAGGAGGGCACACGGTTTTTCACCAGAGGAGGGCAGATGATCGAAGGAAATGTTTTGACTTCTTTCTCCTATCTCTTGAGTGTGCATGCTAATTGTTTGATGAAATGATTGATAGAATGATTGATGAAATGATTGATAGAATTCTTGATGAAATGGTAATTCATCCTTTTAAAATGCACATAGATGGTTTAAAAATAACGGAAATGAATGAAATAAGCTTAACATATATACCAAAGGAAAATGAGATAAAATGAAGAGAGTGGATGATGCAGAAAAATGACAAAACAATGAAGGCCTCTTGGACTTGTCTTCTTATAAAGAAGCAACTAATAAACAAGACAATGAATGCACAACTCTTATAAACATAACATATGAGAATACCATATGGGAGGACCCCAACATTCTTATAGAGAAGAGAAAGAGAGAAGGGGTTCAATATCATCCATTAAGTGAGAATATTTTTTCCCTTGTTTGAAATGCGATATACTATGTTGGATATCTCCATGGAAAATGACCACAACCTTTCTCACATATCTTATTTCCATAATTACTCCAAAAACCCATTTTACAAGTTTCCATTTCCATCGAAAAAAACTAACCCACCATGCCTTTGACCAACTTTAGCTAGCAGGTGATTTTCACCATGCTCACCCGAAACATGTGGTTCCTTGCAAAGACCACATAATCACTATGATATACACACATTAAAACTTATGGATCTCAATTGTGCCACAGTTTTTGATCAATATGTCCTTCGTAGTTTTCAAGGACTTTGTCCCTGAAAGGATCCTAAAATTGAACTTCAAAAGAGAAAAAACACATCTTCATTTGACGTAATGCTTTCTTCATTTATTTGTGTTCATGGAACAACACTGACAAAAAAATTACCATGCCATGCATGGTAGTTGTTTGTCTTGAAAGAGGCCAATTACTTGGTAAAACATTGACTTGTCATGACAAAGGCTCTAATTACTAGGTCATTTTTTCCATGCTATGCTCAAGGACATGGTTATAAGTGGAGGCCATTTATTGTTGTGGGCTACACATGCAACGACTTATGGATCCTAATTTTAACATACCATTTTATTGGTAGGCCCTCAAGAGATTCACGATTCTATCCCTATAAAGCCCCTATAAGTGACCTTCAACATATGAAAAAATAAGTGCCTTTGTTGGACATGTTGTCTACTCCATAGTCTTCCTTTCCCCAATTAAGGACTTTTGTGGCCTAATTATGGATATAGAACAGATGATTAGGTATATATAGAGCCTAATTAGCGAATTAAAAGGCCTTGTTTTCTTTCCTCCTAGTTTTCTTTGAGATTCTTTATTCTTCTAATTCATCCTCCTCTTATTTTTGGCATGCCTTTTCCCAATTCAACACTACATAGGGTTGAGAGAAAACGTTATTTGGGACTGAAACATTCTAACAAGATTCTTCACAAGTTTAAGGGTTGCACACCTACAAGTTCCATTGTTCATGCTTTCAATAGTTTAAATTACCCCTTGAATCATGTGAGCATATTTTCCATGTAGTTGCCACATGGAAACTTTGCCCACATGCATGTGGGCAGAGTTCTATCATATACAACTCTTTCCATAGGCCTTTGGGGAGAGTTTCTACATGGAAACTTTGTGAACATGCCTATGGGCAGAGTTGTAGATAATGACATCTTAGGATGATGGCTTCAACGAGATAGAGACTCAAGGAAAATTTTCCTTTCCCTATCAAAAGGGTCTCATAAGGTCATGACTATACAATGTAGTGGTTATATTTCTTATAATAAGTTCATGGTTTTGTAAAAAGGGAAATGAGCAATAATATAAATCCACCCTAATTATTTCTTGAGGGATAAACAAGGGGACTATGATACCATAATAGGGGAAGAGGAAAGGGGATTTTTGGTTGATTTAGCCTTATCATTGTCCTTGGCATACTATCTTTTCTTGCTTATGTATCCTTACACCATTCCCATCAATCTTTGACTTTTGGGTTGGTCTAAATAAAAGTCTCATATGTGTCATATCCTGAGGAAGAGAGAGGGGTCTCATGCAAGAAAATGTTTTGCATTTTCTTTCCCATGTAGGATGTTTGGAGAGAAACCATGCTTAGAATTTCCACAATAGTTGAGACAATCCTTTAGACCTATAACCCAATTATTGTTCCTCATTGATTGTTCAAATTTCACCACTAAAGTGTACGGAGGTATACATACCCTACTCCCCTTTGGATTTTAATTTGTGACCTCTTAGGAAGAAACACATGTTCTTAACCGTTTGCTTCCATAGAAGGTGCTTTCCAAATATGTGAAATTCGCCACTAAAGGCGCTTTCCAAATATGTGAAATTCCAGGATCATGGATTTTGAAACTATCGATCCCCACTTGAACTCTTTGATAGGTCTCAAATCCAGTTCTACACTGAGCGTCGGGGAATATGCAACTATATGCAACTTTATGCAACTTATATGCAAATATATGGAACTTTATGCAACTAATAATATGCAACTATATGCAAATTTATGCAAAAATGCAACTTATGAAACTTATGAAACTTATGCGACTATATTGCAACACTTTCGTATGAAATTATATGCAAATATGCAACTATATGCAACTATGCAACTATGCAACTATATGAAACTATGCAACATGCAACTTAAGCAACTTTATTGAACTTATGCAACTTTACACAACTTTATGCAACATGCAACTTTATGCAATAGTACAACTTATGCAACTTTACACAACTTTATGCAACTTTACACAACTTTACGCAACTTTATGCAACTTTACACAACTTTATTCAACTTTACACAACTTTATGCAACATGCAACTTTATACAACAATGAAACTTTACACAACTTTATGCAACATGCAACTTTATGCAACAATGCATCTTATGCAACTATGCAACTATATGTAGCTTATGCAACTATGCAACTATATGAGACTTATGAAACTATATGAAACTATATGCAACTTATGAATGTGTGACCTATATCCTCCTAATGGATCTAAGTTCCTTCTTAGAGGCTTTGAGATTATACTATGATGCATAAAACCTTTGAATGGTGCCCATATCCCACCCACGAGCCAAAGATCCTTTAGAGATGGTCTGTGTGGTGCTTCAAGGAGTTTTTCATAACCATTGAGATCAAGAATATTTGTATAGGGCCTAGGTCACTTGTTTTCCTACCTCATCCATGGTTTATCTTTTGATACAAAATCTTATTTTCCATAATATATTAATGGTGCACACATTCCCAATAGAAGGACTTGGTATTTTCCATTAGGCACGAGAAAGATTTTTTTAGAGCATAAGACCCTTATTTTCCTCCCCCAAATATGGTATACGATGTGCCTTGGACTTAATTTGTGGTGCAAAAAACCTCCTAATGGCTCTCTCCCCAAGAGGCCAAGAATCCCTAAAAAAGGAACTTTGTGGTTGTTCAAGGCCTAGTTCACTGACTTTGATCTCTATAATATTTATTTTATGCCAAAGTTCCTTGTTTTCCTCTCTTATCCATGGCATAAGCCCACAATACTTTCTTATTATGAAAAATGTACTATTGGCATAAAATATCCCACATGGAGGTGAAATATCCCCTACAAGTGTCTTGTGTGGTTGTACAAAGATTACACCACAAATATCAATGAGAATATTGAAATTGGGCCTAAGTATCTTATGTTATTTCCCTAACCATGGGTAAGATCCAAAGTGGCATATGTGATGTCCTAAAATTGTGAATAGTGATTGTATCCCACCTAAAGTCCATAGATCACTTAAAGAGGATGTGTGTAGTGGTTTGAGGCCTTATTCATGGTCATTAAGGATGAGGACATTTTTTTAGGGCCTAAGGCCATTATGGCCATTATTCCTAATTGGAGGCCTTGATCTTGGTCATTAAGTACATAAGGTTCATTTAAATCCTAATTCCCTTTTCTCCTTCCCTTGATGATGGTACAAGCCTAAACTCCCATATGTGATGTGGAAAAATACTAATGGTGTACAAATCCCACCTCGAGGCCAAATATCCATTAAACATTATCTACATGATCATTCAATGGTTAGTTCATAGACCTTGAAGTGAAGAAGCTTCACTTTGGACCTAAGGTACCTGTTTCCTCTCCTAGCCATGGTACACACCTTGAGACCTATTCTTATTATGAAAACGTACCAATGGTTCTAAAGATACCCTACATAGATCTTGTTTGGTTGTTTAAGGAATGCATCACAAATATCATCCATGATAAGATTCAAATAGGGCCTAAGCAACTTATGTTCTTTGCTATACATTATGCCCAAAACTTGTGAATGGTCACCATATCCCACCCAAATTCCATATATCCCTTAGAGAGGATATGTATGGTGGTTTGAGGCCTTGTTCATGGCCATTAAGATCAAGAATATTTATTTAGGGCCTAAGGCCCTTTATTTCCTCCCTTGGCCATGGTATAGGTCTTGAAACCCATTNTTTTTATTCAAAACATACTAATGGTGCACATATTCCCAAATAGAGGCATTTTTCATGGCCATTAAGCATAAAAAATCTTCATTTAGGGAAGAAGGCCCTGATTTTCTTACCTTGGTGATGATATAAACCTATATGCAACTTATGCAACTGTATGCAACTAAATGAAATCTCAACTTTATGCAACTAAATGCAACAATATGCAATTGTGTTGGTACCAAAAACATATATTGGCACGATAACTTATCTTCTCGTTTTAATGAGTGTAGGTACCACCAAATAGGTATCTGTCAGATATATCTTCCTCAAGTGATGATCAAGATATAGTAAGAGAGGTTGAAAGTGAGACGTGTTGTACTAGATCTATCGATTCTAGATCAACTAGGTTGGAAAAGGTATGGAAAATATTTCATACCCGCATGCAATTTTTTATTTCCAACGGAGGGTCATGTAATTATGATGCTAAGAGCATAGGTGACATTGATTTTCCCTTGAGGTATAAACATCTAGTGCAATGATGGGCACCTAAGCAACCACCTAAAGTGGACACAGATTTATTCATCGGTGGGAGGATGTATCACATTGCTCCTTCATCCTTACATGGATTGGGGTTATTTTCCATGGATGGAATAAAGGTCGGCTATGGCACTGTAACTAAATTGATGGAATATGTCAGACCATTATACAAATACAATCACTGGTTGATGTTGGTCCGATATACGCAAAGTATGCGGAGATATAGAGTTGCTGCAAATTATATACAACTACTAAATAACAATAAAAATAAAGGGGCAACTATGTATATTGATGGAAGGCCAAAAGCTACTGGAAACATTGCATGCTTTATAAATAGTACACGACCAGTGGAAACAACTAAGAAACCAAATTGAATATTTGAAGCATGTGAAGGAAATCGTATATTTGTATGTGCAACAAAAAAAATAGTTTCAGGTGAAGAGTTGTTGATCGATTACAACTTAAATCAAATAGATGGAGGGGGTGCAACTATGGGGGTAAATATCTTACATGCCATTCAACTCAACCTTTGATCAATCATTCTTACAATTTATCGCTGTAATATTTCAAATTTTTACTACATAATGTTTTTACAATTACTTTCATAACTCTTGTTGATTAATTTATTGTCTCAACATCTATCCAAGGTGACCGTGGAAAGGCACCCACTTTGCCTCAGCAGGTAAATGTTAAATACAGTAAAAACTTATGACTACAACAACTAAATTTCATTATTTTTTTTTCTATTATTACTGCAATATTTCATTTTCTTAATGTTACAGATGAATTTCATAACTTTTATTGATTGATTTATTGTGTCAACATCTGTCCAGGGTGATCGTGGTAGAAAATCACCCACTACATATCTCCAGGTTGACCGTGGAAAGGCACCCACTGTGCCTCAATAGGTAAATGTTAAATATAGTAACAACTTATGACTACACCAACTAAATTTTAGAAATTTCATTATTTTTTTTTTCTGTTATAACTGCGATATTTCATTTTCTTAATGTTACAGGTGAATTTCATAAATTTTATTGATTGATTTATTGTGTCAACATCTGTCTAGGGTGACTGTGGTAGAAAATCACCCGCTACATTTCTCTAGGGTGATCGTGGAAAGGCACCCACTGTGCCTCAATAGGTAAATGTTAAATACAGTAACAACTTATGACTACAACAACTGAATTTCAGAAATTTCATTATTTTGTTTTTCTGTTATTACTGCAATATTTCATTTCTTAATGTTACCGATGAATTTCATAACTTTATTGATTGATTTATTGTGTCAACATCTGTCCAGGGTGACCGTGGTAGAAAATCACCCTCTACATCTCTCCAGGGTGACCGTGGAAAGACACCCACTGTGCCTCAGCAGGTAAATGTTAAATACAGTAACAACTTATGACTACAACAACAGAATTTCTGAAATTTCATTATTTTTTATCTCATATTACTCCAATATTTCATTTTTTAAATGTTACAGGTGAATTTCATAACTTTTGTTGATTGATTTATTGTGTCAACTTCTGTTCAGGGTGACCATGTCTGAGTTTCACCCACTACATCTTTCTAGGGTGACCATGGAAAGGCACCCGCAGTGCCTCACGAGGTAAATGTTAAATACAGTAACAATTTATGACTACAACAACTAAATTTCTGAAATTTTGTTATTCTTTTTTTTGATATTACTGCAATATTTCATTTTTGTAATGTTACAGGTGAAGTTCATAACTTTTGTTGATTGATTTATTGTATCAACATCTGTCCAAGGTGACCGTGTCCAAAAATAACCCTTTACATCTGTCCAGGGTGACCGTGAAAAGGCACCCATAGTGCCTCACCAGGTAAATGTTAAATACAGTAAGAACTTATGACTACAACAACTAAATTTCTCAATTGTTAAAGTTCATCTCATTAATTTTGTTCATCAATGTATTGTGGCATGGTCAATGTGGGAAGTCTCCCACAGAGGATATTGATGAGAACGAAATATTTTATTCAACTGACCCAATGAAAATTGTAACGAAGGAATTGAGGAAGGCTAACATAGAATATCTAGGTTTGATTAGCAAAAGACCCCAGACATAGGAGGATAGGGCAAGAAATGTAGAGCTACAAAATACAATAATTAATTTTTGGATAAGTGGCATCTTCACATATTTTTATTATCTATGACAATTTCATATCTGTTTTTTAGTTTTATATTTTGTATATGATCTGATAAATAAAATTTTTCCGTTTGTAGGAGTTTTTAAACCCCATGCTTGGGGAACCTGTTGATCCTACAACTGCTATAGGTAGCAGTGATGGTCCAATGCAAAAAAAAGGTAGACATAACAAAGTGAAAGTGAGGTTTTTTTAGCCTCCTGAGGTTCCCCTCGAATCCATTGATGAGAGAAATGATTTTGACTGGAATGACATGCCAGAGCATGATGAGATGGAGCTTGGGACTCCACATGATGACTCTGGAGAGGAACATAGTGTAGATGGATAGGATACTATTCTACATGGAGCAGAATGAGTTAAAAGCACCAGATCACTAGATGTCACCTTTCTAGTGGATGATGCATGTGTTCTGATCAAGATTAAGAAGATTGCAGGTAATTGTCCCATTAATTGATTCATTTTTTTTTAATGAAATTGAAATGGACATTTGTTGAGATTATTATAAATTAATGGATAATAGGTTTCTGCAGGAAACAATGTTTTCTATAGAAACTTACATGACAAAGAATTGGAGGTGTTTTTCCCCACCATTCACACGTGGTGGAATAGCCAAGATAGAAAAAAGAAAGATGATTTAGTAGATCACATGGTAAAATTGTTCGTCAAAATTTTCAACAAGAAAGTTGTTACAAAGTTAGCCAACGAGAGTTTAAAATACACCAGGGCCCAGTATAGGAATACATTGCAAATAGACCTCAAGCACAAGCACCCTCCCATGGTTCCCGAGAAAGAGTGGATGGCGCTAATAGAGGATGCAAAGGAGAACTTGTTTAAAAAAGAAGGACGACAACCATGAGCTAGTCAAGCAAGGTATAACACATGTCATATTATCATTGAAATATGAGAATTTATGTTTTTCTTTCCTATTTTAAGTAACAATTCCGATATCTATTTTTTTTCAAAAATTCCATATGTAGGCTACCAGACACCTCCAAAGCAACAAAGGCCAAAGTGGAAAAACATGGCCAGTGTAAACTAGGCCAAGGTGGCTACAGAAAACTAAAATCCCAGATAGTAAGATTTATATGATTAATAGTGGTTAATATTTATTTCACAATAGCGAACAAATATATGTTTTTGTTATTGGTATTTTTAATGGTGTTATGCATTGCAATTAAATATGTTCGACACTGCTGCCACTAAGGAGGACCTAAAGCTTGGTTACAAGCATGGTTTTAAAAGTGTGATTGAATATAGAAAAATCTTGGTCCAGACTCCTATTTCCCCAACCACGTAGGTAAATCAAATGAATAAGGAAACCACAGTAGCATGCTTGTAAAGTATATTCATATTTTATTATATCACCCTTAACTAAGTATTATGTTTTTTGTCAAGCAACGATGCTACCACTGTAGTGAATCAAGCAGTATTCAACAAAAAACGTGTCATACAAGGGTCTGCATGTCCAGTGATAGTGTAGAGAAGAGTACCCAGTCCGGTATGTATCCTTGAGAATTAGAAATATTTACTGTGATTGTAGATATTTATTTCCTGACTTATACTTATATATTATCTTCTCAAAATTGAAGAGAATGTAGCTCAGGAGGGTGAAATGTGAGAGAAACCAAGTGGATAGGAAATTAACGAACCAACTATCCCAGCTACAGAGACAGGTAAAGAGTAATAGTGTAATGTTAATCAAAACAATGAATTAGTTATTTCAATTATATTTCAACATATCAATATGATCATTTTTGTTGTTCAGTTCACGACCCTGGACAGATGCCAAATAACCCTTGTCAGCGATGTACCAGAAGTATGGTACATGAGCGCACACAAACAATAGAAGGGCAGGGTACACAAAATACAATGTCCTTGGATGATGATGATCATATCCCAATTGTCAGTTTTATGAATGTAAAAAAACTTAAATCAAAGAAAAATTAGATGTATAAATTCATGACTTGTATTTGGATCTTTATCGATGTTTATATGTTCATATGTTTTAATACCTATCCTAGTTATGCATGAATGTTTATATGTTTTCTATATAAAGAAAATCATTTGTTGGGTATGGGGAAATGATAGCGATGTGAGGCGGGGGGAGGGGCCATATTAGCTTCCACCTTCACGTGGTTGGCCATGTTTAGTAGAGAATAACCTATTCTCGAAACAAAGAGAAGCTCATTAAGGTATGCAACAACTTAATTTTTTTCTAGAGTATTTTACATAACTAAATGCATGCTTATTTGCTTATTAATTATTTACTCATATAAAAAATTTGTCTTTTATGATTCATGCAGGTCTTGGTTATGGAAATGCATCTCATGGACAACTCTTAACAAGTTGTATGGGCTAATGGATTTGGCAAAAGGACAATGAAAAGGTAAGGGTTTTGACTTGTTTTTAAAAGTAGGCTACAACAATGAGGTAGCCCCTTGTTCTTATATGCCTTCTCTTTTCCTTCTCTTTCTATTAGTTGTCAAAATCAACATTTTCTAACATTAAAAAGGTCCCATGTCTTAACACACTTTTATCAAGTTGAATGAAGCCTTGTTCCTATTGGGAGTTTTTTTGGGCTA
>JZKD02S0277093.1:550159-560640 GCA_000966675.3 Picea glauca | reverse complement strand
TATATGAGTCAATGTCATAACGACCCTTTAGGTTCGTAAGAGTTTCCAATTCTTCAAGGTGTTAAGAGCCATTATTTCCCAAATCATTCAGAACATAGAAGAAAATTAACCAATATCTTCTACATAGGTGATGAAAGAGATTTTACAACCTTTTCATAAATCACAACCTTTTTACTAATGGTGTCTTCATGGGTTCAAAACCTTACTTTACAAGCCTAACAATATTTCTATAGAAATTTCAATACAAATAAAATATTTCCTACGATTCTCCTGATCTAACAATTATACGCCATTGTTAAATACATAATTGCTTCTACTATTATTCTTGCGGAAAAATAAACCACGATCACAACCATAATCACAAAGTGAAATATCAAGAACACATAACACATAAGTTTTTACTGGGAAAACATAAAGCTAAAAGCCCCACTATCATATATTATGTATATCATGAATCATGAAACAATCTCATACAAAACTCTAATCCAAGAGATCTCAGTACAACACAATCGTCTCACACTATCATACACAAATTAAAAAATACATGTGCCAATTCTCTGTGTCCAGACAACTTGCCTCCTTTGCATAATCTCTGCAATTCGAATTCTTACAATCTGTATCGAATTGCCTAGTTTGCACATGCTCATAAGCATATCCACTGCAAGTGTGATCAAATCACAACTGATAGACAAACTGACCCTTTCACCTGTTATCTCAACTGGGTCTCCACTGGATCTGACATGCATGTAGTTAACTATGATGAATCTTCAGTTGCATGTGAGTTCACTGATTAATTGAACTCTCACTAGTGCATGTTTAGTTGCAACTAATACAATTGATCTTAACTCACTTAACTACACTTATAGTTATATTACAAATCAAGCTCACTTAGTTATGAATGAAATAATAGATTAATATTTATTGTCTAATTTATTTAATGGAAAAGTAAATTAGACACATTTTTCTTGTTGACTTTTCAACACTCCTTCTCAACAAGAAAGGGATTATCCTTCACCCCAATCCTGTCTCTATGATATTCGAATTTGCTCCTGGTGAGCGCCTCATCAAAATGTCTACATCCTGATCTTCTATAGGAATTTATTGAAGCAACATGATCTTATGCTGCACACAATCTCTGAGATGATGATGCCAAATATCTATATTCTTAGATCTGTCATGAAACACAGGATTAATCGAGAGTTTAATGCAACTCTGATTATCATAATAAATCATTGTCAGATCTAAATGAGAACCAAACAAACCAACCCAGATATTTCTCATACAGATAGCCTCACATGTAGCTGGACTCACTGCCATGTATTTTGCTTCCGTTGAACTAAGTGCCACGGATCTTTGTTTCCTACTGTACCAAGAAACAACTGTAGATATGATACTAAAGATCTCCCTTGATGTGCTCTTTCTGTCTGTTGGGCTGCCCACCCAATCTGCATCTGTGAAGCCATGCAACTTCACCTCATCCTTCTGTCTGTACCATAATCCATACTCAGATGTTCCCTTCAGATATCTCAGGACATTCTTACCTGCCTTCCAAAAGAGTTTGGTAGGCTTAACCATCGCTTGACTTAGTTGTTTAACCGCATAGAAAATGTCTGGTCTCGTGTTCACTAAATAAATTAGAAAACCCACTAATTGTCGATAGACAGTAGCATCCACTACCTCTCCAAAAGTAGCATGCTCTTTCCTCCAGTTTCCTGGAAGAGGAGTATCCATGGGTTTGCAGCCCTCCATGTGAAACGTACCCAGTATCTCCCTTGTATACTTTCCTTGAAACACAAAAATTTCACCATCTCGTTGCCATATTTCCAATCCAAGGAAATAATGAAGAAGGCCCAAATCCTTCATCTCAAACTCCTTTTCAAGGTCATCCTTGCATGAGTGTATCAACTTCTCATCACCAGTCAATATTAAATCATCAACATAAATAAAAATGATCAAAATCTTACCCTCCACCACAATTTGGTATAGGTTTTCATCCGCTTCACTTTTGGTGAAGCTTAGTCCAGTGAAATAGCTGTCTATCCGATGTACCAAGCACGGGGTGCTTGCTTCAACCCATACAATTCTCTCTTGAGTCTGCACACATGCGACTCTCTGTCAAAGGTCTCAAAACCTTCTGGCTGTTTAATGTACACTTCTTCCTCAATGATCCCATTGAGGAACACTGTTTTTACATCCATGTGATGAATGCACCATCCCATATGCACTGAGAGTGCAAGGATGGATCTTATAGAAGAGTACCTTGCGATAGGCGCAAAGGTCTCATCATAATATATCCCTTTGATCTGTGAGAATCCCTGAGCCACAAACCTGGCGTTGTATTTCTGTAACGTCCTCCTTATTACGACAACAACTCTATAACAAGTGAATTTTTTTTTTTTTTGATTAAGGTGTGTGCGCACGTGTAAAGAGGAAACAGATACACTTGACTCTACGTCGCCACCTGAAGACTAACCAGACGCAACCATGATGAACACCACAAGAGGACACAAGGCGCACAACAAGTGACTGCAAGCATATAAACGACATAGACATAAGGAAGAATCTATAATAGTAGATTTTACTATTTCTGCACAGGAAAGCAGGGCGTTTAATCTTAGTCCTCTGCTCCAGAGAGAGAGAAGGTCAGATAGGCTCCTGGCCGACTGCTCAGGTAGAAACTAGTAACCCGACTACGAACAAGACGCAAGCAAGATGAACACAACAAGATGACATACGACATACAATAGTAACAACAAGCAATAAACATCCCTAGAAATAAGGCGCACAACAGGTAACCACAAGCATTTAATGACACACTGGGTTATGCACAGTACGAACACAGAGGGAAGAATCCATGGTAGTATATTTTACTATTTCTGCACAGGAAAGCAGGGCATTTAATCTTAGTCCTCTGCTCCGGAGAGAGACAAGGTCAGATAGGCTCCTGGCCGACTGCTCAGGCAGAAACTAGTAATTTCCGTCAGGTGTGTCGCAAGAGTGGAAAACCTGCCTTTAAAGGGCTCGAGACTCTTGATATGACACTGGATTCTGTACACAGAAAAATCACACACACAGACCTATATACTAAAGCTACATGGAGGTGTCTATATCCCGCCCAACACAACATTCCAATCAACAAATTATTACAGCCCAACGCAACAATAGAAAAAAGAGAAACCATGTCTACTACGGAAGGAACAAGACAAGGACTCAGACCACAACAACCATTATCATTTTATAATGCCATAAAGTACTACCTTTACACATTACCAACAATGTATTTTAATGAAATTTCTCCATGCATATTACAACAACGATAAATTACAGCCAGTGTCATTACCTATCACTACAATAGTGTCATTACCTATCATTACAATGACCTTGCAACTTAAAATAACATCAACATTATAGTTAAAAGGCATATTATCAAATAACTTTCAACTTAAAATAACAACATCATTACATTTATATGTTATCAATTCCTAAACTTACCTTTTAATTTATATTTCACGAACATTATTCTTACACAATTCAAGACGATAATTTATGAAGACGTTACCTAATCATTACCATTATTCATATATAAACATTACTATAATCATGACAAAATCATTACCAAATCATTACATATTCCTTACATAATCATTGCCCTTAATCATTTTACAATTTATAATATTTCAACAATTACTTTAATATTTCTACCTTATAACCATGATGATTTTTTTTAACCATTATTACCATTAATGCCATATTACGTTCACTATTATCACTTTACAATTATTATCACTTTAATCATTATTATCACTTTAATCATAAGAACCAAAAACCTTTAACCATTCATGACCACAAAAGATATTTAAATGCAGGAATTGGTAATACTGGTACCCCGTATTCATTCTGAATAATAAATAAAGAATCTTCACTAAAGGGTTCAAGTACCTATGGACACACATAAACCAAGACAGAATAATAAAAGTCCGATTAAAAGATAACTATAATTGGACTAAAGGCTTCCAAAAACTTAACCCAACCTCAATAGCCTTAAGGGTATCCCTAGCACTTTACTCAAGTAGAAAAGTGGCGCACAAGTAGGTATACAGGTATTCCACATCCATTGACTGAGATGATAAGGCATATAACTCAACTGGCGAGAAGATTTTAACGTCCTTTTGGCCTTTTTAAGAATACCTTTCTGGAATAAAAATAAAAATAAAAATTAGGAAAGAGCGTGAATGCCGCTATCCTTTTTCTGCTGGTTAAAGGAAATTTCTGCGATAGAAAAATATGTCTTAAGGAGGGTAGTGTGTGCTCCGGCCTCACCAGATAATACAAAAGTCATGGTTGAGGGTAGTCCAGGAATAATCATTTAATGGGCAAGGTTTAAATGCACAACCGACGTAGCTGCCCAGGGCACAACTAACACACAGTCACGCCACCCACGCTTAGCCATGATTGTGGCCCTGTCACCGTCTGTGCGTAGCTATTAGCTCGCTGCCAGTAAGTAAATAAGGGTAAATAGGTAGAGATCTGTGGCCCCAAGAAACGCAGAATAAATGAGACTAGAAAACCAAGCATACGGATATGAACTCGGGGATGAAGAAAAATACCAAATCAAGACAGAGATTATGGGTGGGAATCCATGGGCATTCCCAGGGGAAAACAACACAACACAAAGCGATTTAAAAATAAATAAATAAAAACACAAAGATGCCAACAAACGTGGGGTAATTCTAACTGCAAATGCACCGGTTAGCTCGCCCGACCACTCAGCGATTTACCCATAGAACTACGCTGACATTCGTTGAAGACAACGTGGGTAACCAATCCCCAATACGCAAAAATCATGACCACAATGCCGATGAACATCCTACCAACACGCTATCCCTTAACATCCACACGCAGAGAAAAGAACTATGGAAACACAAGGGAAATTTACCCCAACACGCAGAGAAGGTTCACCTTAAAGCACAGGGAAATTGAATCATCAGAACACTGGGAATTTGAACCAACGCAGAGAATGTCATCATAAAAACACAGGGATTTTAACTTATAAAAACGCTACAAATTGAACCCAAACGCAGAAGAGATTACAGAGTTCGCGTGTGCGAATCCGTGGGGTAACCTCCGGTGAGATAAACACAAGATTTCAGAGAAACAAATACACAACAGAATGAGAGAGAATGTGTTGGCAGCGCAAGGGTATCCTCCTCCCTTTCACCACGGATTTAGAAAAATAAAATAAATAAAAATACACAACAGATCGCAGAGAAAAGTTTTAACAACATCGCAGAGATTAAAAACCGTTATCAGTGGATGAATCAGACAGAAACAAGTTGCCGACAAGGGTTAACTTCACACTTAATTATAAAATTCATCACTCAGCAGTAGTTGGATAGAGTCAGGAGGTTCCACAAGCATTGTAACAATTATTCTATGCGAATCGTCAAGGAAAACGGCAGATGCAACAACCATTATATAAAATTTCAATGCCATTTCACTTTTCCAATAACAGTTAGATCTACATCAGTTCTAGTGATTTCTATTCTACCAAATAAGAGACCATACCTTTTCCTCTTCGCCTACCTTGAATGATGACCATGCCTTGATTGATGTCCCGCACTCCTTGCCACTCCTGCTCGCCGACCGTAGAGACCTCATCGGTACCTCCCATCCAATCGCTAGGGGTACTCTGCTTCCCCCTTATCCCCCCGAGCCGCAAAGGGGCCACACAATATCCAGAAGATAAGCCTAGCTTCTCAGCTCGCCTCGCAAGGCTGAGCTACCACCCCAATCCGAGCTGAGAAAAACCCAACTCCTCACAAGCAATCAGTCAAGCCACAATCCGACAGCGTAACGTTACGCTAACCGTTCATCCATTTCTTCCTCATCTTCCCCTTCTTTTATAGAATTTGAGACCCACCTACTTTCCCTAAATCACTATTTAATTAAGTTTTAATGAAAATCCCCTAAAAATTCTATGGCGTACAAGTGTCACTCATCCCCCAAGTTTCTCCAAAATTATTTTCTTTAAAAATATTAAAATACTCCTTTCCCTCACCCACCTAGAGTCGCTCCTAAAATTACTCCTAGGTGTTCCTAGATCCCCTTACATGCTTTTAATAACTTTCCCTAAAATGAAGTTGCTAAATTTAGTTCATTTTAGAAAGTCCTTAATTGCTGATTCCTTTTTKCTTTTTACCCTATGTCCCCTACTTTCCTTTATTATGTTTCCTTTATTACAAGTTTCCCTATTTCTAATATTTATTCCTTTCTTTATTTATTTTTATTTTTTTATTTTTTTTAAACCAAAAAGATAAATGCGCTAGTTAATCCTTTCATTATATTTTTAAATTCATTACTTTTACTCTCACACGTTTTTTAAATTTTTATTCCTTTTCACAATTAAAACCACGTGTTTTAATTAATTTTTCCCTCTCTTCACTTTACCCCCTTTAATTTTAAGAAGACTTTAACTAACACTTAAGAGGGTTTTAGTTTACGCCCGTATGTTTATTTTTGTAGGGTCTTTTCTTAAGGCTAAACCAAATTTAATCTTAGAGATGTTTTAAATTTAGGTTTAGATTTGAACTGGGCGACAATTAATTATGGGAGTTGTTTTGAGGATTTTTTAAGGCGTTAAGGTCTTAGGGTCATCTAGGTTTGTCTCATCATCATCATCAATGCGACGTGCCCTTCAGGATGCACTACGTTCTCCAAGGGTGCCACTCGCCTTGTTTTTTTCTTTTGCACGACCTGCCCTTCAAGATGCACCACGTGCTCCAAGGGTGCCACTCGCCAACTTGTGTTTCTTTTGCATGACGTGCCCTTCAGGATGCACCACGTGCTCCAAGGGTGCCACTCACCGACTTGAATGATTGGTAGACATCTATAACCCCTGGAGTTAACACTCCGCCAGGTGAACTTGTGGGAGACTAAAGGCTCTAAGGAATAAGGCCCCTGCCTTATTGCGCGCCCCTTAGAATCATCGTGAGCGACTGTCGCAGTCTGCCCTCACGGCATCGTGGATCCTCTCGAACTAGGTAATCGTTAACCTACATTTTGAGCCATGACAGGAGTGCTAGTAGGCTGTGGCAGGGCTCCTGTCCACACCTCTCCCTCAACCTCTCTGGAAATCATGTGTGGCCCCATTACTCCATATGTGAGTCTGGTCGGCAAGCTATCGTCAGCCTGCATCATCAACCATCATGTCAGATCATGTCAACAACATATCATCAAATCAATAAACATCATGGTAAATAAATCAATTCAAATAGCACACTCCCTGACTCAATCCGGAGTCCAAGGGTTCTGTCGATGCCTCTGCATCCTCCAGGTCAAAAACCCTACACACTAAATAAAACTGAGTCAATATCACTTGTTTTATGTCAAAGAGGTAAAACATCATGTCATCTAACATAATGCATCATCATCAAGGATAAATGTTTTATCATCATAACAATCCAGATCACTTTCCAACAAGTGTCCTCAAAGAATAAGATTTCTAAGTGCGCCAGAGCGGGATGTTACAATTTCTCCACAGTCCCATCAATAATTTTCTTTACCTTGTAGATCCATCTCAAACCTACCACTGATTTATCGACCGGTCTTGGGACAATTTCCCATGCACTATTTTTGACAATGGAGTCATACTCCTCTATCCATGTATCCAACAAATCGATCAGGAGACTTTCTCTGTCTGCGCTGTGAAGTAGGTGCTCCTACATTCTGTGCAACATCTAGTTTCAATATGTTAGCTTTCGTGGTGCACTTTCTGCCATTTCTAATGGATGTCTCTTCTTGAGTGGTTTCCTCCACTCCATGAACCTCCTCATGTGGCTGATCCACATCTTGAAACTCATCCTAGGGAACTAGCAGTTCCTCTTCTGCATGCAAGTCTAGCTCCCTCTCAAGCGACAACCGCATGGATTTCCCCTCATCGAATTTTATATCCCGTCGCATAACAATAATCTTACTGTTCGAAAAACACACACGATAATTATGGGGTGTTTCTATGTACCCCACAAATATCCCAACTTCAACAGTCGGTTCCATATTCTTCATGGTATCCTTGGTCACATGCACATAAACAGATGAGCCAAATTTTTTAAAATGAGAAATGTCAGGTTTCTTATCAGCAAAAGCTTCTTCAGGTGTACTCATGCCAAGTACTCTATGAGGACAACGGTTCTGCACATAAACCACAGTATTGCATGCTTCTACCCACAAATGCATTGGTAGGCCCTGATCACGCAACATCGCTCATGCTGCACCCACAATCATTCTGTTCTTTCTCTCTGCGACCCCATTTTGTTGTGGTTTATGAAGTGCTATGAGTTCTCTTTGAATTCCTTTTGAAATGCAGAAGTCTTTGAATTCATTAGAGATGTATTCTCCACCATTATCACTCCTTAGAGCCTTCACTTGCTTCCTTGACTCTTTCTCCACCAATGCTTTAAACTCACAAAACTTTGAGAATGTTTGATCCTTCTTCTGCATGAAGAATATCCAACATTTATGAGAAAAGTCATCAACAAAAATAACATAATACCTATGTTTTGTTGCTGAAGCAACCGAGAATGGTCCAAACACGTCCGTGTGAATTCTCTCTAGGATCACCGAAGCACGGTTCTCCTTTTCATGAAAGGTGGACTTTACATACTTCCCCAGGGTGCACCCCTTGCACCGATCTAACTGAGCAAGTTTTCCCATTGGAAGTCCAGTAGATATTTGTTGCATGATCTTCAAGGATCCATGATGAATGTGGCCCAATCTCCTGTGCCATAATTCACCCTCATCCCGCCTCACCACTATTTTTCCTTGCCTATCATGGCATCGCTGCCATCTACCTCTAGCATGTAGATATTTTTAACTCGAATCCCTATCTTCTTGACTTGACCTGTTGCTTTATGTCGCAGGTAGGATTTTCCACTTCTAAAAACAACATCATAGCCTTTGTCCTCCAACATTACAACTGAGACCAAGTTTTTCTTCAGACTTGGAACATGCATAACATTTTTCAATTGAAATGGTTTACCTGAATCCATTTGAAAGGTAATGGTACCAATACCAGGTGCACTGTATCGTCCATCATCACAAATCTCTATATGCATTCTGAGATCTTTCTCCTCCAAGTCAATGAAAGACTCTTTATCTCCCGTCATGTGGAAGGAAGTGCCACTATCCAAATACCACATCGATCCCGATGCACTTGAGGCCATGCATGCGATCAAAGAGAAGTCAAATTCAAATAGTGAGACAAGAGCCTCACAATTTGCATATCCAACAACTGTCTTGTTCTTCCTCTTTTGCGAATAGTTAGTAGCGAGATGCCCATGTTCATGACAGTGAAAACACTTCACTTTGGACAAATCTAGCTTCTTGACTTTAGACTCGGATTTTGGATGGAATTTCTTCCCTTTCCCTTTCCTTGCCTTGGTAGTCAAAGCACAATCCTCTTCATCATCACGCTTTGATCAAGATCCATCTCTGGTGTTCCGCCTGAACTCCTCTTGCACTAGATCTGACCATAGTCATTCCCAATCTAACAATTTTTCCCTTCCATTGACAAAGTCTTGATAACTGTGCCAAATCTTGGGAAGTCCTAGGAGTGCCAAGCTCACCAAATCATCAACAACGACTATTATTCCCACACATCCAATCTCATCCCGACATTGAACAAACTTCATGAGATATTTTGGAATGGTGTCTCCCTTTTTCATCTTGATCTTCCTGATTTTATCTTTGAGCGCCAATTTCCTATGCTCACTACTGTTTTGGAACAGATCCATCAAAACCTTGCACATTGCATGTGGTGTGGTTTTCCCATGGAGACTTGAGACTGTAATGCCCATATATTTCTAAACATCATTAAGTTTCCTAAACATTTATATTTCGTAAACTAAAACAATAAATTCTTAACGTAATAGTGATTCTCATGACAACAACTTAGATTTATCACAAAATACTGATTTCATGACAGAAAGAAACAATTTCATAACTTAACAAGTACCTGGATCTGATGCTAATTTATGTTCCTTCTTTTCCTTGCTGCTGCCCTTCTGCTCCCTGCTACACAGATCAACCCTGCCACAAACAGGAAAATAAATGCCCAAAACTACTGTCCTCCCTGCCAACTAGGAAAACTACCTAGCTCCAGGATATCTACGGATATCCTGTTCCTCCGTGCCCAAAACCTCCAGTAAATCAGTGCCTCCCCTGATCAAAGCCACAAACTCAAAACTCTGTGCTCCCAGAAAGTCCAAAAGTCCACAAAATACAGCAGTGCACAGAAACTCGCTCACAGCAACACACCACCGTCCAGAGGCTCTTTTCTCACGGAAAAATACCATGGTCACCGCCAATACAATCGGCTCAGCAAATACAGTCCGCAACATCCATCCCCACCGAATGGTGCGCACATCCCCCTCTTCCCGTCCCTTATTCCTCCCGGCCGACTCAAGCAGTTACTCCTCCAACCACCC
>JZKD02S0277093.1:513513-529221 GCA_000966675.3 Picea glauca | reverse complement strand
ATATATATATATATATATATATATATATATATATATATATATATATATACTATAATCTTGTTCAATCTAAAATATCTACACATTTTCTCTAACATCCATCTTTCAATAGAAATGTTGGCTACACTTGTGGACCTGCACACCTGCTACACTTGTGGACTTGCACACCTGCACACCTGCTACACTTGTCATCAATGAATTACTTCCTATCTTGTTGAATGCCAAGGTCACCATCCCACTTAGGACAAATCACTATCCTATTTTTTTTAAAAAAATAACTTCTTGCATCTTGTTGAGAAAGTGGAGACATTGTAATATGGCATTGCCATATTACAATGTAATATGGCATTGCCATATTACAATGTAATATGGTAATCCCATATTACATTGTAATATGGTACCATATTACAATGTAATATGGGATTACCATATTACAGTGTAATATGGGATTACCATATTACAATGTAATATGGCAATGCCATATTACATTGTAATATGACATTACCATATTACAATGTAATATGGTAATACCATATTACAATGTATATGGCATTACCATATTACATTGTAATATGGTATACCATATTACAATGTAATATGGTAATGCCATATCTCGTGCTATTATTTTTTATTTAATTAAAAGAATCGTCGCAATATTGACGATAGTTCGTCGGAAGCTAATTTTTATTTTGAACAACTGTGGCAATAGGGATGAAAGTTCATCACAATTTTCCATGGTTTTTCGTTGCACATATAGAATCTACGTCGTAAGTTTGGTTTTGACAAAAAATTTCATCACTATTGCCATGAATTTTCATCGCCATTTGCCACGGGTTTTCATCGCACATACAACATCTGTGTCGTAATTTTTTTTCTTGGCATAAAATTTCGTCGCAGTTGCGATGAAGTTTCGTCGTAATTGCCACAGTTGTGCCTCGTAATTGTGACAGAGTTTCATTGTAATTTTGACGATTCATTGGGTTATACCATTTTGATGGTGATGACATGTGGAGATCTAATTTCATCGATGTTTCCACAAACACCTAGGTCGTGGATATAGTGATGAAATTAAAGTGATGAAAAAAGTCCCGACTTTCGTGGAAATTACGACGGATAAGTGTGGCAATATCAATGAAAAATCATCACAAATTTGGTTATATGTACTAGTGATATGAGCACCACCAAACGAAAATGGAGTATGTGAAGGAGCCATGCCCCCAAGTCCAATACTAGTATTCAAATTAGATACTGGGATGGAGGATGAAAATTGCAATATGAAATTCAAAATACCTTAAGAAAAAGGGCTAGAGGCCGTAGGGATGGACTGAATATTGTAGCCTGACGAGTGAGAAAGGGACCCAAAAGGGTTTGTGTCTATAGGTTTAGTATTCACTATAGGATGAACATGAGTTATTATAGGAACCTCGGGAACTACAACCATTATGGTTGAAGGTGTTGAAGGAGTAATATTAACTATAGTGGGTATGGGAGTTGAAGGACTCCTAGGTATCTTTTTGAATTGATTCAGTACTCAGCTTTGTATGATCACAAGTATGGTAAGTGGAGGTGTGTGTACCACGTTTGATAACTTTACATCTTTTATAAGTAAAATACTCAATATGTGGTGGTAATCATAACAAATGGAGAGACCTGCGGGGAATATGGTATGGCTCCACGATGACTCAAGACTTGAGATATAAAATAAATAAAAGGCCAACTAGTAATCAAAGAGCACACCAAAATAAATAAAAGGCCAATATGCACACAAACAATATAAAGTGGATGAAAGGGTACTCCCTCCCTAAAGTATGTATGCCTCACCCAAGAGGTGCCTGAGAATTCCTGCAAAAGATCATAGGCATAAAAATTAGTTATAGGGGCGTTCATGGGATTAACAACTAGTCAGTCAGATTCCCCTGGAGAGGTAATCCAACATAAAGGTTCTGTGTTTTCCAACCCTTATCTGACCCTATTTATCTGCAAAATAACCCCTACAAGTAACCTATGTGGTATCTATGTCAAGCAAATAAGAAACCGCAAAATAACTGATGCACAAGCAAATATTCATAAGTCAGGTCCACCGTATGGGCAAGGTAACAAAGCCCAAAACATCGAAAGAACTACCTCTCACATAGGAAAATGTACTAGCAAGATCCCCATATAAGAATATATCCCTAGAAATATATCTGACTCTAAGAAGGTATTGGGGGGATATCCCCTCAACCAACTTCACGTGACCTTGTGCTTAACTCTAGTGTAAGTGGAGCCTCCTGACATCACCAATTATATAATGGATTTCACCACTCCCTTAGTCAGACACATATGTTGATTTAATATCCTTGGAGAAGTTTACTCACAAAATCCTATTCCAAGGCTCTAAATCCTAAGCTAGTTTGTGCACTGTAGAAAATGAAATCGTTTCTAATAAATTTTAAATTATCAACGTTGATTTTAGTGGTCTTGATTACTGACAAAGGTGCGGTAGTGAAACTGATGATGTTATGACTCAGCAAGTAAACTAAACGAATATGAATAAAATGAAAAGTACTAACTTAAAATCCAAACATGATATTTTCAATTTAATTATGCAATTCAAAATAAGATGCAATCTTTCCATACATGTACTAAGATCAATGATAAGAACCTAAAAGATCAAATGCCAAAAATGCAAAATATTTAATATTTTTGTATTTTCAATATTAAAGAATGAAAATGCAAGGACTGAATATTAGCTTGATACAAAGATTATACTGAATGAAATTAGAGACAAACCAAGTAGGATATCAAGAACCATACACCCAGTCCAAGATGCAAGGACAATCAATGAAAAGGAAGATGAGAAAGGCACCGCCCAAAAATTCAACCAAAGAAAGGTTTCCTATCACTCCGTAGGCACTTAATAGTCATAACAGAGACCTAAGAAGACTGAACAACCATCAAAACTTACCCAACAAACATCGAACTCAACAACCAAGCACACAAGAAATATGTATGCCACTGTTCAGGAGAAAACCATGTATATATGCCTCTTGCAGAAGGACAACACACATATGAACGCCACTGTCAGGTAAAAACCCATGTATATGTATTAAAACACTACCAGGTTAATTATAAGGATAAGAAACTTAGACTCAAAATGAACAGAGGTTGTCAAGCAATCATAAGACAAGAAAACCAATATAAATGAGAGCAATCAAAGGAGAAAAACACTCCAAACCCCGAAAATAAGATTTTATCCCCAGTATGGTCACCAATTCTATTACAAGGAAAATCTCTCTATGGCATAGGGTTAACCACAATAGACAAAAATGACTTCAAAAATCAACTTGAATCTCAAGTATTCTATATAAACAAATATTCTAACAAGACAAGATAAAGATCCTACCTCGCCCAAACGTTCAATGAAGTCCACCGTTGAGCACTTGACCCAAAGCAATACACCGACAACTTGTCCTCAAAAACCAAGAAACACAAGCATATAACGATAATATATAAAGTTATAGAATTCAATAGAATAACATCAATATTCATAACAAATATGCGCATGGAATAACAATTCAAATATTTGCAATACATTAATTGGAAAAGAAAATAGTATTTCTATTAAAATGTAATCAACAGAAGTGTATGAATTACTAACTTCCATGTTAACATGGTTCAGAACCGAGAAACTAAGTCCCTTCCAGCTAGGCCTCCACCAAGGAAAGATCATATAATTTAGACAATGAGGTTCTCAATCAAGTAGGGAAGACCTTGGGGGATGAATAATGTGTATAGGCTTAAAAGGATAAAGGGATGCAGACTCAATATGAAGTGAATAATTTCTCTAGAGTAACTTTTCTCTCAAAGTTAAATGATTCTCCTATTTTCCAAATCTTGGAAATGGCCCATTTGTAGCCTTCAAATGGAAGTAAAGGGATGCATAAGAATGTTTCTAGTATATGGAAGGTTGAGGATCATGGATCCCATGACGTGACATGGAAACCCAACACCATTTTTAATTTTGGACACAAAAACCAATGTACGTATGATGTAATGGTGAAACCTACGTATATGCATGATGTATAATAGTTAGGGCACATATATGTGGAAAAACATTATTTTTAGCTCTGGGAACTGCAAAAAGTGACTTCAAGTCTGCATAGGGAAATGGAAAAAGGCTTTTTGAGCAAATTTGCATAGGGTGAGTCAAATCTTGCTATAACAATAAAATTTACTTCCTAAAGTTATAAAGTGTTTTACAGATACTAGCCTTCCAAACCATAGTTCATAAGGGGTTTTGTCATGGTTGGGTAGATTTCATCTCTCCAGAATTTGTCTGGAAGCTTGGCTTCATTTAGCTGATCCAGATTTATGTAGGAACACAATGAAATACATAAATACACTAAACACAGAGATGCAGTGGAAATAAGACTTCATTTCATTAATAACAAATGACCGAAAAATGCTTATAGACAGAATGGAAATAAACTAGCTAGGGCGCTGGTAGCTTATCTCTGAGAAGAGATGTGGTGGCTACTGGCCTCTAAACTCTATGTTACAATGAGGATTGAAGGCCTATATATTATTGAGAAACAATGGAAAACCCTAAACATAAAAAAACCTAACCCTAGGAGATGAAATGCCAGAATATGGGCCATGTTGGGGTAAATTGGTACATCAATTTGCTGGGGTCGTAACTTTGGCACATTATCTCCATTTGACGCACATAATACATCATTAGAAATATCTATCCAAGGAATACAATGCTGATAGAAAATATCGAGTCTGGAACAGACTCATTTTTTTCGGAGCATTCATGCTCAAAACACGTCATTTAGGGCCTCGAAACAACTCCGGAAGTTCAGTACCCGAAGAATTGCTAAAAATAGTAAATTGTGCTACAATTAAGGAAACTGAAAAAATGAAAGAAACAATGGTGTGGGTCCATGTGGAATAGATAGGTGGCCACCAATATCCACCTGGATCAGTCCTCCCCCCTTAGGAAGCAATGGTCATTATTGTGTTGAGATCCTCCATGAGATGAGGAAACTTCTACTGAACTTGGTCCCTAGTGAGCCACTTGCCCTGGTGAAGGAGTTGGCCTTCTTTGACAACTCGATATAGATGGATCCTCTGTTGGCAGGTGTTCTTGATCTGTGTGTCCATAATTCGATCAATTGTGGCTTGTTCCATGCAATCTGGGTTTAACTATGTTGGTGTGAGTTGTTCTGCCATAATGGATGTGTCTAGTAGAGATGGAAAGTAGGGCCGAAGGCAGCCCACATTGAACACTGGGTGCAGACCAAGGAATGGTGGAATACCAAGCTCAAAGGCATTTTCCCCTACAGCCTTGGTGATGGTGTATGGCCCATATCAGAGCAGGCGAATCTTGCGGTAGGGTCCAGCAAGGTTCTCCTTTTGCAAATGTAGCCACACTTTGTCACCCACTTGGAAGTTGTGTGGCACCCGATGTTGATCATGTCATTGCTTGTACTTAGCATTGGCTCCGTCCAAGATGTCATGAACCTATTGGAGGATGTACTGAATGCACTCAATGAAGTTTTTTGCCTTGTCAGCTTCAGACTGGACATGGGCTGAATCTGCCTGAGTAGTCGCAAATGGCATGGCTATGTCAATGGGACATAGTGGCTGGAATCCCAAGCCCACTTGAAAGGGGCTATGGCTAGTTGAGCTATAGAGAGCCCGGTTGTAGCTGTGTTGTACATAGGGGAGGCTCTCATACCATGTGCATGGATGCTTTGAGTTGTACATGTGCATAATGTGTACAATCATTCGATCGACAACCTCTGTCTGGCCATCAGTTTGCGGATGGAAATATGTGGACTTGGTGAGCTTGGTGTCCAGCATCGACCAGAGGCTGGACCAAATTGTACTRAGAAACCTGCTATCTTGATCTGAGATGATAGACTGTGGGATCCGAAAGTGTACCCACACTCGTTCAAAGAATATTTTAGCAGTGGCTTCTGCTGTGATATTCTTCTTGCAGGCCAYCATAATGGACATCTTCGAGAATCGGTYGATGACCACAAAAAAAAAGTCATTGCCATGCTTAGTAGAAGGAAGTCCCACCATGTAATCCATAGAGATGGATTCCCAAGGTCGAATGGGGGTAGGAAGCAGAGTATAGAGGCCTTGCTTCTTGATGTTTGGTTTGGCAATGGTACAAGCAATGCAGGACTTGATGTACTTCCCGACATCATGTCGAAGATTCGACCAATAGAAATAATTTTGTAGTACTTCCATGGTTTTCTCAACCCCAAAATGCCCAGTGACCCGACTGTAGTGCGCATCGCAAATCATCTTGGAATGCTCGCTTGAAGGAACACAAAGGTGTCCCAGGTGACAAAGAAGGGCATCCTGGAGGTGAAAATTGGTAACTTGCTTACCCTCTAATAGTGTATTGTATGTGTGGTTGAATTCTAGATCACTTTTGTAGAGAAGCAGCCAATCGGAAGTCTTGTGCCCACAAGAGTTGAGCACAGTGGTTAGTGCCACGATGGGTGGTCGACTGAGGAAGTCTGCAACATTATTGGTGTTGCCTTTCTTGTACTTAATGTTCAAATGAAATTGTTGTAGGTATGTGGACCACTTCTGATGGCGATCGTTCTGCAACATCCCTTGTGTCTGTATGAACTGCAGGGGTTGGTGGTGTATGTGGATGACCATTTCCTTTCCCAAAATGTAATGCTTCCATTGCCGAAAATACTGCATAATGGAATACATTTCTTTGTCATAAGTGGGATACTTCCGGACTGTGTCAGAAAATGTCTCACTGTGATATGCCACTAGATGCCCATGTTGAGTAAGGACTACCCCAATGGCATAGTCAGAGGGATTTGTCTTGATCTCAAATGGTTTTGCAAGTCTGGTAATTTGAGCACTAGTGCAGAGTAGAGGCGATGCTTCAAATCCCCAAATGCTTTCTGTTGAGATTCAGACCAAAATATTTTTTCTTTAGCTCCTCCCTTGGTGACTTGACTCAAGGGCCAAGTGATATGAGAGAATCCCAACACAAACCTACGGTAGAAATTGACAAGACCTAAAAATCTACGGAGCTCTGTTAGGGTGTTTGGGTTTGGCCAATCCCGAATGAATTGGATCTTTGCTGGATCCACATGCACCCCATGCTCATCAATAATGTATCCTAGATACTGAACTTGGGTCATGCCAAAAGTTCATTTCTCCAAATTGGCACACAACTTGTGTTGCCACAGTGTTTGGAGGACCTGTCGGATGTGGTGGAGGTGCTCTTCCCAAGTCTGGATAAAGATCAGAATGTCATCCAAGTACACCACTAAAAATGAGTTGGTGAATGGTCATAGGATGTCGTCCATTAGCCTCATGAAGGTTTCAGGGGCATTCATCAACCCGAATGACATGACCAACCATTCGAAAAGGCCCTCCTTGGATTTGAAGGAAGTCTTCCACACATCAGAGGGTTCGATTGGTACTTGGTGATACCCCGACTTCAAGTTGATCTTGCTGAAATATTTTTCCCCCTTGAGTTGGTACAGAAGGTCATCAATCTATGGGATCGGGTACCTATTTCGAACAGTGATCTTGTTCAGTGCCCAATAGTCAATGAAAAGTCTCCAAGTCCCATCCTTCTTCTGCACCAACACGATCGGGCTCCCATAGGGTGATAAACTTGGCTGGATGTGACCTTTCTGCAACAGCTCCTGAATCTGCCTCTTGATTTTTTCATTCTCCAGAACAGAGCGCCGATATATGGGTCCATTGGGAAGCGACACACCTGGGTTTAGATTTATGGGGTGCTTGACCTGGCAATGTAGAGGCACCCCTTGCGGGGGAGGTGAAGATGTCCTCATACTCCTCCATGACCTTATCCATCTGTTGTTTTCATGTAGTGGGGCCCTGTCTGGAGGTCATGGCCATAGTCTTCCTCTTTCCCTGAGGGTGGATCATCAGGAAAACAAATTTCCTGGTTTTGGAAATGAGCTTACTGCATTGTTTTGTAGTAACCACAGAAATGGTGGTAGGCAGTGCTATCTTCGGTATCCTATACAACTTATTTCCCAAGGTGATAATAATAGCACGAGGCTTGGAATCATACATAACATGTCGCTTCCACAAGTACGGTTGGCATAATAATACATAAAAAACATCAAGAGGAGCAATGTCACATAATACCTCATTCGTGAAGGGCTTGATGTTGTAGGGAAGGCGACATTGTTGGTTGACGTGGAGGTCCTGTCCTTGGTGCAACCACCCGATGGTGTATGGTTGTGGGTGTTCTGTGGTCAGCAATCCCAGCTGCTTCATGACCTCTACCGAGATGAGGTTCTTCTGGCTCCCGCTGTCGACAATGAACTGTAATGGGGAACCATTTACCCACATCTTGGAATGGAAGAGACGCTTCTCCTCCTCTGGATATTTTGGTTCCTCCTTATAGATCTTCATGGTGGCAATGGTGGTGTTGGGCTCCACATCGATAATCTACTTCCCCCTATCATTCCCCTTGTTGGGTTCTAATTCAGAGTCAGAGCATGCATCCAATTCAGAAGCCTTCAACTCGGCTACCAGTGACTGCTTGGCCCGACACTCACTTGTGTTGTGAGTGGAGCTCTTATGGAACTCACACCACTTCCCCATGTCCTTTTTTTGCATCGTAGTGTTGTTATTTGCTTGTGGCTTTGGCAGGTTGTTCTGGGCCGCCCCACCTTGGCTTGGTCCTTTGTTCTGCGGTTTGGGGGTACCTTTCCCTTGCTTCTGATTCATAGACCCAAAGTCTCACTTTTTCTGTTTGAACTTCTACTCAATCTTGGTAGCATATTGGTATGCCACACCAAGAAAGGAGATGTTGAGGAACTCCATTTCCTCTTGAATGTATCTGTGAAGACAACTGTGGTACTTTAACACCAAATGTTTCTCTGAATATTTGATACCCAACTTTGTGCGTAGGGTATGAAACAGATTCATCATCTCATGCACATCTTGGTCCCTTTGCTGCCGCAATGTAGTCCATTGTATGTATTTTTCCTCATATCTCCCCATGGGATAATATTATTCCTTAATGGTGTCTCAAAAATAATTCCAAGTGGGTGTGGCCGAGAACAGAGAGGGTTCCTTTCTCGGTCGAAAAATTCATGAACCAAGAAATATCCTTCTAACAGATTAAACCATCTATCTACGACATCTGCATCTATTTGGTCCTCAAAAAGGGGAATGTCAAAGTTTACTTGTACCTTAAAAGGAGTGGCGCCTCTAGAGTGGCTGTTGGATGTCGATGCGCCGCTAGTGGGAATCCGTTGAAGAATTTGGGCAAAGTTGTCCATCATCGCATTCCTTTGTTTCTCGAGGGCCTCCTTGAGCAACATTTTGATAGGATCTCCTACTCCCTCATATTTATTTTCTTCCTCCATGGGCGGTCGTCGGGGTTTGATAGGCTATTCTTGCAAATGTTCAACCAGATCGATCCCCAACTCCTTATACCCCGACCTCGTTGGGGACATGCAAAGAAAGATCGAGAATGAGCAGACTGCTTTGATACCACTGATCCAAATTTATGTAGGAAGATAATGAAATACATAAATACACATAAACGAAGAGATGTAGCAGAAATAAGACTTCATTTCATTAATACCAAATGACTGAAAAATGCTTACAAATAGAATGCAAATAAACTAGCTAGGGCGTTGGTAGCTTATCTCTAAGAAGAGATGTGGCGGATACTGGCCTATGAACTCTGTGTTACAATGAGGCTCGAAGGCCTATATATTATTGAGAAACAATGGAAAACCCTAAACATCCAAAAACCTAACCCTAGGAGATGAAACACCAGAATATGGGCCCCGTTGGGGTAAATTGGTACATCAATTTCAAGGGGTCGTAACTTTGGCATACTATCTCCGTTTGATGCACATGATACATCATTAGAAAGATCTATTTGAGGACTACACTGTTGACAACAAATATCAAGTTTGAAATGGACTCATATTCGTCGGACCATTCATGCCCAAAAAATGTCGTTTAGGGCCTCAAAACAGCTCCGGAAGTTCAGGACCCGAAGAACTGCTAAAAATAGTAAATTGTGCTACAATTAAGGAAAATGAAAAACTGAAAGAAATGATGGTGTGGGTCCAAGTGGAATAGGTGGGTGGCCACCAATATCCAGCTAGATCATTAGCATGGTTCTTGTAGCTTCTTGAACTGTTATGTTTTTCCTTTCTACCACTCCATTATGTTGAGGAGTCCTGGGAGATGAAAAATTTCTTTTGATACCATGATTTTCACAGAATTGAATGAAATCTTTAGAGGTTAATTCTCCTCCATTTTCTGATCTTAGACATTTAATTTTGAGATCTATTTCATTTTCTACAAGGGATTTGTATATTTTAAACTTCTCAAAGGCCTATGATTTTTCTTTTAGAAAGAATACCGAGGTCAATCTTGTGTAATCATCAACAATCAACATAAAATAATGTTCACCATAAGTACTTTTGGGTTTGGTTGGTCCACATAGATCTGTGTAAATAAGATCTAATGGTTTTGTTGTGGAATGCTCTTTTGTTTTCTAACCAAACTCTTTTTTTCTTTCATATTTGACAATGTTTGCAAATAGAATATGAAGGCTTAATCAATTTTGGCAAGTACCTAACTGCCTTTTTCTCGTTGGCTTTGATCAAGTTGTCAAAGCTTAAATGTCCCAACCTTCTATTCCATGTCTAGCTTTCATTTACTTGGAATAAACAACATTTTTCTTCTTCATCTATATTAAGGTTGTACACATTGCTAGATGTTCTTGGTTCAACTGCCACTAGCTTTCTAGTGTCATTTTTTCTGATCTCACATTTCTAAGAATCAAAAGTAAGTATGTGACCCTGGTCACATGTATGACTTACACATAGGATATTAGGTTTGAGATTTTCTACCAGAAGTACATCTTCTTCTTTGGTTTAATTATTTCCTAAACTAACAATGCCTTTCCTCGTATCTTGGCTGATATGTTATCTCCAAAATTTACTTTTCCTTTTCTTTTCTTGTTTAACTTGATAAATTTACTTTGATATCTAGTCATGTTTTTGGAACAACCACTGTCTATGCACCACTGAAATCCTTGATTTCTTGCATATAAGGTTACATTGCACTCTATTTTTTTTTTCTTCCATACTTTTTGATTATTGGGAATATTTATCCTTTTATCAGATTTTGGAAATCTACATTCACTATCCTTATGACCATAGTTGTTGCATTTGTAACATTCAACATTGTAGTATTGTAAGGGAGAGAAGGAGTTATAGTTTCTTCTTTTAGCATCATCCTTATTATTTCCATATCTTTGAACATTCCTTGGATTGAACTCTCTATAAGCTTTACAATGTATTGCTTTATGTCCAAATTTTTTCTAGGAAAAACAATAACCTAGGAATATATATTGATATATGTTGGAGGGATTCCTTCTGATGATTCTATTCTTCTCGTTATCTTTTCATTAGTAGAGGGTGCACATTTCTGTTTATTTGGGATAGTTTCAAATGGTATTTTTCTTATTTTTTTCTCTTTTCTATTTATGGATTTCTTAAGAACATTTGCATAGTTGATTTTGTCATTTTCTTGCTTTGTAGAGTGATCATATCACAGTCCTATCCTATCATTTGATGATCTCTAACTGCTAAGAATGTTATTCAAGATTTTTGATTTGTTTTCAAATTTATACTTAATATATTCTTTTTCTAGTTTCCTTTTTAGTTGAACTATTTCATTCTCCAATACCTTACACATTTGTTGTTTTTCATTGAGTTCTTTATTCAATATTTATTCTTTTCTTTGGGTCTCTTAGAGTTGATTTTTAACTTAATAATCATTTTTTCTGACTCATTGATGTTTTTGGAAACTTCCTTCTCTCTTGATTTAGTAGCTTCAATCTCTAGAAGCTCTTCCCTTAGTAACCTGCTTTATTTTTTATTTTTTCTCACTTCTTCTTCATATTTTGAATGACTGTAATATTAGGGTTTTATTCCCATAAATAGAATCTCTGGATCCTCTTCTTCATTTTCCTCTTATGAACTATTTCCTTCTTGGGTAAACAATGTTTTGTTTTTCTTGTAGAACTTCTTTTTATCATCAGTTTTGATTTTCTTCTGATATTAGAAGGTTATTTCATCATCACTTTCCTCCTCCTTAGGATGGGGACATTTATTGACAAAGTGTCCAATTTTTCCACAGTTGAAACATATTAGAGAAATCTTTCCTTTGTATTTCCCAGTGCCTTTCTTGAGTTTCCTTATAAAGTTGGAAGTTTCTTCATCAGATATATCTGATAACTCGTCACTGGTATTTTTCTCCTACCCCATCTTTGTTTTAGATTCTTTAAAGGTTGTTTCTCTTTTTGATGGTTTTTCATTCCCTATTCTCATTTCATATGCTGTAAAAATTCCATGAAGCTAATCAATTGTGAGTTTGTCAAGTTATGGCCTACCTTCAATTGTAGAAATCTTAGAATCATATCTCATAGGTAATGACCTTAGTATCTTTTTCATAATAGGTTTATCTATAAGTTCTTCTCATGCTACTCTGATTGAGTTAACCACTTCATCTACCCTATGAAAGTATTAAGCAATGTTCTCTTCTTCTTTCATTTTTAGATTTTCAAACTGAGTTATATGGGTCTGTAGTTTGGCTTCCCTGAATTTTCGATCTCCTTCATAGACAACCTCCAGTTTGTCCCATATTTATTTAGCTGAATTACAATGCATAACCTTCACACATATAGAATGTGTCAACCCTCCTAGAATTGCATTAAATGCTCTTGAGTTGTCATTGCATATTTTGTTTCCTGCAACATCTGTGGGTGGAGTAGTTCGGGTAGTGTAACCATCTACAACAGATTGCCAAATATCAAAACCAAGAGCCAATAGGAATATTTTCATTCTTCTTTTCCATAGAGCATAGCCACCTCAATTGAACAATGGTGCTTTGTTGTTAGATATTCCCTCTTGTTGATCCATCTTCAAAATCTACATTCTAATTGTTAGACATTGCTGAAGGCACTAGCTCTGATACCAATTGTTGGAATACTGAAAGGCACTAGCTCTGATATCTATTGTTAATAACCAAAATAGATCAACAATGGACTTGTATGTAAAATAAATTATATAGATATAATTAATGGGAATTACAAGGTTTTTATGAAGAATAGTGAAGGACACCAATCCTTTTTAGTGAATCAACTCTTGGAGACACAAATCCCCTTCTTCAGGGCACCAACCCTAGGAAGCACCGAATCCCTTGTCTTTAGAGAACCAACCCTAGAAAGTATCAAGTCCCTTATCTTTAGGGCACCAACCCTAGGAAGCACCAACTCCCTTGTCTTTAGGGAACCAACCCTAGGAAGTACCAACTCCCTTGTCTTTAGGGCACCAACCCTAGAAAGCACCAACTCCCTTGTATTTAGGAAACCAACCCCAGGAAGCATCAACTCCCTTAAATTACACTTTACTTAGTAAATGATATGAATCCTTCTGTACTCCTCCCTTCCACACTCACTTCATAAGAATCATCAGTTCTTCTTCTTGGACTCTGCTTCTATTTTGATCTTCTGATCTAAACTACAGAGAAACATCTTTTTCACCATTATTCCTTGCTTCTATAGTCTCCCAACTGGTGTGATATATGAAGCATTGTGTCCCTTTGTTTATACCATGACACCTCTTCATTTAGATTAACAATAATAACGTTTGTTTTTCTTCATTATTATTCAAACATTATCTTGAAGAATTTTCAAATTAGTGAGAGTGTTTTTCACAAATCAACCACTAATATGGATCGATTTCTTTTTTAACCGAATCCATGCCTCTTTATTTCATTATCAATTTTATTTGATCAGATCTAAGATTTTTTATTTTATCTCTAATGCATAGCATGTATTGAGTTACTTAAGATAAATCAGGACACAGTCCAGATCCTATCCCGTTTAACGTTCCTTCTTGACTGAGATAAATTTATAATTTTGTGTGTTAAATTTCACACATAAACTCTTCAGGAACTTTATTCCATACGACCATAGGTGGTGACCAGGAGCTAAGCAAAACAAGTTCTTAATCACTTATCAAGATCAATTTTCATGTATTAATTGCACATTGAGATGGACGATTGTCATTACTTCGTAACTTCATCCTTTAGGGTTTCCATCCTTTGCAATAATTCAACCTTCCAGAGTGGATTTTTTCGAAGTGCGCATATTATATCGGACAATCGTGTTTTATTTTCAATATGAACGATTCTTTTTCACTTCGAAACTTCAATGTTTCAGGACTCTGGTCTTTGTAGTATTCCAAATCTTCTGGAGAAAATTCCGCCAGAGTGCATATCAACACTTCCATGCTTAATAAATTTCACATATCCAAGAGTTAGGGCCATGATCTTAATCATAAAGGATCTCTCTCTCTTCGGGTATTTGGCTATTTGTAACATCCCACTCTGGCGCACTGAGAAAATTTATTCTTTGAGGACACTTGCTCGCAAGTGATCTGGCCTATTATGATATTAAAACATTGTCCGTGATTATGATGCGTTATGATAGATGACATGATGTTTACTGCATTGACATAGACAGGTGCTATTGACTTGGTTTTACTGAGTGTGCAGGGTTTTAGACCTTGAGGATGCAGAGGCATCGACGGAACCCCTTGGACTCCAAATTGAGTCACGGAGTGTGCTATTGGGGTTTGATTGTTTTATTGCGATTTTAGTACGTTTGATTAGATGATATGATGTGGACATGTTCTAACATGATTGTTGATGATGCAGGCCGATGATATATTGCTGACCTGACTCACATATGGAGTAAAGGGGCCACACACGATTACCAAAGAGGTTGAGGAAGAGGTGTGGACAGCAGCCCTGCCACAGCCTACTAGCACTCCCATCATGGCTCGAACTGTAGGTTAACGATTACCTAGTTCGAGAGGATCCACGATGCCATGAGGGCAGACTGCAATAGTTGCTCACGATGACTCTAAGGGGCGCATAATAAGGTGGGGTCCTTATTCCTTAGAATCCCTTAGTCTCCCACAAGTTCACCTGGCGGAGTGTTGACTCCAGGGGTTATTGATGTCTACCAATCAATCAAGTGGCGAGTGACACCCTTGGAGCACGTGGTGCGTCCTGAAGGGCACGTCGCGTAAAAGAAGAACTAGAGGTGAGTGACACCCTGGGAGCACGTAGTGCGTCCTGAAGGGCACGTCACGTTGATGATGATGAAAGAACAAACCTAGATGGCCCTAAGACATTTAACACCTTAAGAATTTCTTAAACAAATTCCCTAATTAAATGTCGCCCAGTTCAGACTCTAAGTCCTAAGTCTAAAACTTCTCTAGGGGTAAAATTTTGTCTAACCTTAAGAAAATTACCCTATAAAAAATAAAAATAGAAATTAAACTAAAAACCACTTAAGAAATAGTTTTAGTCTTCATAAAAATTTTGGGGTAAAATAAAGAGAGAAAGAATTTAATTCAAATAAGTGGATTTAAAATTATAAAGAAAAATTTAATTGTTTAACTTGTGAAAATGTAAAAGATATTAAATTCTTAATAAAACGGAAAAGAGGTTAATTTGTGCAACTGCCATTTTTGGCTCTAATAAAAAGGGGAAAGAAGGGAATAATAAAAATTAGGAAACTAAGGAATGGAGGAAACATAATAAGGGAAAGAAGGGAACTTATGGTAAAAAGCGAGGTCAACTTAGTAA
>JZKD02S0277093.1:488097-503457 GCA_000966675.3 Picea glauca | reverse complement strand
AAGTATTTAAAACCTGTAAGGGAATCTAGGGACACCTAGGAGTAAAAATAGGAGTAACTCTAGGTGGGTGAGGGAAATAAGACAATTTAATAAATTAAATAAAATAGTTAATGGATAAATGTGGGGGATGAATGACACTTGTACGAAAGAGAATTTTTACAAGATTTTATTAAAACTTAAACTAAATGAAATTTGGGGAAAGTGGGAAGTTCTAAAACTCTATAAAAGAGAGAAAGAAGGGGAAGAAGGGGATCGGTTGTTAGCATAATGTTACGCTGTCGGAATTGTGACTTGACTGATTGCTTGTGGGGAGTTGGGATTTCCCATCTTGGATAGGAATGGTAGCTCGGCCTTGCGAGGCGAGCTAGGAGCTAGACGTACCATCTGGATAGTGTGTGTCCCCTTTGTGTCTCAGGGGGCTAAGGGGGAAGCAAAGTACTCCTAGAATTAGTTGGGAGGTACTGGTGAGGTCTTCACGGTCGACGAGCAGGAGTGGCACAGAGCACACGGTCATCATTCGAGGCGGGCGATAAGGCAATGGTATGGTTTTTTTTTGGTAGAATAGGATGCATTATGATTTATGCTGGTATCAGAATATTGGTTGTAAATGGATTTAATGGCTGTTTTATTTATTTACTCTGTGATTATAATTGTAACTGTTGTAACCGTCATTTTTATTTAATTTCTCATGTGACAAGTATTAGTGTGGCATATCGTGTCCAATTTATTTTCTACATGTTTCTTGTGTATGAAAACGAATAATAAGCTATTGAAGAACCTCATGATAAATGTTGGTAAATAATGATGCAGAAGCATCTCAAGCGAGCCAGCGTGGAGACAATTGGATAGCTGGAAAAGTGCCCAGGACAAATTTTGAAATATCTTGAACCATTAATGAAACATCAAGTGGAGGTGCACTTGTATAATGTAAACGGACCTTGAGTGATTTTCTCTCGTCCTTAGTAGGTAGAAGGCATTTATGGTAGTTAATGCAAGTAGGTAGAATTGAATGTGTAGATTAGACAGTTTTAGAGCGCAAGAGGGAAACAAGATATAGACACCTTCATTATGTAATGTAACATTATTATGAAAATTCTGAAGAGCATAGAGGAGAAGCAGAGAGAGTTGTGTAGCAAACTCCATGTTCAGAAGTTCTGAATTAATATAAGAAAGCCATGATTTAGACTCATGGTGTCCATATATTCTCTGTGTATGCATCTTTGAATGTCATGCTCATGATGGTTTTACTCTTTCTATCATGCAATTGCTTTTATGCTATGTATGAATGATTTCTTGTTGAATGTTTGAAATTTGAGAGGAAAGGAGAGAGGAATGAGTTTCAATTGTTTCTCTATCTGAGAAAGAGTTCCTGCAAGGAGTGCAGTTGAATTGTCCACAAGGAGTGCGTCGACAATGTGTTCATAGGTTTGTCTCTGAAAGCTCAGGAGAGAAATATTTTTTTCTCATTTCCATAGAAGTGTAGTTGGGCACAGAAGCCATCCAAGGAGTGCGTAGGCTGAGTGAAGTCTCAGGGTTGTGGACCTAAGTGAAGTATTGAGGGACTGCTACTGCAGGTGTGCACAGAGTCGAAATACTTCAACACTTGAATGTGTTTGAAGGGTTGCTGCAAGGAGTGCGAGCAGGGGTTTTCTGAAAGACTCGGAGTTGGGAAAGTTTAGAAGGATTTGAAACTTTTAAGGAGTCGAAGGAAGGCATAGTGACGGGGGGGACCGCAGGAGGATGAGTTTTGCAGAGAGAGAAACACTTGGTTAGTTGTGTGGAAGTTATTAGAGGAAGGACGGACGATCGGAATTCTCTAAGGAGAAATCGCGAAGACCTGTGAACCGTTAGATCTCACGGAGAAGCAGGGAAGATATGACGAGTATTCCCAAAGGTTCAAAGCTCAGGAGGAGTAGGGTCATAGATCCAAGCCACAAGGGCCATTGGATTTACACGTGAATTTCTATATTGGGATTTCGTAGGTTGAAGTTCCATAACCATTGCAACGGGAATCGCAAAATCATGAAACGTGAAATCCCGAAGGCTAAGAGAACGGTGTGGGGCCACAAGAGTTAGCAAAGTAGACAGGTGGCGCACTATTGACACATAGTCAAACTCGGTTTGACCGTTTCGGAGTTTCGCGGAGTGAAGTCCCGAACTCATTGCATTAGGATTCGTGATATTGCGAAGTCCAAAATCCTGACAGAAGTGAAGTGGCATTGAAAAGTTAAAGCTCGTGAGTGTATCAGAGTTTTGGAACATCGGGTTTCGGGAATCGCAGGAACAAGTTGTTGGACACTGCGACCGTCGAAATAGCGATAAGGAAAAGCCCGAAAGAGAAAGAGGACAGGTCAACGTTGACGGTTTTTGGGTTTCGGAGATTTGAAAGACAGGTGCTCGATCGACGGATTCCCGAAGGTGCGAAAGTCCGATCCCCCGAAGTATAAAAGGGGATTTCTCCAATTTAAGAGTGGGTGAAGATTTCCCGAAAGGGAAATAGAAGAGCTATTGCTGAGAGCTCTTCGGGCCAGTGGATAAGGAAAGATCCTGTGTTGATGTGGACCTTTCGACCTGCGGGTTGTGGAGGGAGCATGCGTCATCATTTATGGTATCAGAGCACAAAAAGGTTCTTTGATTTCTATAGCAGAGAAAAGAAAATTCACTATGCCTTCAAGGAGAAGGGACAAGCAAACACCCGATCCACTAGAGGATAGGGAAATGCCGAGAAGAAGAGGTAGGTAGATGACTGATCCAGCCATGAAGAAAGAAATGCATGATCTACGAGCTAGACTCAAAGACATGGAGACAACACAGAGACACACAGTCAGTGCTGGCGATCTTAGTGATTCTGAAAGTGAAATTGAGGCTAAACATGAAGAAGAAGTTGCAACCGAAGATGCAACAAACGAACGTTTGATCAAAACTATTGCAAGAATGGGTGCAAGAGAGAAGATGGACATTCCATTTTATGAGGGAAACTTAGATGCAGAGGAGCTTTTAGACTGGATTAGAGCTCTAGAAACACACTTTGACTATGAAGATGTCGAAGAGGACAAGAAAGTCAAGCATGCTGTCACAAGATTGAAAGGACATGAAGCATTGTGGTGGGATGAACTACAAGCTGACAAATGCTGCAAAGGAAAGCAGAAAATCAAAAGTTGGGATAGAATGATCGCAAAGATGAAGGCGAAATTCATCCCTAGAGATTACGAAATTACTCTGTTTAGGAGAATGCAGAACCTGAGACAGAAGCTGATGACAGTGAAAGAATACACTGAAGAATTCTATAAGTTGAACATCAGGGCAGGTCATCAGGAAAGCGATGATGAAAAAGTAGCCAAATATATGAATGGCCTGAGATATGAAATTTAGGATGAGCTGAGCATGGTAACCATTCGAACGGTGGAAGACGCTTATCAGATGGCTCTAAAAGTTGAAGAGAAGATGAGCTGAAAGCAGGGTCAAAGAGGTCGAGGTAGAAGTCAGCCTAGAGGCAAATCAGTTGTCCAGGACAAATATCAGAAGCCCAAAGAAGACTAGAAGAAGCCTCAGACTCGAACTGAGAGAGGTGGAACCTCACAGTAGGGAAAATATGCTGAACAACGAGGGAAACATACTGAGCAGAGAGGAGATTATGTTGACAATAACACTTTTCCTCATACTGAAGGTAGAGGAAGTGGAAGAGGTGGAGTAATAACATGCCTCACATGTGGAAAGAATGGGCACAATTCTTACGAGTGTCCAGATAAAAAGAAAGAGAGTGGAGAAACTCACATCACCGAAGCACAGAGGCAATATGTTGACACAAAAGACGCTGAAGGCGGAAGATCGCTGATGATGCGAAAAGTTATTTTGACACCAGAGAAGGAGGTGGAGAGTTCAGTCCAAAGGACCAAACTTTTCTAGACTGCTTGGAAGACCAAGGACAGGGTATGCAAGGTCATTATGGATAGTGGTAGTATAGATAATCCCGTTTCTATAAAGATGGTAGAAAAGCTGGAGCTGGAGACTATTGATCATCCAAGCCCATACAGAGTTTCGTGGCTACAAAAAGGACATCAGGTAACTGTCACTAAACAATGCTTAGTTGAATTTAAGATAGGAGGATATAATGATAAGATACTCTGTGATGTCATTCCTATGGATGTTTGTCATCTATTGCTGGGTAGACCATGGCAATATGACGAGAATGTGATTCATGATGGGAGAATGAACACATACACCCTAGAGAAGAATGGGAGGACTCACATGTTGCTTCCAATCAAGGATAAGGATGTGAAACCGGAATTAAGAAACACTGTACTTCTCATGAGTGGGAAGGAACTTCTTACAGAGGTTAAGAAGAAGGAGGATCCACAGTTTATTGTGGTCATGAAACCGAAGATTGTTTTGACTAGCACAAGAGTGGATGATTTACCAAAAGAAGTTCAGGAACTATTGGAAGAGTTCGCTGACATAGTAGTGGATGAACTACCTCGTTCGTTACCACCAATTAGAAGTGTGAGTCATCACATTGATCTCATACCAAGAGCCAGTTTTCCAAACAAAGCCACGTATAGATTGACACCGCAAGAGAATGAAGAGGTCAAGAGGCAAGTCCAGGATTTTTTGGACAAAGGTTTGGTTAGGGAAATCTTGAGTCCATGTGTTGTTCCAACAGTACTTAGTCCAAAGAAATATGGAGGGTGGAGGATGTGTACTGACTCGAGGGAGATTAACAAGATAACCATTAGGTACATATTTCCATTGCCAAGGATGGATGATATGATGGATTGCTTGAGTGGAGCAAAATTCTTTTCAAAGATTGATTTGAAAAGAGGTTATCATCAAATCCGCATGAGAGAAGGTGATGAGTGGAAGATAGCATTCAAAACCAACGAAGGGTTGTATGAATGGATTGTTATGCCATTTCGCTTAAAAAATGCATCGACTACCTTCATGAGGCTGATGAACGAAGTCCTAAGGGAGTTCATTGGGAAATTTTTCATTGTGTATCTAGATGACATACTGGTTTTCAGTAAAACAGTGGCAGAGCATCTGAAGCATTTGGCTACAGTGATGCAGAGGTTACAGCAGGAGAAGCTATTGATAAACCTGAAGAAGTCCTCATTCATGAAGACAGAGCTCATTTACTTGGGGTTTGTTATTTTTGCGGATGATTTGAGGATGGATCCAGATAAGGTGGAGGTAATCAAGAATTGGCCATCACCGAAGAATATTTTTGAGGTGAGAAGTTTTCACAGATTGCCTAGTTTCTACCAAAAGTTCATTAGGAATTTCAGTGGAATTAGTTCACCAATGATGGACACAGTGAAGAAAATACATAAATCTTTTCACTGGACAGAAGAGGCTGAGAAAAGTTTCAACCTGTTGAAGAGGAAGATTATGGAACAACCAGTTCTGGTGTTGCCAAATTTCCAAAAGACATTTCAAGTGAAATGCGATGCGAGTGGATTTGCAATAGGGGCAGTCTTGAGTCAGGAAGATAGGCCGATAGCATACTTCAGCGAGAAGCTAAATGAAGCGAAAGTGAAGTACTCCACTTATGATAAGGATTTCTATGCTATCATCCAAGCATTGAAGAAATGGAGGCATTACTTGATCCCGAAAGAATTTGTCTTGTAGAGCGACAATAATGCATTGCAGTTTGTGACTCAACAGGAAAAGTTGAATCAGAGACATGTCAAATGGGTTGAGTATATGCAAAATTTCACTTTTGTGATTAAACATATTTCTGGTACTGCTAACAAAGTTCCTGATGCTTTAAGCAGGAAGTGTTTGCTATTGCAGGAGTTCAAAGTCAAAACGTTGGGTTTTGATGATCTCAGGGACATGTACGCAGATGATCCAAATTTTAAGGAGGCATATGAAGCAGATGAGAGTCCAATTCTCAGAGACAGAAGCCAATGGATAGAATACATGATCTAGGAAGGATTACTGTTTAAAGATAATCAGTTGTGTATTCCGAAATGCTCCATGAGGGAGAATTTGCTGAAGGAGAAACACAGTGGGGGATTGGCAGGGCACTTTAGTCATGACAAGACATTCACAAAGTTGAATGAGTCATATATTTGGCCAGGAATGCGAGTATATGTCAAGAGATTCATGGATAGATGTAGAATTTTCCAGCATTCAAAAGGAAAGAGACAGAATGCAGGGTTTTATCAACCATTACCCATACCTGAGAGGCCATGGGATGCAATCAGCATGGATTTTGTATTGGGGTAGCCAAGAACACAAAGAGGTTTTGAATTGATCTTTTTGGTGGTGGATATATTTTCCAAGATGGAACACTTCATTCCATGTCAGAAGACTAGTGACGCAACTCACATTGCGAACCTGTTTTTCAAAGAAGTCATTCGACTTCATGGCCTACCTAAGAAGCATAGTTTCAGATCGAGACACAAAGTTCATAGGACACTTTTGGAGGACCTTATGGAAGAAGTTGGGAACTAACTTGTCATTTAGTTCATCTTATCATCCTCAGATGGATGGACAGACAAAAGTGGTAAACAGAAGTCTGGGAGACTTGCTGATAAGCTTGGTGACAAAACACCACAGCCAGTGGGACAACATATTACTACAGGCAGAATTTGCTTATAATGACTCAGTTAACATAAGAACAGGGAAAATTCCATTTCAGATTGTCTATGGCATGCAACCGAGAGGAATTTTTGAGCTGAGGGATTCAAAACATATTGCAACTAGGAGCACTAGTGCAGAATATTTCGCAGAGGCGATGAAGGAACTTCACAGCCAAGTGAAGGAGTGGTTACATAATTTGAGCTAGGAGTATAAGCGTAGAGCAGATCAACACAAGAGACAACTTCAATTTGAGGTTGGTGATTTGGTTCTGGCACATTTAAGGAAGGAAAGGTTCCCGAGAGGAACCTTAAATATGAAGAAAATTGGACCATGTAGGGTCTTAAAGAGATTTGGGGTGAATGCTTATGAGATTGAATTACCCGATGGGATCGGAATTTCTCCGATATTCAATATCTCATATTCGTACCCATATAAAGCCGAGGAAACAAGAATAGGAGATGAGAAACTAGTAATCCAGTGGAAAAAGCAGATGCCAGTTGCAGATAAGTCGCAGATGGAGTGCATACTGGACAAAAGGATGAGCAAGAAGACCAGGCGAAAGAAATATTTTGAATATCTGGTCAAGTGGAAGGGCCATCTAGTTGAAGATGCCAGTTGGGAAAATGAAGTGGAAATCCAAAAGCATGGACACACCATACATGAGCTCATGGACAGGAGCCCATGAAAATTTTCAAGTGAGGGAGTATGATGTAGGAGCATCTCAAGCGAGCCAGCGCGAAGACAATTGGACAGCTCGAAAAGCGACAGCACAAATTTTTAAATATCTTGAACCATTAATGAAATATCAAGTGGAGGTGCACTTGTATAATGTAAACGGACCTTGAGAAATTTTCTCTCGTCCTTAGTAGGTAGAAGGCATTTATGGTAGTTAATGCAAGTAGGTAGAATTGAATGTGTAGATTAGACAGTTTTAGAGCGCAAGAGGGAAGCGAGATATAGACACCCTCATTGTGTATTGTAACATTATTATGAAAATTCTGAAGAGCATAGAGGAGAAGCAGAGAGAGCTATGTAGCAGAATCCATGTACAAAAGTTCTGAATTAATATAAGAAAGATGTGATTTAGACTCATGGTGTCGATATATTCTCTGTGTATGCATCCTTGAATGTTATGCTCATGATTGCTTTACTCTTTTCATCATGCAGTTGATTTTATGCTATGTATGAATGATTTCTTGTTGAATGTTTGAAATCTGAGAGGAAAGGGGAGAGGAATGAGTTTCAATTGTTTCTCTATCTGAGCAAGAGTTCCTGCAAGGAGTGCAGTTGAATTGTCCGCAAGGAGTGCATCGACAAGGTGTTCATAGGTTTGTCTCTGAAAGCTCAGGAGAGAAATCTTTTGTTCTCATTTCCATAGAAGTGTAGTTGGGCACAGAAGCCGTGCAAGGAGTGCATAGGCTGAGCGAAGTCTCAGGGTTGTGGACCTGAGTGAAGTATTGAGGGACTGTTGCTGCAGGTGTGCGCAGAGTCGAAGGATTTCAACACTTGAATGTGTTTTCTAGGGTTTCCGCAAGGAGTGCGAGCATGGGTTTTCTGAAAGATTCGAAGTTGGGAAAGTTCAGAAGGATTTGAACCTTCGAAGGAGTCGAAGGAAGGNTGGGTTTTCTGAAAGATTCGAAGTTGGGAAAGTTCAGAAGGATTTGAACCTTCGAAGGAGTTGAAGGAAGGCATAGTGACGGGGGGGGGGGACCATAGGAGGATGAGTTCCATAGAGAAAGAAACACTTGGTTAGTTGTGCAGAAGTTCTCTGATGAAGGACGAATGACCGGAATTCTCTGAGGAGAAATCGCGAAGACCCGTGAACCGTTAGATCACACGGAGAAGCAGGGGAGATATAGTGAGCATTCCCAAAGGTTCAAATCTCAGGAGGAGTAGGACCCTAGATCCAAGCCACAAGGGTCATTGGATTTACACGTGGATTTCTATATCAGGATTTCATAGGTTGAAGTTCCGTAACCTTTGACACGGGAATCACGAAATCACGAAACGCGAAATCCTGAAGGCTAAGAGAACGGTGTGGGGCCACAAGAGTCAGCAAAGCGGACAGGTGGCACACTATTGACACGGACTCAAACTCCGTTTGACCGTTTTGGACTTTAACGGAGTGAAGTCTCGAACTCATTGCATTAGGATTCACGATATTGTGAAGTTCGAAATCCCGACAGAAGTGAAGTGGCGTTGAAAAGTCAAAGCTCTTGAGTGTATCGGAGTTTCAAAACATCGGGTTTTAGGAATCGCGGGAACAAGTTGTTGGACACCGCGACCGCCGAAATCACGATAAGGAAAATCCCGAAAGAGAAAGAGGACGGGTCAGCGTTGATGGTTTTCAGGTTTCGAGGATCTGAAAGACAGGCGCTCGACTGTCGGATTCACGAAGGTGTGAAAGTATGATCCCCCGAAGTATAAAAGGGGATTTCTCCAAGTTAAGAGTGGGTACAGATTTCTCGAAAGGGAAATAGAAGAGCTATCACTGAGAGCTCTTCGGGCCAGTGGATAAGGAAAGATCCTGTGTTGACGTGGACCTTCCGACCTACAGGTTGTGGAGGGAGTGTGCGTCATCAAATAACCAATTTTTGTATAATCTCTGAGTTGGATGAAATACCTCCAGTAGTAAGTGAGTACTACTATTATATTATTGCTTGAGGAGTGACAGATCGATGAAAGAAATTTTTTTTACGCTAACAAAGCATAACTCTAGTTATTGAATGCTTCTACTATTTAATATCTACTTATAGATATCGCAACACCTTAAGAAATCTCCATTCAAGTCGAAATCTGCTACAGATCACTAAATCTGTCAACTACCTAAACGGATAAAAAAAAAAATCAGGCATAAACCAGGACGTACCGATAGAAAAAAAATCAGGTGCAAACTTGGATACATCTGCCAGTTAGGGACATCCCAGAAACAAGAATTAAAGTAAATAGAACAAGGTAACAGTTGTCTTTGCTCTATATTACCTAACCTATAATCAAAGTTCAAGGGTTTGATTTTAAAAAGAAAAATCAAGGTAAATTTGGAGGCTTTAAATAAAATTGGAGTGGGTAAATTCTGGAGAAAGCTTAGTTACTATTCGTAGGTTTTTGGCTATAATCTTAGTTACTATGAATTTTAGGTTTAGAATTTAAGCCATGCAATATTTTGTAATGTAATTCTTGTGATGTATCTCTTCCTCGCGTTCTGGGACTGAAGGTTCCTTGCCTAACCTTAGGACAGTCATTAAACTCTGGTTGCCTGGAATTGAGGGAACAACCCTGCCATATTTCATTACTATTTACTCTCTCTCACGTTATTACGCATTACTTAAACTCATAACTGAATGCATTCTTGTATTAACCTTGCAATTTGTAGGCACCGCTAAATTTCCTGAGGTAGAGACCCAAGAGCAGAAGTCGAAAGGATAAATCTAGTTTGGTTTTAGAATTCCTTCTCTTCATTTTAAGTCGCGTAGCCATTTCTGTAGAACATCTTCCCATCGGAGTGAAGAAGTAATTCATGCCCGCGTATGATTACATACGTATTCCTATCTCGATGTTTTCCCTTTTTGTTTCATTTCTATTTTACCTTAACTCGGAATGCATAACCTTGCGTATCAATTTCTAACCCTATGATGGATTACACTGGTGTTTTCCCTCCTTTCAAACTGCCCGTCGTGTTGGATTGGGTGACTTGCCACAGATGGTGTGTACAACGTTGCCAGAATTGCGTACAGTGAGTGAAACGGGAGGCGTGGTTTTGATTTTTCCTCTGACAGTCGTGAGCTATCTCCCCTTATCTTCGATGACATCCTGGTAACCCCTCCTAGAATTTCTGTAGCGAGTTTTCTGTTTTAGAAATCAATTAACTCCCTTTTAATGCCGCACTATTAATTATTCATTAATCTTTTAATGTCGCACTGATATTTATTCTTTAATCTTGTAATGCCGCACTAGTTTCCTTGATTTTTCATTGCTCTTAAGTTATATAGGTTTTCTCATTTATGGTGTAACACTATTGTAAAATTTCAACAACTTTCTTTAAAGGATTTGAATTATTGAAATGGTGAATTCATAAGCGTTGGGTCATTGCGCTAATTAATTATGAAAACAAAATTAGCCATATAAATAAATATTTCCTAGTAATATTCTGTGCCCGTTTCTTTTCTATTATAGCATTTGTATTATTATAAAAATGAATTTACATGGATAAGAAAATGATACTATATAGAACAAGATTTTCTTATCAGCATACCTATCATGACAAATAGCTAACTGCATAACAAGATTATGTTTTCCCATTGACATACCTAGTCTGATGCCACCATGATTGTTGTTGCTACTTTTTGTCTACATTGCCGCGACAGTTATAATAAGATGCTTGTGGCTTGTTTCTTTCATTCTGGTCTTTGTTAGCGTTTCCATTAAATTATTATGTATGATCCTTTACACCTTTATATAACTATATGTTAGGATATGTAGATTGACTCATACTCTGTCATTTTAWCATCTTCGAATTTGCTTTTCTGGAAAAAGCTTCAAAACATATGGATAGTTTATAAAAGGAAATGGATAGTTTATAAAAGGAAAAAGGGCTTCAAACCATATGGATACTTTATAAAAATTACATGTATATTAACATAGTAACAATAAAAATAATGATCTCATTTCTAAAATCGAACGATCAATCATATTATTGAAAGTATTGCTGCCCTCTCATACCACCTTCTACAATGCTTTAAATAAAGTGGTTGGTCTATGAAAATTATTATTTTCTAAGTAGTCACTGCAGTGTATGGTTGCCTTCAATGATCATCTATTGATGTTGTTCTATGTACTTTTGTTTTATGTTAGTACTTTTGTTCTATGTTACCAGAAACTAGCAACTCAATACTAAACGCCAAACAAAAACTAGCAATTCAATACAAAACACCAAACAAGTACAATTACAGAAACTGAAATTTGTGTTAATTATTATGATTGTAAATTAAATGTTAAATTTCGCTTAAATGTTAATTTTTAACTATTCTTATTTGATCAAAATTTGGATTAATTATTTGGTTAATGTTAAAGTGAGTTGAGATCAGACTTGCACAATAAGGTCCTTGAATGTTAATTTAGAGGGGGTACTTTGATGACAAACTATGGTCTAAAGTTGCGCGATGGAGTGAGGATTGTAGTCCTTGTCTAATTGCAGCTATACTGGCTCATAAAATTTGTTGTGCTTGGTCTGCTTGTGTCGGGCGGGATGTAGACACCTCCATGTTCCTCAGAACAGTCGCCATCCCTGAGACCTTAAATGGTTAAAATCGATGGGAACTTGGGCTTGAGAATTGCTTATGTGTCTTGGAGGTCCTAACCATTGCAAGGTAGGATAGACGGGTAGTCAGTCTTACTTATTGTCGATTGATCGTCGTTAAATGCATGCAATTACTTGTTGTGTGTCTTATGTCGTCTTATTGTGTTCGTTGTGTTTTGAGTATTGTTCGTTGTCGGGTGGCAATGCAGAGTCGAATGTGTTTGTTTCCCTTGTACACGTGCGCACACACTTTTAAAAACAAAAAAAAAAATGCACTTGTTATAAGAGGTTGGGCGTCGTAACGAGGAGGGATCGTTACACTATTCGTGACTCTGGGACTTTAGGCTAATAAAAATTTGAAGTAGTTCAATCCATTTGAAGTTTTACATACCGAATAAGTCATAGAATAGCGTTGACCACTTGTTGTTGGTTACACCTTCGTTTACACTATCCTTCCATTATGCTTGATCAAGTACTAGGAATTATCCCAAAGTAGATCAATGATCAGTGTTACTTCGTGATTAACTCTTGATCTATCCTTCCATTGTACTTGATCAGATGGTTAAGAAATATTTTTTAGAATTTTAGATCAACGAACAAACCTTAACTCGTGACTTTGTCTTTCGACACTTCAGGTGGTTGCTGGTAGGAGAACTGGATATCCCCAAAGGACATACTCCTGGAGTAACATAGCTCGCTAACGTCACTTTTTATGTGGAACTGGCTGAGTGGCTACCATGTGTCACTTAGATTTGTGAATTATACATACCTAAAATGATAACTGGAACTTGACACTTATCATCATCTGATTTCACTACGTGTCCTTGCCGATGTGGTCTTACTGATGTGGACTATGATGAAGTGGCATCTTAGTGTGTGTGCTATGTGTATTACTTCATGAATTTGGAGATCTGGCCTTCGGGTGAAGTCATATTTTCTGAACCCTTTTTCACCGAACTGGCCAGTGTCAAATTTGACCACCATTGGACCCGCCTAACCTCATCCAATGGTCACTATTCATTTCCCAAATCTAATGGACCTCATTCACTTCAAAACTTCGGGGCTCTGACCTTCGGGTAAACTTACCTATTCTTAGATTCTTTTACCTAGAGTGGTCAATGCAGAAGTCGAATGCTGCTACACAACTCTGATTTGGCAACTATCATTGATCTTGAAGTGCTCCTTAGATCCAATGACTTACTTTTACTTCATAACTTTGGCTTTGACTAAAAATTATTCATGCAAATTTACTTTGGTCGATATTATCCAAAGTGGTCAATGTCGAGATGAACATGCATACGTCATTTCCAGGATCAATGGTCCATGACTCTTAGTAGTCGATCTTACAGTCTAGATTTGTACCGAAAACTACATCGGTGGACATGATTGTGTTGGCAGCCAATTCACATTTTTTTTTGTACTGTCCTTATAAGCTGCCTACACCAGTGTTTTGCAAACCTTAATTTTCGTCGCAATTCTCAAATAAAACGACACTTTTATTTTTGCGCTATTTACACACTTACCTTTATTCTTGTTTTCACGACTACAAGCGTGAAAACTTGGTTTTCGAAGTCGCATTAAAATCATCACTGAATTGTTGTTATCATTCTTGTCGATATGCCCATTGCGTTTACATTTTACTTATCATTATGCGGGTTGGCAAGACCTTTTGATCTGTACTCATTTGACGTTTTTTGATTGATTATGTAATTTCGTTTCATGAGTGATTGAGTTTGTGATGCATTCGTGATTGGATTTACATGTTATTTGTCCAATTCACTTGGCACATTGGTTACATAAAAAAGCATTGCCACATTGGTTAAACCCTTGGTGTGAATCATTTCATACAACACTTGGTATTGGTTTTGATTCATGTGTTTGGTTTTAAAAACTATGGCACAACTATTGCTCGCGCGATGATTAATATAGTTACCATTGATTTCATTGGTTGAGCGAATGGCATAATTGTTAACCTATACAATAGTGGTTTGAATAGCTATTTGCACCGACGGTTGTACTGTAGATATGACTGTCGTGCATGTATGAACTAGTTCCACCACCTTCACACAATATGTCATTAATGCTTACCCCTATCCCTGTTTCACCTCTGCTAGCATCGGGTAAGCCTTTGAGCGTTCTGCCCTTGCGTATGCTATGATTAAAACCCTAGCTCGTTCACATTGCTCACCGTGTGCTCCTGTCTATGGCACCGGTGGTGCGAATAGAGCCGAACGGTAGTCAAGCCCTGCTACTGTTCGATAACACCCGGAAATATTTACAAGATAATGGTTGGCTCATGTTTGTACAGAGGTTCGAGGGTTTTAATCTATTTGTTGCACAACAATTCTACCTTTCCTTTGATGGATGTAGGGCCAAAGTAGGTGACATTCATCTTGAAATCAGTGAAGAGTTCATTATCTCTTCCACAGGACTAGCAACCATGGGCCAACAATGGTTTAAAAACTCTAAAGTTGATGAAGTGCCATGGCCTTTACTGTTCGTATCACGAAAAGTCACATCCTTTGACAAAGGTATGCCCATTTCCATGCTTAAACCAAGGTGGCATGATCTTTTGATAATGGGTAAACAATTTGTGACCTGTGAGGGTCGGAATGGATTGGTTTTTCTTTATCACCTTTGACTGTTAATGAATTTCATGGGTTATCCATTTAACATGCCATTTTATTTCCAGCATAGTCTTTACAAAATGGCTAAGAGGTTTAAACGAGAGAAGGCCGATAGTAGCTTGGTTCACCATGACCTTATCAGAATCATCATCGTTCACCATTTAAACCTTCACGGTGATAATTGGCAAGCTCTTCTCTCTCAAAATGGCTTTGTTGATTCAGAGTCTGTCCAAATCGACAAGCCTGTGGTCAGTGAGATTAAGGTAGGGCCACCCGTTCCTTTCTATGCCCTTGTACCCTCTCCCAAACCCTCGGTATGCCCCGATATCGACCTACCCAACATTACAATAGACAAGGTTGAGGCTGTTAAAAAGCCTGTGACCAAGAAGGTCAAAGGTAAGCCTACTATCGATGACAAAGGCAAAAAGAATGCTCGACTGATATAGAGAATTGTCCGGAATAAACCTAAACCTAGTGTTGATCAAAATCCCAGAGTCCTCAGCGAAGACTCAGACTCTGATATCGAGTGCTTCCCGTCGGGAGAGTATCCTTACTCCCATGGCTTATGCTCCGAGCCACCCTATGACTTCGTTTCTAATTTGCCCCCGTGCCTAAAGAACAATCCTAGCTACCCAGGGATCAAGCTACCTAATGAAACCCTCTGTGATTTAAACAAACCCTCACCTGTAATTTTGAAGCCCGGGTAGTCATCATGTAACCAATGCAATGTGTGGCTAGAACGCTACTATACCGACGTTCCCTTATTACAGTCAAAAATCAAATCATTGGAAAGCCAAGTTACAGTGTTGACAAGTGAAAGGGACAAGATTCAAGCTAATGACAAGAAGCAGA
>JZKD02S0277093.1:447720-486549 GCA_000966675.3 Picea glauca | reverse complement strand
AATTGAATCATTTTGTATAGATCTTTGCATACAGATTTATCTAACTGTGAAGATTTATAAATCATAAGGTTGCTGTAAATTTTTATGTCTTGTTTGTCCTGTAATTATATTTGAATAACGCAGCTGCTTCTAGTTTACGAGAAGCTCGTGGATAATCTGGTGTGGGTTTCCTCCCTCCGATCAGCTAAGACAATCATCACATACACAGGACAAACCTGGAGCATTACTTCAGGTCAGTTTGTTATTTATTTGATAGTTAATTTGTTAGTATAATTTAAGTAGTTTAGTTAGATATATGTGTAGTTTAGATTTGTAGTTAGAGTTAGTATTTTAGTTTCCTAGTTTAGATAGTTTTTATTTTATTTCTTTTTCATAAAATCATAAAAATCAAAAAACAATAGCTCTCACTGTCTTAGGACATAATACTAATGAGTTTTTCAGGTTTTCATTCAAATCTGTAAATTGTAAATATTGTACATTTGTGAATAAGATTTATTTATGTTAGTAGTTAGATATTTAATTTCTTAGAGTTAGTATAATATTAGATAGTAGATTGTCTATATAATATTTAGATTTGTTTAGTTTGTTTTAATAGTTATTTTTAGTTAGATTAGTTAATTTAGAGTAGTTTTCTTTTGTTTTCTTAGGACATAGATCGGCTAACAGAGCCGCTAAACCTGTCAGGGTGGGTTATCCAAAATGGCTTGGGTTATTTAGACAACCCCGGACCGTTTCCATTCTCCCAGTTGACGGACGATCAATTTCACCCGTCAACAAATGGAGCTAGAAGGAGGGCCTGAAATTAATTAATGGCACGAGGCGGTCGTAAGACTCCTCCACCACCTAATCGCTCACCTATAGTGACAAGAAGCCATTCGAACGATAACATCCCCCCTCAAACAACAACCACATCAACCGACGATCCATGGATCACAGTTGAGCCAGTAACCCCTAATCCTACAGGTTGTGACATACAAGAGATTGTCTGCCAATATCTCATAAGAACACATAGTGCCTTAGCCCGTTTGAGGCAACCAAACCGTCTGTTGGAACAACCTTTGGATTTCTCTGATATCAGAGAACAATCAGGAGGCACTAACCTCACTGTGAATCCTACAAATCCAATCCTCACTCCTGCTGTAGGAGGATCCTAAATACCTCCTTCACCACCTCCATCATCTCCTTCCTCTTCTGGAGGAGGTTCCTCTGACGAAGGCAGTTCCCCTTCTCAGCCTTCCACACCGACTACACCAATGGAAAACCAGAACAACGTTGCTAGACCTTGGCTCGACCAGGATGCGGTAGTTGTACCTGGAGCTCAACATCCCTTACCTAAACATCCGGAGAAATGGCTTCCCAAGTTTGACCCCGACTCAAAACAGATCGCTGAAGATCACATTAAAAAGTTTATGTTAGCCATAAGACTTTGCAATGTCGAGCATGAAGACGTTGTATGTAGGTTGTTCCCCTATACTTTCGAGGGCAATGCATCTACATGGTACTTTTCCCAACAACCCCATACCATCGTGTCTTGGGAAAAGTTTGAGTCATGCTTTTTGGAAAAGTTCGGAGACGGTAAGCCTCCAGAAGTCCTAGTCATGAACCTTACTAGCTTAAGAATGAACCCAAAATAAAAATTTAAAGACATTAATCAAAGATTCTTAACACTTAAAAACCGAATCCCTACGGATTCCATGCCTGCCAAGAATCTTATAATAACATACTACACTAAAGCTTTGCATCAAAGTATAGCTATTTGGGTTAAATGATCTAAGAAAGACACGTTGTTAGAAGCCTTTGAGAAGGCCATCCAGATTGAAAAAGACATACTTAGTCTTAAAGACTCTACTAGCAACGAAACAAAGACTAGTTCTTCTTCCAAAAAGAAGGTCGAAATCCTCCCTAGACCTACTCAAAGTAAAACACAACTTGAAAGCTCTGATTTAGAAAACTTAACTAAAGTTGTTCAAAAACTGTCATATCAAGTTATAGACTTAAAAAGGATGACCGAAGAAGCTTCCTCGAGCAAAGGGCCTTACAAACCCCCATTCCAGAAGCCTTTTCCTACCAACCGATCTAATCCAACCACCGAAGGCCTTAATCTAGAAAGTCTGCAATGCGCCCTTCAAACAATTCTAGAAGCTCAAGATAACTTGATGCCTCCTGAGATTCCTGAGGAGGTAGTTGAGCAAGAGACAGTTCAATAAGAGGAGTCTTCTCCAAACATTTTTGGACACTTCTCGGATAGCATCTTTCAAGCTAACTTCGAGACAGTACATCCCTATAATACTAGGAGTAAGACAACAAACAAACCTTTTGCCGAAAACACTACAACTTCACCTCCAAAGCAATCTTAACCAGCTGAGACTAAACAGAGTAATTTGAACCCCAACTTAGATTATGATGTAGTTGAAGATCTTAAAAAGTTGAGAGCTAACATTTATGTTCATGAGTTATTGAAATTTCCATTTCTGCTACAAAAAATGTTACAGAATATCTCAGAGAATGGCAAAAATGGTAATTCAAATGGTAACAAGGTTGTGTAGAACAAAGTTCCTCAGAAGACTTCCACTAAAAACAATCTTGATCCTCAAGATAAAGGAATCCTTCCTATAAATAATGTAAATAATGTAGCTTTAGAAACTGTGAGTAAAAAGCCACAAACTACCACTCTTAGCACTCACAAAAATGTACCTCCATTTTTGTTAACTTTCGAAATCTTTAATAGAAACGTGCACAATTGTATGGTAGACTCAGGAGCGTCATCCAATGTGATGCCATGGTCTGTATGCCAGAAGATTAACGCTAAAGTTGAACCCTCCACCTTAAAAATCATACAACTTGATCGGACCAATGTTAAAGTTATAGGCGAACTAAAGAATGTGCTTATAAGATTATCGTCTAACCCCAAGGTGCATCAAGTCATTGATATTATTGTTGTGGATATTCCATAAGTGTATGGTCTGTTTTTAAGCAGAGACTGGTCGAAGCAGCTACACGGTTATTTCGCGACAGATTGGTCTCATCTATGGCTTCCAGAGAATGGAAATCCCAACAAGATCAAGGTAAATCATGAGCGCTACCTTAAGTTCACGGTCACAAATTTGAACGATCCCAAGGAACCATTTACACCTTCTGTTGATTCACCCGAAGTACAAGGGATGGACACCTTTTTCGGCAATTTCATGGCCAAGGATTCAGCTATCACCAATCCAGAATAGCAGTCCGAGATTGTAGCATATATGTAGCCAACAACTTCTACGCAACGGTCTCATGTACCTGATGGAAATCAAATTTGGTATCTTTATTTTGATGGGTCAAAGTCCAAAGAAGGAGCTGGCGCGGGCTACGTCATTATTGATCTGACAGGTAACAAAACATTGATTGCATGTAGGTTAGAATTTGAATGTACTAACAACACTGCAGAATATGAGGCTTTACTGCAAAGTCTCAGAAAAGCTTCATATATGAACATTCAAAATTTGACCATCTTTGGCGACTCTGAAATAGTGGTTAGATAGGTAAGAGATTATATCCACTGTCTTTCTCCGCATCTTAAAAGCTACCAATCCGAGGTATGTAATTTAATGAATAAATTTTCTGCTTTCAATATAAATTATATTCCTAGATTGAATAACTCTGAAGCAGATCTATTAGCTAACGTAGCTGCTAAACTCTTTCCTGCAGAAGGCTTGTCCCAAGACACATTCTCCATTGAGATATTGTTCAGGCCATCAGTGCTCGACAACATCACGAACTGGAGATTCTTTGACAATGATCAACAGATTATTAACTTTCTGCACATAGAAGAAACTTTTCAAGGCGCGGTGATAGACGAAAGCAAGCACGACAACAATTTGAGCTATTTTATGGTAATACCAGATCCGAGAACTCCTGAATATTCATCGGACATGGTAAATTCGATCCCTAAATCTATAGTTAGATTAGAGAAATTTATGATCTTCAAGATAAATTTAAAAAGTCGGTCAACTGTAAAACCAATAGTTCCTCGTTATCTTATGAAAAAGTAAACTTAGGAACTAATGATAATCCGCAGTGTATTAATGTAGGGGCAGGATGTTCTGAACAGGAAAAAGTTGCATTTATTAAATTGTTCAAAGAATTTAAAGATGTCTTTGCATGGACATATGACGACCTTAAAACTTTCGACCCTAACATCATACAGCATGTCATTCCTATGAAACCCCAAACCTTACCCTTTCAACAAAAATTGAGAAAAATGCACCCTAAGCTCGAACCGACCGTTCAAAAAGAATTGAATAAGCTGCTAAATGCTAAGATAATTTTTCCTGTTAGGAACACTCAATGGGTTTCTAACCTTGTCCCTATCCGAAAGAAAAGTGGGGAAATCTGACTCTGCGTCGATTTCTAAAACCTTAATAGAGCATCTGATAAAGACAACTATCATGTCCCACCCATGGAACAGATCCTTCAATAGGTATCTGGTTCTGAGAGGTTATCCTTACTAGATGGTTTCTCGGGGTACAACCAAGTCCTGATGTCTCCACCAGACCAACTTAAAACTACCTTCCATACCCCGTGGGGCACTTATGCTTATCGAAAGATGCCCTTTGGATTGATTAATGCTGGTGCCACTTTTCAGAGAGCAATGGACATCACTTTTCGAGGCTTAATCAATCAGTTCGTCATGGTTTACTTAGATGATGTGACTGTATTTTCTAAAAACAAAAACGATCATATATCTCACTTACGAGTTGTTTTACAGCAATGTCGTAAATACGACATCTCCTTGAATCCTAAAAAATCCATATTTGCAGTAGAACAGGGTAAACTCTTGGGATTTATTGTGTCAAGCGAAGGGATGATTATCGACCCCGAAAGGACTCAATTCATCGCGAAACTCCCCCCTCCTACATCCAAAAAATCTATGCAGTCTTTCTTAGGCCATATTAACTTTGTGAGAAGATTTGTCCCCAGTTTCTCCAAAATGGTCATACCTTTGCAGAACCTAATTAAGAAAGACACCCAATATCACTGGGGACCCCTAGAAAATCAATCTTTTAATGCAATAAAGAAGGCCATAATAGACGCTCTATCTCTCATGAGCCCCGACTTTTCTCAAGACTTTACACTCTACACTTTTTCTTCTGACCGTTCCTATGTCGCCGTCCTAACCCAAACGAATGCCGAGAATAATGAAGTACCCATTGCCTTTATGAGCTCTGCTTTCAAAGGCGCTGAACTTAATTAACCAGTGGTAGATCGACAAGCCTATGCTGTTTTCAAAGCAGTCTATCACTTCTGGTCCTATCTTTTGAATTCAAGGATGAAAGTCATTGTCCCTTACTTAGTTGTCAGGAACCTGTTAGTGCAGAAGGAACTAGGTGAAAAGAGGGCTAACTGGGTCACCTCCTTGCAACAGTACGACTTAGAAATTACCCCATCTCAAATAGTGAGAGGCCAAGGGTTATGCAAGTTAGTCTTTGATTCAATAGCATGATAGCCAGAAGAAAGTGATATGTCAAACCTAGGACAACACAATCGAAATGTAATTTGTTGCGCACAAAACTTTGTCAGTCCTTGGTATGACGATATAAGATTCTGTCTTGAACATGGGTCAGCCCCCCATCATTTGAACCCCTCTAAAAGAAGAGAGTTGAGATTAAAGTCTGCCTCCTTTCATCTGGTTAATGGTATCCTGTTTCGTCAAAGTTTTGATGGCGTACTGATGCGTTGTCTTGAAAAAGACGAAGAAGAAAAGGTCTTCCTAGAGTTGCATGCAAGAGAAGCTGGTGGTCATTTTGGTGGTGACACCACTTCCCATAAGGTTTTAAGAGCTGGTTATTACTGGCCCATGATTTTTAGAGATGCCCATGCCTTGTGTCATAAATGTACCATTTGTCAGAAAGCATCAGGGCGATTACAAAAACCAACCTTTCCTTTGCAACTCGTTTCAATAGACTCTCCTTTTCAGCAGTGGGGCCTTGACATCATAGGTCTGATCAACCCCCCGTCCTCACAACAACACAAGTTTATTGTGAAAGCCACAAATTACTTTACCTGGTGGTCTGAAGTTGTTGCGTTAAGAACTGTCAACACCAGTCAGGTAATTGCCTTTCTAAATTAGAATATTATCACTCGTTTTGGTATCCCTGAATGTTTAGTATTTGACAACGCTTCTTACTTTTCCTCTCTTGAGATGAGTGAGTTCACTTTGGAAAAAGGAATTAAATTGAAGTATTCTGCTAGCTATTACCCTCAGGGCATTGGCAGAATCAACAAAGAAGAACTTGATTAAAATAATCAAGAGAACAGTGGTTGAAAATCACAAAAAATGGCACAATGTACTGTTAAACGCGTTGTGGGCTGATAGGTTAATGCCAAAAGATATTGTAGGTAAATCCCCCCTTTTTCTCGTTTATGGAAGAGAAGTATTTCTGCCACCTCACATTCTTCTTCCTTCACTACAGTTGTCGCAGAAAATCCAAGAAGAAGATTGTCCCCCTTTGGAAAACCGAATTAATGATTTGATGAAGCCAGAAGAGGTAAGAGCCCAAGCTAAATGTAATTTATATCAACATCAACTATTGGTTAAAAGTTGGTTCGATTCTAACTCTGCTTCTGATAGGAATTTCGAAGTAGGTGATCTCTTCTTGAAATGGGACAAACTGCATGAGGGAAAGGAAGAGCACACGAAGTTTCAAAACTTATGGCTTGGACCATTTTTAATTGCTGAAAAGTTGGGTCCCAGTTCTTTTCGATTGAAAAATCTAGAAGGACATCCTGACACCTATCCGGTGAATGGACAGCCTTGAAAAGATACTTTGCCTGACTACAACCCTTGTAGATTATGTACATATTTTTTCTTTTGTTTGCTTTTTGTTTGTTGTTTGTTTTTTATTTCCCCTTTGAGTTTATCAGTTTGTGTTTTTGCGAATACACATACCTATATATGGAACTATTCAGACAAAGAAAATAGAAAATTCCTTCGCTGAAATAACTGCTGAGAAAATTGTATAAACATCAATTGTATATTTCTGAAATTTATATCTGTGTTGGCAAAAAGTCTGTTGTTTGAAAGAAGTTGACTGATTTCGATCTCTGAGTAAGCTTGTTGGGATCATCCATTATCTCTTTACGCTGTCCCTGTTCCTTAAGGCAATGACTCAGAAGATGTCTCCCTACCTTAGGAATTTGGTTTTGTAAATGAAACATCTCTGGACCTTAATAAAGGACACTTCTAAAAAATTCTGCTGAGGTCTGAAAAAAAATGTGCTAATAATCATAATTTGCAGTGTCACCCCTCTCGACTATATATCTTTAAAAAATAAAATAAATCAGTAAAAGAGCTGTGGGAAGTGCTTGTAAACCCGTCGGGATGCTGAACAGGTCCACTGGCAGCAGGTAAATGCATGCATGGCGCCAAGACAACTTCGTCGGGGTACTGAACAAGCCCGCTGGTAGCGAAGCAATGTCGGGTATATGAAAATTTGCAAATAAGAAACCTCTTAATGTCCTTTATTCTGATTTAGAACTTCTTGGGAGGATACAGATGTCAGAGTGGGTTAAATGGAAACCCTGTCGAGGATATGGACACCTGCTGGCAGCAGTGGCTCTGTCAACAGTATTAGAGATTTTATCTTTAATATTGCAACTCGCTTGTCTTGAGACTATTATCTATTATCATCCTTTAAACATTGCTGGAATATTTGGTTAATGATGATGTTTACACGATTTTTTGGTTGTTATTTTTGAGTTGGAATTATCTTTGTTGTCCTAATCTAAATTTGTTCTTTTGGCAGAGATAACTGCTTCTACCAGTGTGTCGCCATTGTTGGCAGCCAATTCACATTTTTTTTTGTACTGTCCTTATAAGCTGCATACACCAATGTTTTGCAAACCTTAATTTTCGTCGCAATTCTCAAATAAAATGACACTTTTATTTTTGCGCTATTTACACACTTACCTTTATTCTTGTTTTCACGACTGCAAGCGTGAAAACTTGGTTTTCGAATTTGCATTAAAATCATCACTGAATTGTCGTTATCATTCTTGTCGATATGCCCATTGCGTTTACATTTTACTTATAATTATGCAGGTTGGCAAGACCTTTTGATTTGTACTCATTTGACGTTCTTTGATTGATTATGTAATTTCGTTTCATGAGTGATTGAGTTTGTAATGCATTGGTGATTGGATTTACATGTTATTTGGCCAATTCACTTGGCACATTTGTTACATAAAAAAGCATTGGCACATTGGTTAAACCCTTGGTGTGAATTGTTTCATACAATACTTGGTATTGGTTTCGATTCATGTGTTTGGTTTTAAAAACTATGGCACAACCATTGCTCGCGCGAATGATTAATACACTTACCATTGATTTCATTGGTCGAGCGAATGGCATAATTGTTAACCTATACAATAGTGGTTTGAATAGCTATTTCCGCCGACAGTTGTACTGTAGATATGAATGTCGTGCATGTATGAACTAGTTCCACCACCTTCGCACGATATGTCATTAATGCTTACCCCTATCCCTGTTTCACCTCTGCTAGCATTGGGTAAGCCTTTGAGCGTTTTGCCCCTGTGTATGATGTGATTTAAACCCTAGCTCATTCACATTGCTCACCGTGTGCTCTTGTCTATGGCACCGATGGTGTGAATAGAGCCGAACGGTAGTCAAGCCCTGCTACTATTCGATAACACCCGGAAAGATTTACAAGATAATGGTTGGCTCACGTTTGTACAGAGGTTCAAGGGTTTTAATCTGTTTGTTGCACAACAATTCGCCCTTTCCTTTGATGGATGTAGGGCCAAAGTAGTTGACATTCAGCTTGAAATTAGTGAAGAGTTCATGAGCTCTGCCACAGGATTATCATCCACAGGCCAGCGATGGTTTAAAAACTCTAAAGTTGATGAAGTTCCATGGCCTTTACTGTCTGTATCACGAAAAGTCACATCCTGTGACAAAGGTATGCCTATTTACACACTTAAACCAAGGTGGCATGATCTTTTGATAATGTTTAAACAATTTGTGACCTGTGAGGGTCGGTATGGATTGGTTTTTCTTTATCACCTTCGACTGTTAATGAATTTCATGGGTTATCCATTGAACATGCCATTTTATTTCCAGCGTAGTCTTTACAAAATGGCTAAGAGGTTTAAACGAGAGAAGGCCGATAGTAGCTTGTTTCACCACAGCCTTATCAGACTCATCGACATTCACCATTTAAACCTTCACGACAATAATTGGCAATCTTTTCTCTCTCGAAATGGCTTTGTTGATTCAGAGTCTACCCAAATTGACAATCCTGTGGTCAGTGATATTAAGGTCAGGCCACATGTGTCTTTCCATGCCCTTCTACCCTATCCCAAACCCCCAGTATTCCTCAATATCGACCTACCCGACATTACAACAGACAAGGTTGAGGCTGTTAAAAATCCTGTGAGCAAGAAGGTCAAGGGTAACCCTATTGTCAACGACAAAGGCAAAAATAATGCTCGACTGATATTGAGACTTGCCCGGAATAAACCTAAACCTAGTGTTGATCAAAAGCCCATAGTCCTTAGTAAAGACTTAGACTCTGATATCAAGTGCTTCCTAGCTGGAGAGTATCCTTACTCCCATGGCTTATGCTCTGAGCCACCCTATGACTTCGTTTCTAATTTTCCCTCGTGCCTAAAGAACAATCCTAGCTACCCAGGGATCAAGCTACCTAATGAAACCCTCGGTGATTTAAACAAACCCTCACCTGCAATTTCGAAGCCCGGGAAGTCGTCATGTAACTAATGCAATGTGTGGCTGGAACGCTACTATACCGACGTTCCCTTATTACAGTCGAAAATCAAATCATTGGAAAGCCATGTTACAGTGTTGACAAGTGAAAGGGACAAGCTTCAATCTAATGAAAAGAAGCAGAAAACCACTGGTTCCATCGTATTTAGGAATGTCGAGTCGGCTACAGCCTTCATCAATTCCAAACTATCATGACCAAGTTGTCTTCTCATTATCCAGGTATGAGTTTTGATATCAATTCGATTTTATGAATTGCTTGAATTAATATAATGAGTCGATTTTTGGTTTTCGATTAGCTCTGTCCATTATTCAAAATGACTCTGTCATAGTTTGACTATCAAAAACGGTTATATTGTGGATCATGTACAATAGTTTCATCTTACTAAAATTAAATGTACATATGATTTGGTTATGCGATTTGTCGTGCCCAGTTTAGTACAAGCAATTCATTGATTTTGATTCAGTTTGGTTTGTTTGTGAATCAATTCTATTTGATAGTCAATTTGGTTTGATTTTAATTTCGTTTGCTCCTAATAAATTCGAAACGACTCTATTCTGTATTGAATTAGTATTCTCAATTGGATTTTAATTATCTTTGACCTATGCAAAAGATCTTCTTGTTATAATCGTGGATTTGTGTTGATTCATAATGACTATAACAAACACAAACTGTTTCGATTCGTTTTGATTTGATTGATGCATGTCTTGAGTTTGCACGATTGCCTGTTTTGAGTTAGATTGATATCGAAAGTAGATTTGATACTGCGTTATTGGTTTTGATTTTCAAAAAATATTTTGTCGTTGTTGAATTCGTATGAGAAAACTCAGCTAATAGTTCATTTTTAAAATTGATTCAAGTAATGATTTCGTTGAATGTCAATCGATTTTGTCTGCCCCCAATTGGCAATAACAAACGATTGGATGAGTCCTACAGATCCTGTTATCAACCGATTAATTACACTATGATTTCATTTGTGATAATTTACATACCAATTTTGATTTGATTTGCTAATAGCATGGATCGTTTGTTTAGGTTTAATATAGTGCTATCAATTTGAGAAAACGATCATGTTGATTTGGTTTGGATTCGAAGTGATATTATGGATAGCTGAAGCAACTATTTGTGTTGATTTCAATTGGTCCATGAAATGATTTCATTGCTGTTGAGTTATCCAATACGATTCCGTTTACCCGATTTTGTGACAACAAATGGAATAGAGTACATGCATCTCTATAATCATTCGATTGATCTTAGTCTTGTTTGCTCTCAAATTAGTATAACAATTTTGATTTGAATGATTCATTTGTCTTTGAAATAGAAATTAGATACTTGTTTAATAGTTTGAATTTAATTTTTTAAGATTCGAATTGATTTTAATATGATTCTATGTTTGATTTAGACCAGCTACATAATCGCAAGATTCTGTAGTTAGTCTTTAAAATTAGTTTTTTATCAATTCTATCTGCAAAATATCCTCTAATATTGTCTATTTTGTCCTTGTTCAGGTACATATGAATTGCAATGGTGAATTTGGGCATGCTGTGACAATATAGGAGATATTTGTGTGATGTAATTTTTATTTTTAAGTTGTTAATTGAGTTAGAGATAGAAACTTGGGATATTTTCCTAGATTTGTGTAAATAGATTTGATAACTTCCACAGGGATGTTTTACCCTGTGGGAGGTCTTTAAATACTTATTATTTTTTGTAATAAAGATCATCCTCACTTGTTGGAGAACCAGGCTATGGATTTATGATACAAACTGAGACGAGAGTTGATGTCTTGTAACAACTTTCGCTTTCAATTTATCAAACTTTTGTTTCAAGTTTTATGCATATCAGTTTGCAGTTGATTATAGACTACTTTAGCTATCATAATCTATTGCAGGATGATATGATTTGATTAACATGCTATCCATATCTGATCTCTTTCATTATTTTAAAGTACAACAATCACTTTGTTTCAGTTAATGAATCACATATTTCTCTTCTTCGTTAATTGAATCAGTTTGTATAGATCTTTGCATACAGATTTATCTAGCTGTGAAGATTTATAAATCATAAGGTTGCTGTAAATTTTTATGTCTTGTTTGTCCTGTAATTATATTTGAAGAMGACAACTGCTTCTAGTTTACGAGAAGCTCGTGGATAATCCAGTGCGGGTTTCCTCCCTCCGATTAGCTAAGACAATCATCGCATACACAGGACAAACCTRGAGCGTTACTTCARGTCAGTTTGTTATTTATTTGATAGTTAATTTGTTAGTATAATTTAAGTAGTTTAGTTAGATATATGTGTAGTTTAGATTTGTAGTTAGAGTTAGTATTTTAGTTGCCTAGTTTAGATAGTTTTTATTTTATTTCTTTTTCATAAAATCGTAAAAATAAAAAAGCAATACCTCTCGCTGTCTTAGGACAGAATACTAATGAGTTTTTCAGGTTTTCATTCAAATCTGTAAATTGTAAATATTGTACATTTGTCAATAAGATTTATTTCTGTTAGTAGTTAGATATTTAATTTCTTAGAGTTAGTATAGTATTAGATAGTAGATTGTATATATAATAGTTAGATTTGTTTAGTTTTTTTTAATAGTTATTTTTAGTTAGATTAGTTAATTTAGAGTAGTTTTCTTTTGTTTTCTTAGGACTTAGATCGGCTAACGGAGCCGCTAAACCCGTCAGGGTGGGTTATCCCAAATGCCTTGGGTTATTTAGACAACCCTGGACCAGATCCACTCTCCCAGTTGACGGACGGTCAATTTCGCCTGTCAACAGATTGCTCCTAGATTATTTTGAAGTTTTACTTTGGGGATTTCAATCCCGATACTGTTTCTACAGTGCGTTATCTCTTATAAACTTCTGGTTAATTTTATTTTGCACCCTATTTGACATCAATGACAGTATCGTATCATTGTTTCCAACATTATGATGGAATGGACTAAAGATATAAGAGTGAATGATCGTAATCAAAGTTTCTCTCTTTGTTAATAAGTACATGAGTATTGTGTATAGTATTATTCATCAGGTTCATCCCCCTAAAATGTTCAGTGATTTGAATAAAATGATTCATTTGAATAAGGAAACCAGTACATGGGACTAGTATTTTTCAGAAACACATACCTTAATTAAGGTTTATGGATTTGAGTGAGAGCCCTATAAATTTCCATTGTTTTTGACTCATAGGATTTTTCCCTGGATTTTATTAGACAGAGAATGATGGTAGATCATATTCATTTTACTCAACATAAGCAATCAGACACCTTTAAGATTCCAAATGAAGTGGGACCTTTCTAAGTTAAGCTAATAAATACACTTAAATTTATTGAAGACATGCTATAGAGGTTTGATTTTTAAAAGAAAAATAGTTGGGTTTATGACCCATAGGGAATCATTACAGCCAAGAAGCCTGCTTATAAGCATCAACCTGATCTTGTAATAGAAAGTGATGCTAACTTGGACACATGGGAGGAAGTAAAATAGATCTTGATGGAACAAGTGAAGAATTCACCAGTAGACAAATCATATTCAACAAAGGCCTCAGAGACTTGTCATGATCTAAATGTTTTATTAGGAAAATGATCTTCCCCTAGCATACAATTTGAGATGGAAATAGATGAGCAAATAATGAAGAAGTATAAGAAAGAAGAGAAGCTTGATATACACGATACCATTGCATATCCTATTGATAAAGGTATTGGTGTTGTTGTAGTGGACAACAACCTCCCAAATATTTTGATATAAATAAATTTTGGACCCTTCTTTTTTCAATTTTGAAAAGAAAAATCTTTTAATTTTTTCACTTGAGTATTGTTTTCAGTTTCGACAATTTTATTGATCATTATCCCAAGTCCTTTGAATTTTTATTTTGTCTTTAATGACATTTTCCTTCTGGGATGTTTTTCATTTCATAAAAGTTTTGTTCAGGAATTTTGACTTCCAAGTTATCAAACGTTTCTAATACACATATCCTTGATGATTTATCTCACATACACACCTTGAAAAAGATTCTACATGAGCTACAATATTTGAGAAGCTACGATATTTGATTATATCGTTGGTTTAAATTTTCATTAAACGGTATTGTTTGGATAAAAGATCAATGTTCAAACATATTTTAACTGCATTTACGGAATCCTAGTTTTTCTGTCATAATAAAGTTATTATCATGATTCCCAAGATCCAAAGAATAAATTTGGCATAGTTTTGTGGGACATCGTGTCTAACCTGATCATATTAGATATAAATGACTTTAATGGAAATTAAAACTAGGTCTTTTCAAACTTCATACAAACGTTTATCCTTTCCCAAAGTTTACTTACACTCCTCCATGCATGGTACTGTGTTGTCTCACCATATTCACGAATTAATGCCTCAGGTCAAATCCTGTATACGATGTATTTCCTCGAATTGATATTTTTTACTTAGGAATTGAAGGTCTCTTTTCCTTTACCTATAAGACAAAGTTTGTTATGTTTTCATTAGAATTTTTCTGAATTGTGGTGTGGTAAAATTTTAATATGGGTATGATTTCCATACTTGAAGCTAATATCGAGCTTATTGAAGCTCATGAAGACTATTTTTCGACTTTTCAAAGGGTCGGTTGGTTAGATTTCTTGCAGATGTTTAATGGCTACAATGAACATGTCACCAAATATTTTGCACTAAGTTTTAATGGTGAATACACTAAAATTGGAGATATAGAGTTAAATATAGATGAAGAATTGAAAACCATAGTGACTAAATTTCCATTCAAGGGGGAATGATGGTCCAAGACCAAAAGAGTGAAAGAGATTCACTGGTTAGAAATCTTAGTTTCTCTCGAGTGAAAATACGATTACAAAGGTATGCCTATATCCCTGGTGAAGGAAAAATGACATTTTTTGTTAAGTGTTATTAAGGGTTTTATCCCATGTGAGGGACAATATGTTCTTTTCTTTGTATATCACTTTCGTTTGTTAATGGTTTTCATGGATTATGACATGAACATGCCATTTTTCTTGCTTAAAATCCTTTCAAAAATGGCTCATTTTTACTAGAGAAAAAATCTCAGTTCAAAAAGAAATTTTTTTTTTCATGATTTAGTGAAAATTCTTATTGAGTCTTAGCTAAAGAAGAAAGTGGACACTTGGAAGGTTTTTGTCAATAGAAATCGTTTTCAATAAAAACCTGAGTCGGATTTACAAACTCATGATTTAGAAGTAGATTTTGAAGCCCTAAATCTTGCAGAGGACATTGTCTTGTCTTACCCTCATATTTTTGTTTCTCAGCAAAACACTGTGAGGGTTACACATAGTCAAGATTTAAAGTTTAACCTTGTCTCTTTTGAAGCATCCAAATAGATTATTTCTCCTTCTCTTGTATCTCAGTGTGATCCTCCTTTTTCCAAAAAAGAATGACGATTCTAGTATTTTAGTCGATTTTATGAACAAGCATCAAGGAAGGAAAATTTCTAGAATGCTCAGAAATAAATATAGGAAAATGTCTAAAGTCAGTTATGATGTTCAAATTGAAAATGAAGAGTTCGTTCGAAATAAAAAAGTATCTTATCCACATAGAATTTATTCACAGGAACCCACTGAAAATGTCGTTGAATAAACATAGAATGGAAAAGCTAAAGTTGATCCCAATCTAGAGGTTTCTTTCTAGAAAGATAAATATTATTCAATGGTTCTAGTGCTACAAGAAAAAATAATTGATTTGGAATTATAAAACCAATTAATTAGGGAATAAAACAAATCATTGGTCGATAACCAAATAAGACAAGATTTGGGTTCCAAGAAGGAAAAAAGAGAGAAGCAATTAACATCAACTCACCAGGGGTTAACATTTTTCGTTAATTGAAAATTTAATACTTTAACTAATAATTCTCAATGGTTAAAATGAATTTTTTTTATTGGCATGAGTTTAACGTTTTCTTTTGTTTAATTGATTTCTTTTGTTTAATTTTAATTAATAAATGAGTAGCTAAAAAATCTCAAATTCTATAACAACTCTAATTTTGTTTTTATGTTTTATTATTTTTTGTCTTTTCATTGTTTTTTTGTTTTACAGGTGTAAAAGGAATGACCTGGAGGAACACAGGAAAATGAATAATTATTTGAACAATTAGTTGTTTTTAACTCCTTCAATATAAAACAAATAAGGAAAGATAATAGATAGGGGTTCATTTTTTGAGAGAAGAATGAAACATATGCACTACTAAACAAGTCTCATTTTTTGAAACACTATACTAAATCTTTTGTTACTTTGAATATTAATACAATCAATCATTATTCAACAATATTACTGGTATCTGAGTGTTCATTTTTTAAATCAAAGTCTTATCTAGAGTATCTGTTGATGGAACCACAATTGATTTAGTTGATTACTGTTAATTAATTAGATTGATTTCATCTTTTATTTGACACATTATCAATCCTTATTTTGTATATGAATTATTGTTTTGATTATAAGTTTGTGCTAATTATTTAAATGGATTTATTAATTCATACTCAGTGGATATATTCAGACATGTGTTTTGAAGATATATCTTTAGAATACTGTTGATATTACTCAAATTCATATAATATCTGACTTTATGCTCGGGAATTACATTAGAATCAATTTTATTTGCTAGATTAATACACTTAATTTTCATTTTCATATACTTTTTATTCTTGAAAAGAGAAAACAAAATATCCTTTCATAGGAGTAACTTTGATGATAATTAGAATTAGTCTTTTCTTGTAGATAGTTTTGAACCTGTATATATTTATATTTTAGTTTGATATTTAATAAAGGATTAAATTTCTACAATTATTTAGAAAGTGTATATATTTCTCTTAGATTTAATTTTATTTTGTAGATTAGGATAGTTATAGGTAACTCGACCTAAACCAGATAGAGTTTCCATTTACAATGGATAAGGATCTAATTGGGATCTTGACCAGGTGAAATCCTGAATGTCGAACATGGTCATATTTGACTATCAACATTTTGGTGCTAGAAGGAGGGAATTCTGATAATGAATGGATGAAACAACCAAAAAAACAAAATACCATTCAAGTATATCAAATTCACCCACAATATATTTTGTTGTTGCACAATTAGAATCTCCAATTCGAAGAATTGTAAGTGATATTTCTTCCAGTTTTCTTAGTTCACTAGAATTTCAACAAATAAGACAGGGAATAAAACATCTTAGAAATTAAAGAGAAACTTCCGAAGGATATTTTGATTCTATAGATTCTATTATCCAAGAATTAGGTTTTCTTACAAGAGTGTAGAGACATAGGTTAGGTATCGAACCTATTCATTTTCAAGTACCCATCCATATTAGAAAAACCATTGTTAAAACCATTGGAAATAATACTTCTTTTACTTCCCCTTTGCATACACCTTTAAATATGTCTCCTAATCTGTTTCCTCCTCCATATCCTCCTCATAAACCAAATAATATGGATGGAGTACCGAGAATTCCATGGTGAACTATTGGGGCAATTAATATTCTTGGAAATCAACATGACTTACCCAAAAATCTAGATAAATGGTTACCAAAATTTAATCCATAATCAAAAGAGACCCCTGATGATCATATCAATAAATTTGTGTTAGATGTTAATCTGAGAGGCGTAGAACATGAGGATGTTGTATGAATTTTTTTATATATACTTTTGAAGGAGAAGCCTTTACTTTCTATTTCTCATTATAGGCTAATTCTATCACGAATTGGGATACATTTGAGGATTTATTCATTAAAAAAATTGGAGATTATAAGTCTTCATCTATTTTATTAGTAGAATTATCCAAAATTTAAATGGATCCTAAAGATAAAATCAAATATTTCAATCAAATATTCCTTAAACTTATTAATAAAATGTTCAAGACATACAAACCTGGTTTAGACATTCAAATTGACTTTTAGTCCTCCACTTTACTAGTGTATATTTATAATTTTATTAAATGTGCAAGAAAAAATAATTTGACTGAAGCAATGCAGGAAGCTTTAGATGTAGAAAATCAAATATATAGTATTGCAAGTAAATATCTAATTAAATATGAAAGATCTTCTCAAATAACCAAGAATGTAATTATTAAAGAAGAAAAGAAAGATAAAGACTCTTTTGATATGGACAGTTTACATAAAGTCATGAAAACATTAGCAAATGAGATAGTTGATGTTAAAGAAAAACTAGATGAAGTATCAAATAAACCATTCGGGCCTTTCTTCAACAAGAATCCACAGATTTCGCATGGTGGCCAAACTTTAGGAGTTAATTATAATGAAGAAGAAAGAGAGGATAATGAGGAAGTTAAAGATACTAATTTGTTTTGGGATATTAATAGAATTTTTTATGAAGATGATACTGAGGAATCTCTTGTTTCTCAAACTAGAAGTAAAAGTTCATCTTTGACTTATGAATATGATCCACTAGTAAATAATTCAAATACAAGCCTGTAGAAAACAAGTCATCTTCAAAAAGTCTTGGTTTTGTTGAGAAAATTGATTATGATCTTATAGAAGATATGAAAAAGACCAGAGAAAACATTTCCCTTTATGAACTAAGTAAACTAAAATCTCAAAGGAATAGTTTATTAAGGGCCTTAGTAGTTTCTGATAAGACAAATTCATCATCTACTACAACAACAAATAAAGAAAAGTTTCACAATTCAAACTCTATCTTTTGAGGTAGATATTGGTTCAATTATCATAGGTGATGGATCAAGGTCACATACTCCTCCACTTTTCTTCACTTTCAAAAATTTCAATAAAAATTTGCATAATTGTTTAGCTAATTCTGGTGTATCCTCGAATCTATTTCCTTATTCAGTTTGTCTTCAAATCAATGCACAGCCACAAAGATCAACTATTCAAATTGTACAATTAGACAGAACACGGTTAAAATTTTTGGGAGAATTGAAGGATGTACTGATTATATTATCATCTAATTCTAAATTTTTTCAAATAATAGATATTATCATTGTTGATATTTTGTATGCTTACAAAATAATTTTAGGCCAAGATTGGTCTAAAAAACTTCATGTATATTTCTCAATTGATTTCTCTCACCTTTGTCTTCTGTATAATGGGAAACCTAATCAAATTTGTGTTAATAGGGAAAAACATATGAAACTGTTAGAAAAATAGAATCGTGGAGCAATAAAATAAAACAAATGTGGAAATAAAACATAGAAGATACACAATACAATAGAGACACATATATACATGGTTCACCTAGTGTGGGCTATGTTCACTAGATAAATTTCCAGGCCCTTCCTTTATTATTATCCAACAAATGAATGGATAAAACCTACAACACACATGTTGTAACTTCCTCTTCTTTCTCTCACAATCTCCTCTCTCAGAATACAATACTCACAATGATACATAGACATAATACATTTCCCTCATAAAAGAGGGTTTCCTTCTAGGGAAAAAAACCATAACATAAATTCTACCATCATATCTTCCACCTTATAATGAACGATCCATATTTACTATGAAATTACTATATACATTTATAAGGCAATTTTTCCTTCAGGGGCTTCACCCCCGAACCCCACAGAAGGGGAAAGACCCCCCTGCACTACCCCATGTAGAGGAGTGTACATTATTTCGGGGTGTAAATTCTTCATGTGGTATAAACGTGGATGGAAACAAAATCTATGAATCAAGAAGATAATTAGTCTCCACAACAAACAATCTCCCACTTGGAGACTGATCTCAACAACTCCACCACTATTGTATATGCTAGACTATGATCCTTATTGGACCTGGAAAATTTCTCATCTTCACCTTCATGCTTGAAGACCAACTAAACTGAGTAGGAACTCAATTTATCCCTGGTTACTCCATTTGTTAACATGGCTGCAGGATTCTAGCTAGTGAGTATCCTTTCCAACTTCAAATATCCATCTTCCAAAACAGATCATATGAAATCATATCTGAGTTGCATATTCTTAATATTTGAATGGAAGGTTGAGTTATTTACAAGATGAATGTCACTCTCACTATCACAGTACAACCTACTATTCTCCTACTTCTTTCCCAATTCCTCCATAAACCTCTGTAACCAAATCATTTCTTTACTAGCCTCTGTAGCAACAACATACTCTCCTTCTATTGTTGAAAGTGCAACAACCTTTTGCAGTTTCAAAATCCAACTTATTGTTGTTCCACCTATAGTAAAAACCTATCATGTGGTCCTCCTCCTACTATCTTTATCGCTTGCCATATCTGAATCAACATATCCCTGTAGAACAATGTCTAAACCTCCAAAACATAATGCATGAGTATCAGTACCTCTCAAATACCCTAGAATCCACTTTACTACCTTCCAATTTTCTTTACCTGGATTGTTCATATACCTACTCACAACTCCCACTGCATGTGCAAAATATGGTCTTGTGCAAACCATAACATAAATCAAGCTGCCAATTGTTGATGAATAAGGGACCTTGGACATGTATTTTATCTCCTCATGTATCTTGGGACAAATTTACTTAGTTAATTTGAAATGGATGGCCAAATTTGTACTAACTATTTTTTCATTATGCATTCTAAACCTCTCTAACACCTTCTCTATGTACTCACCCTCAAACAATGCCAATTTGTGATTTTTCCTGTCTCTTTTTATTCTCATACCAAGAATTTGTTTTGCAACACCCAAATCCTTCATTGCAAATGAATTAGATAATTTAGTCTTGAGACCATTTATATCCTACATATTATACCCTGCAACAAGCATGTCATCTACATACAATAGCAAGATAATATAACTTTCATTTTCTAGCTTTCTAAAATAAACACAGTGATTAGAATGACATCTAATATAACCTTGTTCTGTCATAAACTTGTCAAACTTCAAATACCACTGACTTGGAGATTTATTTAGTACATACAATCTATTCTTCAACTTGCATACCAAATTTTACTTCCCTTTGACCTCATACCCCTGTGGTTGTTGGATATAAATCTCTTCATCCAAATCCTCTTGGAGAAACGTTTTTTTTGCATCTAAGTGTTCAATATGAAAATATTCTACTGCCACAAGACTTAAAATAGTCCTAATTGAAGTAATTTTAATGACAGGAGAAAATATTTCATCAAAATCTATACCTTTCTTTTGTGCAAACCCCTTTACAACAAGTCTAGCCTTGTACCGTTTTTTTCCTCCATCTTCTTCCTTCAACTTGTAAACCCATTTATTATGCAATGATTTTTTTCCTCCAGGAAACTGAACCAAATCCCAAGTCTGGTTATTTACCAGGAAATCCATTTCGTCTTTTATACCTTGCTCCCACTTCTTTTTGGTGTCTACCTGCATTTCCTCTTCATAAAATGTTGGTTCACCATAATCAATCAACATTAAATAATACAATGAAGGAGAGTGTCATTAAGGGGGTCTACTTAACCTGGTAGACATTCTAACAATAGTTGCAAGATTTTAAGGTACCTGTTTCTCCTGTTGTTGCACATTTTTATTTTTTGGTACCTTTAGAATTTCTTTTTCAGTGATGTCATCAAGCACTATGTATTCTAGTTTTTCTTTTTCTTGTTTCTTTCCTTGCAACTGATCTTTGTACATGACCTTCTCATTGAATATAACATCTCTAATCCTAATGATTTTGTGATTTTCATAATCCCATAAGCGATAACCAAAATCATTAACACTGTGTCTAATAAAGGTACACTTCTTGGATTTTTCCTCAAGCTTTCTTCTATTTTCTTTATCAATATGGAAAAATTCTTCACAACCAAAAGTCTTCAAAAAATAATTGCTTACCTTTTAACCTGTACATGCCTCCTATGGAATTCTACCATCCAAAGATATTGAAGGTCCTATGTTTATTAAGTAAAAAATAGTATCTACAACATCTTCCCAGAACTATAAGGGACAACTATCATGCAATGGCATACGCCTTGCACACTCCATAATTGTCCTGTTCATCCTTTCTGACACACCATTTTCTTGTGGTGTTCCTGGAAGTATATTCTCTCTATGAATCCGATGGTATGAAAAATAATCATCAAAATCCTTATTGCAATATTCACCTCCATTATCTGATCCGAGACACTTGAACCTTTTTCCTATCTCATTCTCAACCAAATCTTTCCATTTCTTAAAAGTATCAAAAACATCAGATTTTTGTCCAATGCAATAAACCTAAGTTTTTCTAGTTGCATCATTAATAAAAGTAACATAATAAAGAGAGTCACCAAGATATGATACTTGAGTATGCACAAGATCTAACCTTTCACTTTTCTTTTCTTTTCGGACTCTGAGAAATATGACTCTCTTTTGTTTTCCATAAACAAAATTCTCACGTAAATCCAAATCAATTTGTTGAAGATCTGACAACACATTTCTTTTGTGAAGTATTTGCATCCCCTTCTCACTCATGTGTTCAAGCCTGTGATTCCACAGTGTTGTATCCATTCCTATAGAAGCTAAAGATATAGAAGAGTCAGTATTACTAGTACATAAATATAATGTACCTACCTTCTTTCCTTTTGCTATCACTAGTGATCCTTTGGTGACCTTCCACACCTTATTTGTAAATATGGATATACAACCTTCACTTTCCAACTTCCCTGTTGAAATTATATTTTTCCATAGATATGGAACATGTCTTACCTCTTTCAAGAACCATTGGTTTCCATTCCTTTTCTTTATTTTTACCTTTCCCATTCCAACAATTTTGCATGGTGCATCATCACCCAAATGAACCTGTGGGGTGTGGCGTGAAATGAATCCCTTGAATCTACTACCCAAGACTCATAAATTTTATCTACAAAAAGAATAAGAGCATATTTTAACAAATTACCTGTTACATTTGCTTCCTGATTTTTCTCTTGTTGTCCATCTCTTTGTTTCTTTGGAGCTCTACAGTATTTCTTTAGATGTCCTTTATTTCCACAATTCCCGCACTCTATATTTCCAAGTCTGGATTTGGATCTTGCCTTTCTATAATTCCCGTGGTTCCCTGATCCCTTTCCTCTATCCTTTTGTCTTCCCATGTTCTCCATGTTTAACACATTACCTGATGTCTCACCTATTCTTTTTCGTCGCATTTCCTCGCTAAGGATAACACCAACAACATCATCAGATTTTAAAGTATTTGAATCAGAGATAGATTTACTTACATCCATGACCAAGACATTCCAACTTTCTGGCAATGAGCACAATATTAGAAGAGACCTAACCTTATAATCAAATTCCACTTTTAAAAAAAATAGTTGATTAGTAACTGTATTAAGTTCATTTAAATGATCTACAACAGACCCACCTTATGACATCTTCACATTAAATAATCTCTTCATTAGAAATACCATATTGGACCCCAAGGTTTTTTCATATAGTTTATCCAATGCGTCCATCAACTCCTTCATTGTCTTTTGTTTCGAAAATTTGAAAGCCACAGATGTTTCCAGGCTCAACTGTATCGTTTCTAGTGCCATTCTGTCAAGAACCTCCCATTCTTCTTCCTTCATGGCCATCGACTTCTTTGTTATCCCACCCAATGGTAGGAATATATCCTTCTAATATAATTAGTATTCCATCCGAATATTCCATAACTGGTAGTTTTGGTCGTTAAATTTTCGACCCTAAACTTTCCATCTTCTGCCATTGCTCCCACTTGAATCAGGAACCTTTTTTTCCTATGAGTTACCTTTCTCTCTAATACTAGTTGTTATAAAAACAAGATCATAGAACAATACGATAAAACAAATGCAACATTAAAACATAGAAGATACACAATAAAATAGAAACACAGATATACGTGGTTCACCCAGTGTGGGCTACATCCACTAGAGAAATTTCCAGGTCCTTCTTTTATTATTATCCAACAAATGAAGGGATACAACCTACAACACACCTGTTGCAATTTCCTCTTCTTTCTCTCACAGTCTCCTCTCTTAGAAAACAATATTCACAATGATACTAGTTGCAATACATTTCCCTCATAAAAGAGGGTTTCCTTCTAGGGAAAAAATCTCTAACATAAATTCTACCGTCAGATCTGCGAACTTATAATGAACGATCCAGATTTACTATGAAATTACAATTCACATTTACAATGAAATTTTTCCTTCGAGGGCCCTCTTGCCCCTAAACCCAATAGGAGTGGCAAGGCCCCCCTGCACTCCTCCGTGTGGAGGAGTGTACATTCTTCTAGGGTGTAAAGTATTCATGCGGTATAAACATGAATGAAAACAAAGATCTCTGAATCAGGAAGATAATCACGCTCCACAACGAACAAAAACATAATGTGACTGATTTAGACGGAGAAAATGAACCCGTGGATTTTGCTAATAACATCGTTGGAAATTATTCTACTGATTCTTATTTTGGAAATTTTAATGCTCAGATTTCTCCTTTTCAACCCACGGATAAAAGTTAAGAAATTCAAAAATTTTCTCAAACAGATTTTTCCTGTTGTATCAATTTTGTAGATAATTTTGTTAATAGATTGTAAATTATCCATTTTGGAAACTATATTTTGATGGATCTAAATCTAATGATGGAGATGGTGCACATTGTACTTTAATCAATCTTGATGGTGAAAAGACTATGTTAACCTACAGATTGGAATTCTAGTGCACTAATAACAACGCTAAATATGAAGCATTAATTCAAGGTTTAAAGAAAGCTATCAACATGAATGTGCAAGACATCTTGGTTTTTGGTGATTTAGAGATTGTCATTAAACATGTAAAAAAAAACTAAATTCATTGTGTTTCTAATCATTTGAAACATTATCAACAGTTAGCTCAAGAGCTTAGTAATAATTTTTTTTCATTTAATATTGGTTCTGTATCTAGAATGCAAAAAAACTAGTGCATATTTATTGGCAGACGTAGCTTCTAGACTTATTCCCTGAGAATATTTTTCTCGAGATACATTTTATGTTGAATTTATTTTTAGACCCTATATTTCCGATAACATAACCAATTGGTGTGTTTTTAACGATGTTGTTGATATAATTAATTTTCTCTCTTCATAAGGAACATATGAAAATGATATTATTGATGCAGTCACAAGATCATGAGTTAAACAAATCATCTTCCGATAATAAAATTAAATATCAAAATATTATTCCTAAATCTGTTGTAAAATTAGAAGATATTTATGATTTAAAAGATAGATTTAAGAAACCCACAAATTGTAAAACACATAGGTCTACCATGAGTGTGGAACTTATTAATTTGGGAGCATTACAAAATCCTAAAAATGTCAATCTGGGATTAGGTTGTTCGCTTTTCAAAAGAACAACTTTCATAAAGATTCTTAAGAAATATAACGATGTTTTCGCATGGTCGTATGATGACCTGAAAAGTTTTGATACACCTGTAATTAAACATACCATTCCTATGCTTTCGGAAGAAAATACAATACAACAAAAGTTAAGGAAAAGTCAGTATAATATTGAAACCCAAATTAAAAAAGAACTTAATAAATTGCTTAAAGAAAAAAACATTTTTCCAATGAGGTATTCCAAATGGGTATCAAATATTATTCCTGTAAGGAAAAATAACGAATACATTCAAATTTGTATCGATTTCATAAAAAATTAAACAAAGCTTCTGAAAAAAATAACTTTCCATTACCTCCTATGGAGAAAATTCTTCAATCAGTTCCAGGTTCTGAAATAATGTCATTTTTAGACAAATTTTCCAGATATAATCAAGTTTCAGTGCACCCTAGTGATAGACTCAAAACCACTTTTAGAACTAAATGGGGTACTTACACTTATCAAAAGATGCCTTTCAGTTTAGTCAATGCCAACGCAACTTTCCAACGAGCTATGGATATTTCTTTCCGAGGCTTAATCAATAAATTTTTTGTTGTTTATCTAGATGACATAAATATTTATTCCAAGAATTTCTCAAATCATATTTATCATCTTAAAAAAGTTTTCAAATGATATCGTAAGTACAAAATCTTTTTAAATCCTAAAAAAACATTTTTTGTTCTTTAAGAAGGAAAACTTTTGGGATTTATAGTTTCTAAAGAGGGAGTTTCAATTGATCTTTCTAGCATTAAGAACGTATCTAAAATTTCGTTGCCACATAATAAAAAATATATGCAGTCTTTCCTTGGACAAATCAATTTTGTGAAGCGTTTTGTTCCTAATTTCACAAAAAACAATCTTACCCCTCCAACATATGATTAGAAAAGACATGATATTCAAGTAGAATACAATAAAAAAAGAGGGTTTCAACTCTATAAAGCAAGCGATTATTCAAGCGCTTTCTTTACTTTCTCCTAATTATGATAAATAATTTGTTCTTTACACATTCTCCTCTCAAATATCTTACGCATCTATGTTATTGCCAAAAAATGATCAAAACATAGAGGTACCAGTTTCTTTTGAAAGTTCAACATTACAAGGAGTAGAGTTGACTGATACTGATGTTGAAAAACAAGCTTATACATTTTTCAAATATATCAAACATTTAATACCTTTCCTCATTAAATTACAGACCAAAGTAATAGTTCCACACCCTTCAGTCAAAAGATTTATTTTTCAAAGAGGCTTAGGAGATAAGAGAGAAAATTGGGTAACATCATCACAAGAATATGATTTAGAGATAAAACCTGCAAAAAATGTATGAGGTCAAGGTTTATGCAAGGATGATTTTAAGGATGGAAATTTGTATTAAAATGTAGAAACGTGGGCTAATATTACTAGTCCTTAATATGCAAAATGTAAAATGTTTGGTGAATGTTTTGTAAAAATATTCAAATTTCTAAGGATTTTATATAGTTTATATAAAATTTTAGCGATTTGTAAGGTAAAAACAATTTTATTCTATGGAATTTGGGCAAATCATTTTTAGAAAAAATGGAAATTGACGAATCTTTTTTTGGGAAAAACCATTGAAAATTAGCCCATTTGCGAAATTTAGCCCCTAAAAGCATCTATGGGTTTATGCAAGTTATTAACTGAAACCATTGATACTACACCTGAAAATGTGGATAAGGTAAAGGACATTGAATATATACAACAGGTATGTGTTACTCCTGATATTCTTGATTCAGAATATTCATATTTAATTCATTACTTAACTCATGGAACTACACCTTCTCATTTGTATTTTAAAAACAAACATGCCTTAAGAATAAAATCAACATTATATCAACTCATCAATAATGTTGTTTTCAGAAAGAATTATGATTCAATGTTACTTACATGTTTAGAAAAACAAGAGGATGATAAATTTTTATTTGACTTGCATGATGGACACATAGGTGGTCATTTTGGAGGTGATACAACTGCTCACAATATTTTATGTGTAGGATACTACTAGCCGACCTTGTTTAAATATTCTCATGCATATGTTCGAAAATGTAAAATTTGTCAAACTTTAGCCAGACCAGAATAGAAATAAGTATTGCCTTTGCAACCCATGATCATTGAACAACCATTTCAGCAATAGGGACTCGATATTATCATTGAAATTGTCCCTAAATCTTCCAAGGATCATAGGTATATTCTTACCACCACTGATTATTTTACAAAATGGGTGGATGCCATTCCCTTTAAATCAGTTACAACTGATCAGATAATTTCATTTTTAGATCAGTTTATTATTACAAGAGTTGGTCTCTTGAGCACATTAGTTTTTTACAATGCAACTTATTTTTTGTCTTTGTCGCTTACAGAATATCCATTTCATAAAGGAATTAAAATAAAAAATTATTCTAATTATTATACTCAAGGTAATAGTTTAGCAGAATCAACAAACAAAAATCTTTTGAAAATTATCAAGAAAACTATCAGTGATAACCAAAAAAATTGGCACAGAGCCTTTATCTATGCATTTTGGGCAGATCAAATCACCTACAAAGCATCATTGGGTACTTCCCCTTAATTTTTATTTTATGGGAAGGAGTCTACTCTTCCACCTAATGTTTCCATACCATCCCTGACTTTAGTACATTCGATTGAGGGACAACCTTGTTCAAGTCTTCAATATCGTATGCATCTGTTTTTGAAACTAGAGGAAGTGAGGGATAAGGATAATAATACCTTTTCCAATCACCAAACGAACTTAGTCCTGAAATGGGATAAATCCCATGAAGAAAAAGGTAAACATACTAATTTTCAAAATTTATGGTTAGGTCCTTTTCAGATCGCTAAAAAAATTGGTCCATCTACTTTTATTTTACAAACTCCTGAAGGCATAGAATAAATTTTTCCTATAAATGGGTTAATCCTCAAAAAATATTTTTCCTTAAAGACACTTCAATCCTTGTAAATAATTTTGTTTTTTTTGTGATTTTTGTTAGTGTATATCCTTTGAAATTTGTTTATTTTCTTTTTTCCTTTCTGTTTTTTATTATCATTATGATTTTTGATCTGATATAACAACTAGATACATCTATTAATCAATTGTCTTTGAAATCCTTTTCAGTACAAAGAGAGATTAATTTAGATTGTTTGAAAGGAGAAAATTTCTTTAAATTCAAAGGATAAATCTTATGACTAGTTTATCTTTGAAAGAAGCGAAAACAAGGAAAATACTCTTAAACAAAGTCTCTTTGGAGTAATATTTCCCGCTTAAAATAAAACAATTGACTGGGAAATACCATATCATAAGATGAACAATTTAGTTCACTTTTCATGTTCATAGATAAATAAGTAACTATCTATATCATCCCTCCTTTATTCTTGTCATTACTAAAATGCAATCACTAAGTCATTAACTAAAGACAAAAGTTAAAAAATAAAACTAAATAAAATGAGGATGTGGGAAGTATATGCTAACTTGTTGAGGTACTGTACATGCCTACAGGAAGTAGGTGAAGGCTTATATAATATTAAGGTAACTTCATTGGAGTACTGAATAGGCCTTCTAGCAGAGAAACAATATCGAGTACAAAGAGTTAAACTTCTGAATTGTGACATGATGAATACAATTTACTTATTAGTCAAATCAAAATCTTCTTTTCACAATCATTAAATTAATAAACTCCTTTTATCCCCTCCAATGAGATAGAGTTAAAGAGTATTAATATTGTTTTATTTCTCATCCTTTACAAACTAGTCATAAATATAATTTATCTACATTTAGTAAATTTCCTTATTTGTTATGATCTAATATATTTTTTCTTTGACTTATATACAGAGATAACTGGTTTCATCAACGTGACACCATTTTTTGTAGCAGAAAACAACCTCCCAAATTATGTTCAATATAAATAAATCTGGGACCCTTCTTTTTTCAATTTTGAAAAGAAAAAGATTTTAATTTTTTCACTTGAGTATTGTTTTTAGTTTTGACAATTTTGTTGATCATGCTCCCAAGTCCTTTGAATTTTCATTTAGTCTTTAATGAAATTTTCCTTCTGGGATGTTTCTCATTTCATAAAGGTTTTGATCATGGATTTTGACTTCCAAGTTATCAAGCATTTCTAATCCACATATCCTTGATGATTTTTCTCACATACACACCTTGCACAATATTCTACATGAGCTACAATATTTGACAAGAAACAATATTTGATTATATTGATGGTTTAAAATTTCATTAACCGGTTTTGTTTGGATAAAATATTAATGTTCCAACAGATTTTAACCGTGTTTATGGAATCCTAGTTTATCTATCATAATCAAGTTATGATCAGGATTCCCACGATCTAAAGAAGAAATTTGAAATAATGTTCTAGGACATTGTGTCTAACCTGATCATCATAGATATAAATGACCTTAATGGAAATTAAAACATGGTTGTTTTGAACTTCGTACAAATAGTTCTCCTTTCCCAAAGTTTACTTACATTCCTCCACATATGGTACTGTGTTGTCTCACACCATATTCACAAATTAATACCTTAGGTCAAATCCTGTATACGATGTATTTCCTCGAATTGGGATTTTTTACTCAGGCATTGAAGGATTGTTTTTGTTTACCTGTGAGCGAGAGCCTGTTATGTTTTCATGAGAGTTTTTTCTGAACTGTGGCATGGTAAACTTTTAATATGGGTATAATTTCCAGAGTTGAACTTGGCATCGAGCTTATTGAAGCTCATGAAGACTATTTTTCGAATTTTCAAAGGGTTGGTCAGTTATATATCTTGCATATGTTTAATGGATACAATACACAAGTCACCAAAGATTTTGCACTATGTTTTAACAATGAACACACTAAAATTGGAGATATAGAGTTACTGATAGATGAAGAATTAATAGCGAGAGTGACTAAATTTCCATTAAAGGGGGAATCTTGGTCCAATACCAAAAGAGTGAAGGAGATTCCTTGGTCATAAATCTTAGTTTATCGTGAGTGAAAATATGATTGCAAAGGTATGCCTACATCCCTGGTGAAGGAAAAATGACATTTTCTATTAAGTGTTATTAAGGGTTTTATCACCTGTGAAGTCTAACATATTCTTTTCTTTATATATCACTTTCAGTTGTTAATGGTTTTCATGGATTATGAGTTGAACATGTCATTTTTATGTCTTAAAAGCCTTTCAAAAATGACTCACTTTTACTAGAGAAAAATCTTAGTTCAGAAAGAAAAGTCTTTCATCGTGCTTTAGTGAAAATTTTGATTGAGTCTCAGCTAAAGCACAATGATGATGTTTGGGAGGATTTTGTCAAAATAAATCATTTTCAAGAAAACCCTAAGTCACATTTATAGAATCACAGTTCAAAAGTAGAGTTTGAAACCCTAAATCATGTAGAGGACTTTGTCTTGTCTAACCCTCATATTTTCGTTTCTCAACAAAACGTTGTTATGGTTGCACACAATCAATCTTTAAAGTTTAATCTTAAGCCAAAGTCATTCATTTTTATTGAAATACCACAAATTTCTTATGAATCATCCAAACATATTGTTGTTCCTCTTGTATCTGAGTGGGATCCTCCTGTTTCCAAAAATAATGTTGATTTTAGTATTTTAGTTGATTTTATGAACAAGCGTCAAGGAAGGAAAATTTCTAGAATGCTCAGAAATAAATCTAGAAAAACGTCTAAAGTGAGTTCTCTTGTTCAAATTGAAGATGAAGATTTGGTTAGAAATCAAGAAGTATCTTCTCCACATAACATTTCTTCGCAAGAACCCACTGAAAAGGTCGTTGAAGAAACAAAGAAGGGAAAAACTAAAGTTGATCCCAATTTGGAAGTTTCTTTCTGGAAATATAAATATTATTTAGTGGTTCCAGTGCTATAGGAAAACATAATTGATTTGGAATGAAAAAACCAATTACTTAGGGAATAAAACAAATAATTGGTCGATAGCCAATGAAGACAAGCTTCAGGTTCCAAGAAGGAAACAAAAGAGAAGCAATTAACATCAACTCATTCGGGGTTAACATTTTCGTTCTTTCATAATTTAATACTTTACCCAATAATTATGAGTGATTAAGTTGGATTTTTTTTATTGGTATGAGTTTAACATTTTATTTAGTTTACTTGCTCTGTTTTGTTTAATTTTCATTAGTAAATGAGTAGCTACAGAATTTAAAATTATGTAGCAACTCTAATTTTTTTTTTATGTTTTATTAATTTTTGTCTTTTTATTTTTTTTTATAGGTGTAAAAAGAATGACCTAGAGGAACACAGGAAAATGGAAAAATTAGTTGACCAGTTATTTGTTTTTAGAAAGAAAACTATTTTCGTTTTATGTATTTTGTTAATATACTTTGGAAATTCCCCGAATGGGGTGCTAGTGCGGACCACCTGGCGCAAGGAGGAGGCACAGATTGGCCAATGAGGCACGGAGCCATGTGACGAGCTCATGTCATCGCCTGCCACCCCGCTCTTGCATTAAATCACCATTACGACGTCATAGCGACTAACTATGCAGCTTCCTTCTCCTTTCACGATTCATTTCATGGCTTGGTTTCTTGTGTCTGCCTCCCGTCTCCGCTCGCGACCTGACTGGATCCCCGAACCTTCATGACAATTGCAGCCCCTGTTCGACTCCAGGCACTCTACCTCTGCCTATTGCACCTGGTTTCCTTCGGCTTTCACACGACGAACCTCATGCCACACCAAAGGGGGCGGCCGTGAAGAGGCTCTCCATGGAATCCTCGCCGACCTTCTGTCTCACCCCTTGAGTCGCCTTCCACTTGTTCCTCCCCACCCCTCCAGCCTGAGTCAGTTCTTCCTGCCTCCCCCAATCCGCCTGTTTCGCAGTTTGAATGCTTAGCTATCATCTCCAGGCCACCGTGTTCCTCCTCGCGACACCTTCTTGTGCCCCCAACGGACGAGCCCCCCTTGCACCAGCTTTTGATTCCTCAAGGAAGACCGTGGGAGCACCACCTCCTCCTCGAAAGCCTCGGAACATCGAGAACCAGTCCTCTGACTCTTTCTTTGACACGCAACTGAGAGAAAGCCTCACTATTCTCTTCAGTATGGTCTTCGAACTCCTCCAGGGGGTGGAGGATCTTCAATTCCGTCTGCAAGCCATGGATGGAAAAGTCGCGGTCCTTCTTCAAATCCTCTCTTTCCTTCAAGAGGCTTTCCCCTCGGACCCAACAGGTGCAGCTTCAGTAGAGGAACCCTTTGTAGCGAACGGTGAAGGAAACGCCCAAACGCAACGCTCTGCAGGGAATGGGATGGCGCAGGCCAAGCATGAGGACATGGCCGTGGAGGTGGACACGACACAGCGTGTGCTGCATGACACCTTGTCAGATGCCGATAGAAACGAGAGCAGCATGGAAGTTGGAATGCAGTGGGCAAATCAAGTGACATACGTCGAGGAGGAACCTTGGTCCGAGGCCGTCCACGCCACTTGGCCAAGTTATTTGCCAAATGTTTAAGCCCATAGGGGCACTTCAAGTTTCAATAGTTTCTCTTTTTAGTTGTTGTCCAAACAGTTTGAGACTGTTTTATTAGACTGTTACACTACCTATGTCTTGACTCCCCTGCTGGCTGGACTGATTTCCCCTTTGTTGGGGCAGTCCAGTAACTACAGTACGCTAATCTCTATTTTTTGTACCTCTATGCTGGTTTTTGAAGGCCTTTTATATATAAAATTTCTAACTTACAAAAAAAATATATACAGTTTGGAAATTAAACAATCTTGATAATTTCCCATTATAAATAGATAATTGTTTGTAGTTATGGAATTTAGGTTTTGTTTTGAACTCCTTCAATATAAAACATAGAAGGAAAGATAATAAAGAGAGGTTCAATTTTTTAGAGAAGAATTAAACATATGCACTAATGTAGAAGTCTCATTTTTTGAAACATTATACTGAATCTTTTATGATTTTGAATATTAATACAAGCAATCATTATGCAACACTATTACTGGTATCTAAGTGTTCATTTTAAAAATCAAAGTCTTATCTGAAGTATGTGGAGTATTTGTTGATGGAATAATTAGATTGATTTCATCTTTTATTTGACACATTATTTCAATAATTATTTTGTATATAAATTACTCTTTTGATTATAAGTTTGTACTAATTATTTACATAAATTTATTAATTTATACTCATCGGATATATTGAGACATGTGTTTTGAATATCTATATCTTTAAAATAGTGTTGATCTTATTCAAATTTATATACTATCTGAATTTATGCCCAGGTATTAGATTAGAATCAATTTAATAAAGGATTAAATTTATACGATTATTTAGCAAGTGTATATATTTCTCTGAGATATAATTTTATTTTGTAGATTATGATAGTTATAGGTAATTGGACCTAAACCGGTGGGATTCGCTGTTTACAATGGATAAATATCTAATTGAGATCCTAATAGGGCGAATCATGAATGTTGATGAAACATCCCAATTGTTTGCCCAACAACAATGCGTAAATGAAACAAGGAAGTGGTATATAATTTTATTTTATTTTTTAACATCTTTAACCTAAAATTTTCAATAATTTCTCTTTCCTTTCTGCATTCATGAAATATATAGTTATATAATACATTCATGAATAATAATGAATTCATTAATTATCAATTAATAACATATGATCACTATAAATACAATAAGATAAAATGGATCACATATTAACCATTAACATTATAAAATCTACATAAATGTGTGAATGATTAATAATACTTTAGTAAAATAATTCAATATATACATATAATTTACACAACCAAAATACATTCCATCAACCTCACCTAATTGTATAATTTCTTAACTAATCTATTGCAATTTAATTTAGTTTAGAAACACAGAAAATTTCAAGTTGACAACACACTCTTATTTTAAGAATAAGAAAAGTCACCTCAACTCCAACCATATTGACCACATATAGTTGTCGATTAGATAAGGCTAGAATTTCCACAATAGATATTATACACAAGGAAACGATTGATTCTAGTTATACACATAATTGTACACCTATATTTTAAGAATAAGAACACACATCCCTCACATGGATACTAAATTCCTCACTTATGGATTATGAAGTACGCCATAGTGATGGCGTCCAACTTCTGAACAGATAAATAAAAAATTCCATAAACTTGCAGCTTGTATAAATTGATAAGAAGAAGGAATAATCTAGTGGTTTTCTTAAACGTATTTATTTATTTAACCAAAAAGAAAAGACATCAAGGTGATTTGTTATCAGTAGTTTTTATCCAAAAAGAAGTTACCCACTACCCTGTGACATGTTTAAATCCAACAAAAGATATCACCACATGTAAGTCTTATATAAAATTGGGGGCGATATGATACACAAGAATGTAAGTCTTATATAAAACTGGGGGTGATATGATATAGAAGAAATGCAAGAAAGGATTCAATACAAGGCATCAAGTTGGACAGCGCAATTAAGTGAAGTTTACATGTAGGTATCCTGAATTCCAACCCGATTCTACAATAGCATCGATGGAGTACTCTTTAAACAAGTCAAGGGAAGCATTATCGCTACAGGAAACAATTTTGGATCTAAATTAATCCCTAGGCATAAGAATCGATAAACATGAAGACTCTATTAATGATTGTCAAAATTTTCCAAACACTGAAAAATCGCTGCGAGTATTGTAACATAAAATTTAATTCGACAATTTATTCGACGGTAATTCAAAATCGACGAAAATGACCTATATATATGATTAAATCAAGTGACTCATACCCAATCGTTTACACCAGAACAATACCAACAATTACAATCCAAATGTCTTATCCCAGAACTAATCAATGCTTAAGAACATGGTTGATTTTCAAGCTATTAGAAAGAACCAAATTTACATATCCATTGGCAATTATACTTTAGAAATCCAAGGCTTATTATCATACATTCAAAATTCACATTTCAGTTTTATATTGACAAATTTAACCAGAATTAAATACCGTGACCAAAATATTGAAGCTTCTTGTTGTTCGTCAACATGAATTTGCGCAATATTCTTCTTTCACTTTAATTTGCCAATCTTAAACTTCACTGGAACCTCCCATCCAATTCTAGGGGTACTCTTTTTCCCCCTTATCCCTTTGATCTGCAAAGGGTCCACACACAACAAAACTTAAATAAATAGCACCCAAAACTTTCCTTGCAAGGAAGAGCTTCCACTCTTTATCAAATTTTGGAATCTCAACTCTCACAAATAAAACTTAGTCAAGAAAATTTTTGGCAGCATAACAGTACAAACAAAAGTGAGATCCCTTTCCCTTTCTCTCCATTTCATTTATAGAAAATTTCCCAATGACATGTCCTCATGCACAAATAATTAATTTTAATAATTTAATTAAATGATTATTCACCAACTACATGTGTTACACTCTCCCCAAGTTGAGCAAGTAATTTCACTTTTTATTTTATTTAAAAACCATTTTCCCTCACATTCTCCAATGTGTTACTATTTTTCCTCTTAGTTGTCTTTTAGTTCCACATTCCCTCATTTATTTTGTGTCCCCTAACTAGATTTTAGTTTAACTTGGGTTAGGAGTCTTCTTTTAGTTAGGATTGGTGGTACATTGACTCAATATTCTACTCTATGTGAACCACCTTTTCTCTCATGTTTTATTTCCTTCTTATTTAAAATTCCTTTTATTATTTTCATGCACACATGTGCATTTACCTAACTTTCATTTTTATTTCCTCTTTTACTTTCTTACTAGTCTACTTCCATTTTATTCCCTTTTAATGTTTTACCTAAAAAACCCTCTTTAAACTTAGACTCTTTGTTATTTTATTGTACATAAATTAATAATCAATTGGTTTCTCTTTCTAACAAAGTCTAAGTATTTTGTTTTTATTTTCTAAGCTTTCTAGATTTTTATTACTCACACTTGATTATGCGACGTTCCCTTCAAGACGCACCTTCATGCTCCAAGGGCACCACTCACCTTTGACTAGTTTTGTAATTTTGTGTGACACTTGGAATCAACACTCCACTTGTTCGACCTTGTGAGAGACTAATGGATTCTAAGGAATAAAGATTATGTGCTATTGCATGCCCCTTAAAATTCTTCGTGAACGACTATCTCAGTATCCCCTGACGACATCGTGGACCCCTCGAACTAGCTAATCGTTAACCTACAGTTCAGGTCACAAGGAGAGTGCTAGTAGGCTGTGACAGGGATGATTCCACACCTCTCCCTCAATTGTTTGGTTTATGTTCATGTCCCCTTTACTCCTGATGTGAGTCATATTAGCAAGCATCGCCAAGCCTCCATTCATTAACAAGGTAAATGTCAATAATCCATATGCATAATATCTATACTAAAATCATCCTATATTGATGTAAATCAATACATATAACCCAAACCAAATACAAGTCCACTCCTGACTCAATCCAGAGTCCAAGGGAGCCCGTTGATGCCATCGACATCCTCAACCTATCATGTATCCTGCACACTCAGGAAAACTCATCAATAATACATGTCAATATACATGCATCTAAAAATTAACATATAATCACAATGACATCATAATGTAACTCATAATCAAAACATAATCATAATGTATCATAGCTTGATCACTTTCTCACAAGTGTCCTCAAAGAATAAGTCAGAGTGAAATGTGCTTAGTAGAACTGGATGTTACAGTTGAACATCGTCATATTTGACAATCAACATTTTGGCACTAGAAGGAGGGAATTATGATAATGAATGGACGAAACAACAAAAAAAAAACAAAGAACATTCAAGTAGATCAACTTCGCACACAATATATTTTGTTGTTGCACAGTTAGAATCTCTAATTCGAAGAACTGTAAATGATATTTCTTCTAGTTTTCTTAGTTTACCAAAATTTCAACAAATAAGACAATGAATAGAAGATATTAGAAATCAAGGAGAAACTTCTAAAGGATCTTTTAATTCTATAGATTAAGTTATCCAAGAATTATGTGTTCTTACAAAAGCGCAAAGACAAAGGTTAGGTATTGAACCTATTCATTTTCAAGTACCCATCCAGATTAGAAAAACCATCATCAAAACCGTTGGAAATAATCCTCCTTTTACTTCCCCTTCACATAGACCTTTACATATGTCTTCTATGTTGTTTAATTGGGTTGGTTGTCATTGATGTCAACCCTTGAATAAATTCCGGTAGCACAAAGGTTTGGGTAATGGACCTAAGTTTGTTTCATGGATGATGGTATGAGTTTTGATATATTTTCAGGTAAGACTATTCTAGATGTATAGTACATGTCATGCCATATATAGTGGTATGTTGAATGCCACATATCTCCTCACGGTTAGAGAGTTATGTCCATGTGAAGTTGGAGAACCCTCATGAGTCATCTAGAAGCCCCAAAAGGTCAAAGTAGTCAAAGAGGATGCAAACGGAATCATTTAAATAATAAAGTTAATGGAGAACTTACTAATTATGGAAAGTGGTTAAGTTAAGTGGACAAGTAGTTATAAGTGGGTTAGTCCTAAAATAAGGAAAGTGGTTAAAGAGATTTTAGAAGGTAAATAATAAAGTGAAACGATGAGTGTACTATAAGTCAAAGTGGATACAAAATAAATTATTTAAATAACAAATTTAATGGATAAATTACTAAGTGGACAAGTGGTTAGAAGTGGGTTAAACCTAAGATAAAGAAAGTGGGTTAAGATGGTTAAAAGGTAACCCCTTGAGGAAGCTACATGAAATTATAAATAAGAGGAAAGACTCTCTCATTTTAATCACACTTGAGCATACTGAATATCTACAAGTGACTGAGGTAACCAAAGGATATCTAAGGAAAATTTCAGAGGGAAGGTGGAGTAAAGAAGGCTGAAATTCAAGGGAGGATAAATTCTTTTGATGATGTTGTCCAAGGTATGTTATTTACAAGCCATCTCACCATTTTCGCAATAACGTTTTTTATAGAATGATCCAGACCTCGAAATTCGGAGGCCATTGAGGAAACATATCCAAGTAGCTATGATATAAATTTCAGCTTGTGGGTCATTTTATATTTGGAGTTACACTTCGTGGAAAATAGGGTTTGTGGCTAGTCCTAAAACTAGTCTAAAACATGTGTTTCAGCTAAAAATGTCGTAACTTCTTCATAACAGATCCCAATTTAGTAAGACAAAATGTATTGGTTAGAGTACATTGTGTAGTATTATGTGTACCATTTTTAGATCCATGCAACAAATATTCCGTGCGCATCACGCTCTACAAGTTCTCTTTCTAGAATAAGCTAGAATTCAACAAGGTATGTCATTTTTGCTATAACTCCTTTTTTGAGAGGTTCTAAGTAGTGAAATAGAGGAATTGCATAAAATACATTGACGAACATTTTGTACTATTTTCAGATCTTTATTCATTATAGCTACATAGTTATTATTATTTCAATTTAGGGTTGTTGACTAATCCAAAGCTAGTCATGTGAGACTAAAGTAAAATTTGATGAAAATGCTAGTCTCTTGTTAAGGAAGGTTTGTAGGTATGTGATCATATACACTAGGTATTTTATAGATTTACAAATTAGATTTGGATGATGAAATTGATGTGGGCTTTTGGTTGAGGTATGTTACAGATAGAGGTTGTATAACAATGAGGTTGTGGCACATGGTTTGATGTAATGTGTTAAGGTCCTAACCCGCACATAGGTAGATCAATGTATTCGGATGTAATAAAGGTCAATATTAATAAGACCTTTCAATAAAATAGAATAAGGCGGATGTAAGAAGACCT
>JZKD02S0277093.1:428639-442674 GCA_000966675.3 Picea glauca | reverse complement strand
GTATATCATTTCTGTGTATTGTGAAGATTATGCTGGATATTTTACTGTTATTCTGTCATTTCTAGCATTTCGTTTCTGTTCTGCATATTTTATATATCTGGTATCTTGCATAATGGTTTATAGTATTTGGTTATGGATAGTGTGATGTATTGCCAGATAACTTTTGATGGTTATATAGGTATATGTATTTGTTATATGGTTTAGGTACATGTTGGGTACATGGTTGAGACAAGTAGTTGATGAGTTGGCACATACATGAGGTGTATAGTTGATGATGTTGGTACATCTTGATGAGTAATAGTTTATGTGTATTTGATGCATGATTGATACATATTTGGTGCATGGTTGATGCACTGGTTGATGGTACAGGTTGGTGCATGGTTGTTGCACTTGTTTATGGTACAGGTTGATGACATGTTATTTGTACAGGTTTGGTGCATGGTTGATGCACTTGTCCAAGTTGAGGTATAGGTTGATGTATGGTACATGTTGGCACAGGTTATTGTTACAGGTTCTTACAGGTTGTTTGGTGCAGGTTGATTGGTAGAGGTTTACAACAGTATATCTCACAGTGATAGTGTGACAGTGGTTCCATCATTCTACTTCTACGTCAGGGAGGTTGGACGAGATAAGGATAGGTGGTTGTAGCCACCTTCCGGTTGTAGTCAGAGAATATAGGGTGTTGTATCCTCTTTCTGGTTGTAGCCAGAGAATTGAGGAGTTGGAGCTTACCTCATGTTGTAGCCTGAAAAAATAGGGGGTTGTAGCCTCCTTCTGGTTGTAGCCAAAGAATTGGGGAGTTGGAGATTCCTTCAAGTTGTAGCCTAAGAAACTAGGGGGTTGGAGCCTCCTTCCAATTGCAGCTGGAAAACAAAGGAAGTTGGTGCTTCTAATGAATGTAATTCTTAAAAACATATAAGAAAAATCATTCTGTGGTTTTCTCCCACTTTGGGTTTCTACATAAAAACATTGGTGTACTGTGTATGTGTATGATTGTTCATTTTTTCATTTTTTATTTACTCTGGAACTATTGGATGATAATGCTACATTGATATAACACTTGAATTTTGTGATTAAAAATGATAATTTCTCTATTACTGATTCACTCTCCCTCTCAGTAATCCAACAATTGGTATCAGAGCAGGTTCCATCAAGAATTAGTTTAACCACTGAAAGGTAAATCATGGAGAGAAACAAAATGTATAAATATGAAATACCACAGTTTGATGGACAAAAGCATGCATTTTGAAGCAGAAGGATGAAAACATATATATAGGCATAGGGATTTGAAATTTGACAATCTATAGTAGATGGATACAAAGAACCAACAATTCCGCCAACAAGTCAAATAGCAATAAAACTCTGTCAAAATAATTCCAAAGTCACAAATGCACTTCTGAATGGCCCTGGTGAATTGGTATACACCAAAGTTATTCATTGTAAATCTGACAAAGAGATTTGGGACAAAATTCAAAATATTTATGGATATTCAAAAGTCAAAGAAACAAAGCTTCAAACTTACAGAGGTCAGTTAGAACAACTAAAGATGAAGAAAGATGAGATTATTGCATCTTACTTCTTACGAGTCGATGAAACAATAAATGCAATCATAGGATTGGGAGAAAAATTAAAGAATCTGTAATTGTTCAAAATGTACTAAGATCTCTTCTTATGAGATTTGATCCTAAGATATCAACACCAGAAGAAAGATCAAATCTATACTCAATAAGAATGGACAAACTACATGGAATATTCACAACATATGAAATGAGAAGTGAACATGAAAATCCAAATATAAAATAAGTATCTTTCAAGTCATCCAAAAGTTCAAAGAAAAAAAGGAAAGCAAAAAGAAAAAGAACATAGCAGCAGTAGTGACATCTCAAAACATGATGAAGAAATGACCAATTTTGTCAAGAGATTGAACAAGGGAACCAATGACAGATATAAAGTTAAGCTTCCATTGATTTTTTTTAATTGTGATGGTATTGGTCATTTTGCTAACAAAATTCCTCATAAGAAAAATAAGGGGAATGATGAATATTACTCCAATAGAAAACAAACATATAAAGACAAATGAACCACAAAGAAAGTTTTCAAGAAAATCTTATGCACCAAATAAGACATCTCTTCATCAGATGAAGATGAAGTTAGTGATAGTGAGACAGAAAGAGTTATATTCATGGCAGTAGAAGACTTTGATAAAGAAGACACTGAAGAAGAATATGAAGAGGTAGAAGTTGACTATTGAGAAGAATTGTTGACTTCAATAGAAGTTATAAGAAGAAAAAACTGGAAAAATAAGAAGCTACAAGCAGAACTAGACAAGAAGGAAGACACTCAAGAACTAGAGCAGATCATCACAGAATTGAAGGTTCAAATAAAAGAATATAAAATAATTGAAGAAGCACTCAAAGAACAGTTAAAAACAAGAGACAAGATCATTGGAAATTTGGAATTAGATATTGTCACATTGAGAAAGGATCTTCAAAAAAAAAAATATGCAGAAGAGCTCAAAAGTTTTAGATGACATTATCAGTAGTCAAAGGCCTAATCATGACAAGTTTGAACTTGGATACAATCAGATACAAAAGGGATCAAGCTCCAAATAAATAGAACAAGAAACATATCGAAAACTTTATGTAGAAACAATCAAAGGGGATAGGACGACCTACAAGGAAGATTACATAGACACTCCTCCACCGAGAATATTCATATTTTAGAATCAATGACCAAAAGAAAAAAATAGGCCTCAGGAAGAAGAAGGATTCATAAGAGTAACTACTTTGAGAAGACCTTCAACTCCCATGTATCAAACTATCTTTTTGGGTTTATGTTATGCATGTAATAATTTTAGACATAAAGTTGTAAATTTCAGAGCTAATAAAAGGAACATAAACAACTTTGAAAGTCATACACAAAATGGTTATCCAAGAAGGCCTAGTGAAACACAAAGAAGAAGCTACAACAAGTTTGAATCATTGAGCATTGAAGTGGAATGCTACAAGTGAAATAACTTTGGACACATGGCCAAATATTGTAGAATGACAGTCCCTCCTAGAGAACCACAACAAAATAACAACAGTCACAGACATGATCCTCATAAGAGAACATGGATAAGGAATAATAATCAATATAACAATGAAAAATGCACACTCGCTCTAACAAGCTAAGTAGAATAAGCGTGGTTGGTATGTTGATAGTGGTTGTTCAAAACACGAAGAACATGTGAGTAAATACCAGGTCCCAGAGGTCACAATATTGGAAATAAAACGAGATGAAGAAAATTCTACAAATAAAAGGAAATATGTCAGATACAGGAAGATTTTGAAAATAACTGAAAGAAAAGAAGGATAGGTAAATAAGGAACAGGTTCAAGATATTGTACTTTCAGGCATTGTAGTGAAAGATGAATCCACAGACAGAAAGAAAGAAGTCGTAGCTTAGAGAGATGATGAGTCTACTAATGAATATGATGATGAATACACTTTAGAGAAGGAATTTTTTTGAGCCATCCAACTTAGAGACTCCCAGATAATATGAATAATAAACAGGGGGAGTTTATGCAGTAGTTGATATGGACCAGAGAACCATTCTTCGAGCAACCTGCAGAATTTAAGTAGATAGATTCAGTGCATTCAGTTAGCAGAAGTACAATATGATAGATTAATCAATTGTAGTAGTACTTCATAATAGTATAGTGACTTATGAGTCAAAATTATGGATAGTTGTGTAGCAAAGTTTTGAACAACATGGAAAGATATGGATGTGAAATCATCTTTTCTCAATGAGGAACTTGAAGAATAAGTATACATTGAACAACTAGGTCCTAAATCATGGTACTCTAGACTGGATAAATATCTACAACAGGCAGGGTTCAAAAAAGGAAGTGCAGACAACAACCTCTACATCAAGGTAAATCAAGATGGTATTTTATTAATTGAAGTTTATATTGATGATATTATTTTTGGAAGTACTGATGATAGGTTAAGAAATAAATTTGCAAAGGATATGTATAATGAATTTGAAATGTCATTACACAGATAACTATCCTTCTTTATGGGTCTTCAAATACGTCAAAGAAACCAAGGAATTTTTATTTCTCAAACTAAGTATATGAAATAAATGCTAAAGAGATAAATGGAAGATTGCAAACCAGTTACCACTCCTATGCAAACCAGTTGCAAGTTGAACAAATATTATTATTCAAAGTCTACAAACCAGAGGCAATACAATTCAATGATTGGTATCTTACTATATGTGACAACATCCAAACCAGATGTAATGTAGGTAGTGTGACAAGTGGTACAATTTCAAGAAACACCAAAGGAATCACATGTATTAGTAGTAAAGAGTATTTTCAGATATCTCAAGGGAACATAAGAGTTTGGATTATGGAATCCAAAAGGAAAGGATATATCACTTATTGCCTAAACATATGCAGATTGGGCAGGTTTCATTGATGACCGATGAAGCATCAGTGGATCAACGTTCTACTTGGGTGAGTGTTTAGTATCATGGCTAAGCAAGAAACAATCACTGGTATCCTTATCTACAACGGAATAAGAGTATATTGCAGCAACAACATGTTGTACACAAGTTCTATGGATGAAGCAAACTCTGACAGATATACAAGTTGAGTATGATGAGTCCATTCCAATCTATTTTGATAATACAAGTGTCATTAGTATCTCAAAGAATCTGATGATGCACTCCAAGAAGAAGCACATTGCAATAAAGTATCACTTTCTACAGGAACAAGTTGCAGAGAAGAACATCAGAGTTGAATATGTGGGCACAAAAGAACAAGTGGCAGACATATTGACAAAAACACTTCCACGGGAAGCCTTTGAGTATCTTCGCCAAAGAATCAGAGTAATTTCTAATCCAAAATGAATTATTTTGAATTCGTATCTTATATGTCTTAGATTTACATGAGGAATCACCATAAAGAGGATAATTCAAGTTGGGAGATCAGTTTCAGGAAGAGTTCAGTTTCAGAAAGAGTTCAGTCAGGGGGAGTATCCCCAAGGACAGTTCACTGAGGGGGAATATCCCCATATGGAAACATATCTTTTCCATTGATGAAAAATGGGGACATATTTATCAGATGCAGAGCATAGAGGCATGGTTCCAGGGGGAGCGATGGTCACAGGGGTGTTGGATATGTGTTATATTCTTTGCATGTGTGTGTGCGTGGGTGTGTTATATTCAACAACTGTGTCTAACGATCCCAACTTCCTTCTCTCTTTGTGTTGTGTGCACCGAGAGATTTCCTATGGGGTCTCAGGGTGGGGAAGATTCCCCCCCCCCCTGGTTACGCGCATCATTCGACTTCGGGGCAGTGCCACAAATTTTTTTTGGGGCATTTTTTTCTATTTTAGTGGATTTTTCTATTTTAGTGGTAGCTACATAATACCTAAAACATTTTATATATTATATGGTGAATGGTGAAATTAATACAATAAAGATTTGAAAGGTGTGGCACCAAGGAAGGTTAGTTTTCTCCTGGTTAAGGGTTTCCAGCGTAAATCTTTGTGTACTATGTGTATGAGCCATTGATTAATTTCTTTTTTTCTTAAGAATATATATGCATTTCTTTAATTCATAGGTTTAAAACTTACATGTGGTATTAGAGCTCGTTTTTGGCTTCATAGAGATGCCTTTATTGTTGAGGGTTTGGCTCGGTATTGATAGATCAAGTTTATCTTAGGTCTGTGATAAACCTAGGTTTAGTGGGAGATTTTGTAGTGGTGGTTTGATTCTAGAAATATTAATGGCGAGATCTTATAGAATCAAGATAGAGAATCTCAACGGTAAAAATTTTGAGGTATGGAAGCTCAAGATGGAGGACCTTCTTGTAGACAAAGAACAATGGATCATTATGGATCCTGGTACATGAACTAATGGTACACAGCCTACTAGAAAATAGTCGACTGGTACACAACCTACTAGTACAAAAACTACTAGTACACCAACTGTTGGTATGTCGAAGGAAGATTGGGAGAATTTGGTCACACGGGCAAGGAGTACTATTCGACTCTGCCTGGTAGATTTGGTGTTGTTGAATGTCTCGGGAGAATCTACGACCAAGTGACTATGGGATAAGTTAGGGAATTTGTATCAATCAAAGGCCTTGGTAAACAATTTTTCTCTTTGAAAGAAGTTGTATCATCTTAGGATGCAATATGGATATTCTGCGACATAACATCTAAATGCCTTTAATACTCTGGTAAGTAAACTCATATCTGTTAATATTACGATTGAAGAAGAAGATATGTGCATTACTTTGTTATGTTCTTTTCCAGAATCTTGGGATAATATGGTTGTAGAAATTGGTAGTATCACTCAATCTTCATTGAAGTATGAGGATGTAGTTGCATCCTTGTTATCTGAAGAGATGAGGTGGAAAAACATGGATAGTCAGAGAACAAATTATTCATTTGTAAGAGGTCATACCCAAGACAGGAAGCTTTGTAAGTCTTCGAGGGGGAGATCTAAATATAAAGGTAGATCTAGGTCTCCAGGAAAATCTTTGAGGAAATGTTGGAAGAGTGGTAAAACATGGCATTATAAGAAATATTGCAAGTATAAGAAGGTTGATAAACCAAATGGATATGATAATACCTCTTCCATAGAGGCAAAGACCTCCATTGAAGAAGGAGGTGATGTTTGCCTGACATATACAAGTACACATGCATACTGTGGTGTATGGTTAATCAACTCAGGTGCGTCATATCATATGACTCCTCACATGGAGTGGTTCTATGAATATGAAAAATATGATGGTGGTGATGTATTCCTAGGAGGTGACTCGACAACCAAAATCATGGGACGTGGAAGGGTTAATTTGTTGCTAAAATATGGAAGTATTATAACTCTCCCTGGGGTTCTTCACATTCGAAAACTAGACAGGAGCCTAATATTTGTAAGCAAGTTGGATGATGTAGGAGTGGATACTGTATTGGGAAAGGGAACTTGCAAGATGGTATGAGAAGAAATGGTGTTGATGAGGGGAGTTCATTGTGGAACTCTATAAAAGTTGTTGGGAAGCACTTATACTAATGGGTGTAACATTTCTTTTGTACCCGAGTGAAGAAATAAAGAATACAAGACCAATATTGTCCCTGGAAAGAAGACCATGTTGTGGCATCAAAGACTGGGGAATATTGGAGAAAAGGGCTTTCGAACACTACACGGTAAAGGTATGGTTGAAGGTATGTCTAATTTCACTCTGGATTTTGATTTCTGTGAATATTACATATGGTAAACATAATCAAGTAAGATTCCCATCTGGTGCTACAAGAGCAAGGGTATCTAATATTTAATACACAATGATGTGTTTGGACCTGTTCCTGTTCCATCACTAGGTAAATTTGTGTATTATGTTTAATTCATAGATGACTTCTCAAGGAACACAAGGATTTATTTTCTTAGAAATAAATATGAGGTATTTGATAAATTTAAAGAGTTAAGGCCCTGGTAGAAAATTAGACAGAGAATAAAATAAAGGTATTGAGGACAAATAATGGAGGAGAATTATGTGGAAATGAATTCGAAGAATTCTGTAAGAAGTGTGGTATAGAAAGGAAAAAGACTACTCCATACACACTTCAGCAGAATGAAGTTGCAGAAAGGATGAACATGACACTGATGGAAAAATCAAGGAGCATGCTTAGTGGTGCCGAGTTAGGATAAAAAAATTTGGCAGAGGTAGTGGGTACAACATGTTACTTGGTCAATCGATCACCCTCATCAACTGTGACATCCCCAAAAATAAATTATCTTTGAATTCAAAAATTGTTAGGAAAAATATTCTGTTTTAGGTAAATTCGAATTTGGAATTTTTTTTTCATTTATGGCAATTTCGAATTTCGAATTTGGTAAATTGTAATTAATTATTATGACTATTGGGCAGAGATCTGATTTGACCCAACCAACTATTTGACTATAACACTTGTATGGAAACAAAATATTTTATAATTATTGCAGGAGGACAAATGGAACAACCATGTTAAAATTAGCTGACCATGACTCCATGAGTGGGGAACATGTTGGAACTACCTCAGGGTTGATTGTTACAAGTGGAAAATCAGGTATTTAGCCATTGGAAGCCCCTAAAAAATGGGAATTTAGAAAGCTGCGAAAATTCCCAAGGGAGGGAAAAAGACTTAGGAAAAAATATTGTTTTGATATATAACATATGTGAGGAGGAAGGATGTTGCCTAGTATGCAGGGGAAAAGAACTACAGTGTATTGGTTGCTATGAAAACTAAATATTAAGTGTGAAGCAAGGAGAGGTCCACTGATAAAGGAAGACATTATTGAAGAGGAGATTCCAAGTTTTCTCTCATGGATTCATGGTCACACTAGGGTGTGAATCGGGCAAGTAATTTGGCTTCCCTGTTCTATGGTTGGGAGGAACATCGTTGTTATCTTTGTCTTCCCGTGAACTTGTTTAGATATGTCTACTTTCCTCCTTTCTCTCCTTACATATGATGATGACGTATTTGTTGATGGGAATTTTTATCTGATTAGATATGTATATATATCAATATGTTTGGTTATTTAATTTGAGGGAAACTGTAATTGAAATTTTGTGGATCCTACTCCATTAATTATGTCAGTAATATTGTTGTTGGTTCAATGTATATGGTATATATGGTCTTTCTTTCAGTATTCATCCTTAGAGACAAAGCTGGTATCTCGAATATAATCCACATGCATATATTTCTTCCTGAGTTATCTTTGTTTTGCAGAAGGTACCCTATCCAATCGACATTACCATAATAAATGGTTATAGTTTATTAGGAGACTAATCTACATTCTAGCACCTAAATACATATATACATATGAAATTATCACAGGAAATTATAGCACACCATTACAGGAAACTACAATACAAATATCAAGCTTGCGAATTGCAAGATTTACCCTACAGGAAAACTACTGTGTGTGTGTGTGTGTGTGTGTGTGTGTGTGTGTGTGTGTGTGTGTGTATTAAGTATGCGAGTGGTAAAAAATTCATTATAAGAAACTATTGTATATATATGTATAGTCGTAACTAATCATGATAGAATGGAAGGCGATTAGGTCTAGTTGACCCTACATGAAATTCTGGAATCCTGTAATTAGAACATACTTATATCCAGTAATTTCGTGAGTTCTGTAACAAAGAATTATAATAGCCTGACAGTAATGAAACGAAAGATCTAGATAACATTATTGATTTCCGATAACCAGGATTGGAAATTAAAAAAAAAAGCAGTATATACAATCCATGAATAATCATAGACTCATAGCCTGGAAAAGTTAAAACAATCAGTGTAGGCATTTTCTTTGAATGATCATAGACTCACGGCCTAGAAAAAATCAAAAGGAAACAACATATATATTTCTTTGAATGATCATAGACTCATAGCCTGGAAAATTTAAAACAAACAGTATATACATTTTCATTGAATGATCATAGACTCATAGCCTAGAAATTCAATTATAATAAGCATTCGTATATTCAGCAATGATCAGGAAGATGTATCCAGCCTACAATCCTAAATATATCTTACATAAGAAGAGATGAACTGATGGGTCGCTTTTAGTAAAATCAACTTTAATTGTTCGTCACAGAGTTAAGGGTGCAACCCTTAGGGATTCCTCATTAAAACAAAAACCCAAGTACAAAAGTTAATTGTGCACCATAAGAATCTGGCATCTCTACTCATGATGACTACATCCAAATTGAAGCACTCAGTGGGAGCTGTAAAAGGTTGAAGCGCTAACTAGAACCTGATTACCTTTTTTTCTTTACATGACATGACTCCGGGTCGAAAGATTTGTGAGCAAGAAACCCCTGCAAGAAAGTACAAACAATGATCAAAACGAGAAGCCATTAGAACTCTGAGACAGATTAGATTAAAGAAAATCTAAGAAAAACGTTATACTACAAAAAAATTGATATCCATGAATATACATCATCACTTAACTTACGGTCTGGATTGGATGTATCACCGTGTGGTCGAGGAGGATGCCCACAAAATGGAAGGGAAATTGGTCAAGGATTGAACTGATGGGTACCTTGCAAGCAGCAGGAGGTCCCATCATTATATTAATGAAAGTATTTCGTTAACGATCAAATGAAAAACTTATAAGAAACTGAAAATTTAAATGACTTAGATAAAAGAAAACATATTGAGATCCTACACTACTAAAATAGTTTAAGTTTGTTGAATTTTGGTAAGCTTGAGACTTTAGCCTTTCCCTGTGATAACTACTAGGGTTGGGTGACCAAAAATAATAACCAAATGAGAGTGAACATGGTACGAGATGCTGGAAGGCCAAGTGGGACGCTCATGGAATAACCCTATCAATAAATTCATTAAAGACTTTGTGAGGTCATGTCAAACAATGGAACCGTCACCTTCCTTGAGCCACAATTTGAAAATCTCATGGATAACCTTGATCCTTGAATAATAAATAACATCTAAATTATCTTACAGTAAAGATTTCAAGGGAAAACCCAGTATGTCATGACTCCTTACAGGAGGGTCAGGAAACTATAAAGATTCAATACTTTGAAAATACGATTTGTTCCTACGTAAACTAAAAAAAAAACCAGAACAAACGACCGATAGAAATTGATTAATTAAACTAGGGAAAGTTGAACCCCAAGTTCGACGAAGAACCTTCATATGACCTTCTTCTATATGAGCACAGAGTTATAACTTTTTCCATGATGTTAATACACAGAGAACCCATTAATATTATTACTTTCCTGGTGAAAGGAAAAATAAAAGAAATTTATGAAATAACAGAGTCAACCTCAATCGAGCCCTAACTTCAAGGACCTTACAATCAAGCTTAATCTCTTACAAAAGTTTCAAACATTCGAGAAGATACCGGTCAAATATGTGTATATTCTAGGCAAGGTAACCTCGCAGGTTAACAACAATAACAAGCATAGAATGCACTTACCTTCAAGTCTCCAACCAGGGTCCCTAAAGGCACTCTGACATCGACGAGAGTCCAAAATTCCATGACTGATTGTTCATTTGGGCTGAGAGTAATAGAGGTCATATGGCCACAGCCTATGTTTACAGAAGAATGGAATGCGGCAAAGAAACAATACTGGAAAAAACTTCTCGACGGTCCGAGTAATGGGTGAGTAAAGGATACGGGCCGGAGTCCATGTGATTAGCCTCAGGTGGCAAAATCACAGTGGGCATGGAGGCCAAACTTTAAACTAGGGAGTACGCCACCATACCTCTAATTAATGTCTAGGAAGGTATTTAAGTCTTGCCAGTGGGCTCCTTCCATTTTATTTAAAGCTTAGTCATCGAGAGGGTTTAAGTGCAGTCGAATTAGGTTTAGATTGTGCCCTTTTGGTCATTTTGGTTATGGTTGGACACTCAACCATAGCCCCGTAACTACTTGAACAATGTTAGTTAACTTGTATTCTACTGAACCATAACCATGTCTCTTGCACTAAATTATTAACCCCTAGCGACAATGCGAGTTTAAACAAGTACCATGATTTTAACGTGTGACTAGGTTACTATAGGTATACGATGGAAATTTGTATAAGTTGGGAAAGGATCCGATAGTGTTCAAAGTCAATATTATAGATTCATGTGCAGGTGTGAAGAATTAAATATTAAATGGGAAAGTTAGGACCCAAGTCCTAACCCTACCTTACTACATAGATGGGTATATGTTTATGTATTTCATGTCTATGGGTACAATGTTTGTGTTGGAGAAAAGTACTAGAAATTATGGAGAGATCCTGATAGAGAATTCTAAGTCAGTTTGGTGTAGGATTGTTCTCATATGACAGACAACTTATAAATCTATAATCACAATGAACATTACCACCCCTTCGTTATGAAGTTTTTTGAGTGAATATGGGAATTAGTAACCTTTAAATATTTATTTTTTATGGTAAATTAGAGGTTCATTACATCAACGTTGGATGATAAAACTCCACACAAGGTATGGACTGGTAAGAAACCCTCTCTTGAACATCTCAAATAATTTGGTTGTGATTTTTATGTACATGTTCCAAAGAAAAATAGGAGTAAGCTGGATAATAAAGTTGAAAATTGTATCTTTATGGGTTATAAAGTGTTGGAGCATAATCCTAACTTACATTAGTTTATACCTTGATTAGACTCCTTGATCTTGGTTAATACATTCATTTACACTTTATTTCACCTAATTTGGCCACATAGAGAAGAAGGGTGCCTCATCCCTAGATTTTAGGGAAAACTGCTATTTTTAGATCAAGACTCAACTCCCGGTTCTTGATTTTCTCGATTTATTCTTGATTTTCTTGATTTATTAATGATTTATTCCAACTCCCCCATGCAAAAAACATCTATTATTGGGGAATGTGCACCTCCTCTTTGAGTGAGAGATTTATTCCTTAATTAATGATTTTTGTTGTTACTATTATTAGTAACTACTATTTTGGGTCAGTTAAGTGAGTTGGAACTGCTTCTCTTATCAGTTAAGTGAGCTTAAGTGAGATAATGTGCATCACTTGACTCTTGTGGACCTTAATGAGTGTGTTACGTGTATATTTAGTGGTCTAGGTCGAACTATGTGGTCTCCCTTAGCTTATGACACCTTTTTTAGCTATTTCTAGTTTTTTTTTTACTAGAATTTCTATGTTGGAAATTCTATATATTCACCTCCTCTTTTCTTTTTGAGGATGGTTGCTCATGTATATTCATTTTTTATTAATATAATTCTCTGATTTATGGAGCAAAAAGATTCTCTCATCTCTTGAATATCAACAAATTGTTTGTGTTCAATTTAACTGGAATTCTAGATCTATCGGGGTTTCTCCAGGAATTCTACATGGTATCAGAGCTAGATTGAATCTAGTGGATTGTACATGGTTTTATTTGCAGGTATAGATCATCAGGAGGCACAGAAAGAAGCAATGGATCATATCTCTTAGCCCACAAAACTCATTCTAAATCCTTTCAATTACTTCGAATGGAAGACAGAGATCTCTCTGCTCCTCTGAAGCAAAGGGCTTTACCGGGTTACAATGGGAACGGAGAAAGAACTGACTGTTGCAGTAGAGAAGATAAAGTATTTCAATAAATTAGATGAAACAATTGGGATGATATTCCTATCAATTTCCAGAGATCTCCTCTTTCATGTCAATGGAGCCACTACTCCTGATGTGGTCTAGACCACATTGGAAGGACTATTCGGTAAGAATGATGCAATGAGAGTGCATCAACTAGAGAATGAACTCATATCCATAAGTCTAATTCATTTCAGCAACTTGCAAGAATTCTTCACCAATTTAAAATCCCTCCTCGCTGAACTTAATGCATGTGGAGTCACGAAAGAGGAATAACAACTCATCCTTTCAATTATCTCAAAATTAGGCCCTGAATATTCCGTATTTGTGTCATCTTTTCAAGAATCTAAATTAACACAGGAAAAATGGAAAATGCCTCCATTGAATGATTTCATTTCAGCATTGACTCAAGAGCAATCTAAGTTAGTCCAAATGGGTGCCATCAAGCATTCCAAGAACCAACCACTTGCGGTTACTAATGCTCCAAAGAGCAGTGGAAAAGACAAGAAAAAAGGAACGGGTAAATTTCCTTATTCGAAGAAGGAGAGATCCGCACAATCTTCAGATAAATCTTCTGAGCCTAAGGGTAAGAAGAAGAAGGAAAGAACACTTTGTATCTACTRTTCCAAATATTTTCATCCCGAAGAAAATTGCATGAGGAAGACTATCGATGAGATGGCTAAGCAATTGCAACAACACAATCTCACGGTGCCCGAAAATGCAAAGAAGAAAGATGATAATAGAACGGGAGGGAGAGCACGAGATGGTCATTCTTTAATGGCTATCACATACAATCCATCATCTAGGATCCTTGATTCAAGTGCATTGAACCATATGTCTGCATCAAAATATGAATTTTCCTCCATCGAAGAAAGCACCAGATCCCCAATTTACTTGGGAGATGCCACACCCGCAAAGGTGTGCGGAGAAGGAATTGTTGAT
>JZKD02S0277093.1:399288-409829 GCA_000966675.3 Picea glauca | reverse complement strand
AAGAGATGTTTAAATTGTTTTTAGTTGTTAGAATATTAATTTAAAAAATGAAAAAAAAAATTACCACTTAAAGAAGTCAATGCTCTCAAATCTAGGATAGAAGAGATGTTCAACTTTTCTTTGATTGGTGCAATAGTAATAAAAATAAAATTTTCAAGATAGAAGAGATATCTAAATTAAGTATAGGTAGTGTTTATACAATAAAATCTTGAAATAAAAGAGATGTTCAACTCTTTTTTGGTTTGTGTGATAATGATAAAATAAAATACTCAAATTGATGTGACAATAAAATAAAACCTTAAAATGGAAGAGATGATCAACTCTTCTTTAATTTTATCATGTAGTCATTAAGAAAATGCTCAAAGCTAAAATAGATATTCACCTCAAAGTTCATATACCCTTAATAAAATAAAATCTCAAAATGAAAGAGATGGTTTTAACTTTTCTTTAATTTTGAGAACAATAATTAAAAAAAAATATTCAAAATAAAAGAGATGTTCAATTCAACTTTAATTTATATATTGTTCGTAAAATAAATAAAAATCGGAATGACTTAAACTTTGAAACAAGATATTATTACAATACAAAATATAAAATATGTTTAACGTTTTTTTAAATTAATGCAATATTATTAAAATAAAATGGAAAAAAATACTATTGAAAAAAGTAAGTGTTCAATGGAAATGGTGTTTAACAATTTTTTAGTTTAAAAAAAAATGTTCACAATACAAAAGGTATACAACTCAATTTTGATTGGTGTAATTCTCATAAAATAATTTTGATTGGTGTAATGGTTGAAAAACACAGATAAAATATGTTTGAACCATATTTTATCTGTGTTTTTTAAGAATGATCTAGATTTTTTATACATACCCTTTTTATACATATCCTATTTGGAAATATGGTTGAAAATAGTCAAAACAAGTCATCAAATTCTGGAATGTACTTTCAATGAAAAATAAAAAATTATGGAATGTGCATGTGCCACTTGTTTAGAAATATTGTAATGGTATTCCATCTTCAATTATTCATTCATTATCGACTTTGGACATTTTCCATTTTCTAACTTTTTTTTTTATTGAACTTCTATTAACTTTATGCGCGCTGCACATACCAAATGACTATATTGACAACTTGTGACATCTGACTGGCAGTCTTGAAAGTGAACATGAGTATCAATTTGATGGGTTTCTTGAAAAAAATATTCTTTCAATACAATGGATCATCTTACATATATAAAACCGTTATCATCAAAATCTTCTAATAGCCTCATCTTTTGTTATGTGCATCTCATCAAATAATATTTCATGTTTTTAGTGTTGTCTACAGGTGCAACCATGGAAAAAGCATCTCCTGCAAATAATTGGATATATTGTACAACAAATAGTTCGTGTTAGATTGTCACAGAAGTACATCTATAAGTTATTTGAAAAAAATTAAACATAAAAATTACCTTCTCTAACAAGATCAAAAACTCTATCGCCATCAACTAACACTACAATTTCATTTGATTCCATCTCCTTTGAGTTTGCAAGTGGCATTTTCCCTTTTACATTAAGTTCGATATGTCTCCAAGCTTTAACATATTCTGTATTTTCATTTTCTCAAATATCTATGGATTCTGTGTACTCTATGCAAACTAAACAAAAGAAAGATTCATTTATTCTATCAAATGCAAACACATTTTGAAAACATTTTGTTTTAACTGAATGTATTTTTTGTGTCCTAGGTATTTTACTGGTGTCATATGAGATTGATCTATTTACATCTTGGATTCCAACATACCAAAAAAACCTGCACAAGACAAGAACTTGTTAACTTGAAATCTCTCAAGAAAATGAATGAAGATTGTATATAAATTTGAACAAGTTCAAATAAAAATATCCTGTGTACATGTGTAACATTTATATATAGACACACTTGTGCACATCCCTTGACAGATTATATTCATGTCTTAGCGACATTTTGCACCATTTAACAACTTGTTCAGTGGATTAAAATAGATCGGCATGAGGGTTCATTTCATACCTTTGAAGTGCTCGTTTTACACATGCGCCTACACTGTCGCGCTCTTCTTTTCCATGACTAGTCTCAAAAAAATTTCAACAATGTGTAATGTTTAATTTTTTATGAAGACGACATAACCAATGGAATGATCATGAAGATTTGAAAGGACCCACACACCCATATGACCATATCCAATGTCGATCGAAACTAATTTCACATTCTTTCAATGAATCATAAAATTTATCAAAACAATGTTGTACATAATGTGTGTCGTGTTCTTGATCATGACTTATATAAAAGTGATATTCTTTAATAACATGTCGATTGTCGTTGGTGCTTTGTATGTTATCAAGACTCTGTTGAGAATGTCTATATAGAACATGGACAAATATTGTAACTTGATCAGAATGATAATATTGACTATGTATTTCTTTTTGTGCAACGAATGTGTAATTCTCTGCAAAATCAACTACAAACAAAATTGTCCCTAGTGGAAACACTTCACGGGATTGTTTGAATTGTAGATATTTCCATTGAGATTTATGTGAACTCTTGGTGTATTTATAAATTTCTTCCTCAAACTTATTAAAAAAATCTATCACAAAGATTTTATCTACCTTTAAATCAATCCTTTTGGAAATAACATTTGAAGAATGTGGAGCCGTGTTGTTGATATATTCATATCTCTTCCAATTGACTGTTATGTTAGAAAATGATTGATCATTCATATCAATATGATACTTTGAATGAAACAAACTTAGATTTTCACAACGATCACATTTAATTCCACCAACACATTGTTTTTTAGTAAAATAAATCATCATCTTCTCTTTCACATAGAATTTCAGATATAAAAACACAGAATGTGGAAGAAGGAGGTGAACCTGGCCATAAATTTTTACCAAAATCCAAAAAAGTGTCGTAATACAACTCAAATTCCACATGATAATGACAACAACAAGTGTCACGAACAATGATGGGTCTAACAAACCATGGTTTTTGTTGCACAAATGTATGGATGGAAATTTTAACTTCTTTGTGCTCTTCTTTGAACTTATTGAACAATTCTGTTTGTGTCATTGGAAATATATGTTTTGTATGTTCTTCATATTGTTTCCATGCTATTATTTTTCACAACACATCCCTTGTATGTGGTGAAACACAAGATTCTTCCAACCAACAATTATGGGCCAATTCTTTAACATTTTCTGCAAGTCTATCTTTGTAGGGTTGTCTAGAAATCATTGTCCAACAAGCCAGTTCATTATTTGCATCTATTTGCAATCAAAATTTTCTATGTTTGTGCAATGTTTTTCTTAACGTTCCATTGTTGTTTCCATGTGTCTTGTCAAATGATCTTTTATATTGCTGGATTAAACAATTGTTGTTTGTATCACTCTACGTGCAACACTGACATCTTTTTTTCGAGATTTTCCAAAAGATTTTAATACACTAGTTATATTGTCAAAGACATTCCATTTCACCTTTGTATCATTTGTCGACTTTTGAATACCCAATAATGATATAGCTTCTTTTAAATTTCTCGACTTCATTGGACAGAGTAAAAGTTGAGCTTGTATTGTTACTGATTCATCTTTGAAAAAAGTATTATACATATTCTTAGTTCGATATCTTATATAATGCTTAGCTTTTTTCTTCCCAAATTTGTCAGTATCAACATTTTCTAATATTTCATCATCAATGTTTATATATTCTCCTGCATATTTCAATTTAAAGTTTATATTAAAAAAAAAAAAAAACGAACACAAATTCACTAAACTATATATACAAGTGTTCATCTTGTATTATCTAAATTTATGTACATACCTATAGGTGATTCGTCTTCTACTTCAATTTCAATTTCAACATATTCTACTTCAATTTTGGTTTCAACATGTTCTGCTTCAATTTCGGTTTCAACGTCTTCTTTGACATTATGAGACAAATCTATTTTTTTTTGTTTGAAAAACATCAAATTGTAATTACAATCAATTATATTATTTACAATATTTTAAATTTGAATTCTATACTTTCTTAATACAGCCCCAATGTGTGTCATGTGCTCAATCATCATATGTCCATGCATACCTGGTTGAACTTCTTCTTGTTGAAAATCTCTATTTACATTATCATCGTTTTTTTCTTCAATATTTTCACGTTCTCGTTTCTTTCTCCAATAATGCTCTTTCCTTTGTTCGTTTTGGCGAGTATCATCTCGAGTGCGATCAAATTTTCTCTTGCGCAAAATTTTATTTCCCATGAATTTTATAGTTATCTATAAAATATATGTTCAATAAAGACTTCACCTTGAAAAAATGCTCAAAATTTATCTTTCAACATATAAATTGTTATTCCAATAAAAACTTGAACAAACATCAATTACCTTATTCAACAAAAACGAAAAAGATGATTCGAAACTTTGTTTACGTGCTCTAGAAAACCATCATGTATCAATATCGATCCTCTGATTAAGCCTATGAAACTGAGGGAAGAAATAAAGAAAGAAAATAATACAGTTGCAATTAGTAATAGAAATTCTTTGAAATCCCTATCCCTAAGCTCATATATGTTCGTCCATTCGATGAATTGTGTTAAATGTGTTCGGACGAAAGCGTATTTATACTATTTGGTGCGAAATGAAACGATACGACGTGTCTTTTCATTTTTTCTGACCGATGGAATTCACTCAATAATATTTCGGCTGAAACAAGGTTTTTTTAGTCGAAAATCTTGGAAACCATTTAGTTTTTACGGTTTCCATTAGAATTTTTGTTTTGGCCGAAATATTATTGTTTCAGCCAAAATATTATTTTGCCCGGAAACTAAAAATTGAGACTTTATTCAGAAACCAGATAATTCCCCCAAGATTACATGAACTTTAGAGGTTGCGGACTCCTGAAAATACTTAGAATTTGGTTTCGAAAATGACACCAGCATTTGCAAAATTGAATCTAGTTTCAATTCCTATAATTTGTTTTCATTTTCATTATTTTTATCTAATTTTATTTAATTTTTTAAAAATATCACTGCATAACATTTTTAGCAGACATTATGATTCAGTGAAATGAAATATTTGTATCTCTAAAAATATACAATGAAAAATTTAGAAACAATTATATTCATAATCCTTTAATTGTTCTTTTCAAAAGGGTATATTTAGATTTTAATTTTAAGTAAAAATTAAGATAGACACAAGGTGTAGAAAAACATGTGTTTAAAATTTGAAACGTTTTCATCTTGGTCAACTTAAAAAAATTCTAGAAATTATAATATTCATCCATTAGATTTAAAATTATAGTCATAATAAAATAGAGTCTCTGTAGATTGTTGCAGTATATTTCGTTTCTTAAAAACATAAGTGTAATAATAGATACATTGTTGTGGGAAAAAATAACTCATTATCATTCCTTTCATGTTTAAGGAACATACTATTAAACAATTTTCAAATTGACATATCAAATCTTGATAAAAAAAAATTGAAAAATAGTCATTAGAAAGATAGCAAAATTCTTCAAAAGTTTTGTTTTTACTGTAAAGTGGAATTCTAAATAAAACAAATACTTGTGTATGTTGGAAGATGAAGAACTTGTGAAAATACAGTTTTTTTCTCATAAAACAATCAAAAGTGTTACCCATCTTCATTATTTTACCCCAGGGTTAACATCAATAAAAACCAACCCAATTAATCAACAATCTCCCCCTTTGGCATTGATGGAAACACTCTGATGCAATATTGAAGTCATATCACTCATGCTCCCCCTTGTAAGTTTTAAACCTATGAAGTAAAGAAATGCATAAAGATTATTAAGTAAAATAGAAATTAATCAATGGCTTATACACATAGTACACAGATATTTACGTTGGAAACCATTAACCCAGAGAAAACCAATCTTCCTTGGTGGCGCACCTTTCAAATATTCATTGTATTAATTTCACCATTCAAGATACAATATATACAATGTTTTAGGTATTTCGTAGCTACCAAAACCCCAATCCCCTTGTAACGACCCTAATTGAATAAATGATAAAGATTATTAAGTAATATCTAATTAAAGGAATAATTGAGGATTAACTAAGTAAAAATAATCGAACTGAAGATCACATTTAATGACCTGTGACATAAATTTAATAGATCAAAAAAAAGGAAAGGAGATAACAGGAATTGCGTATGCAGTAGAGGGTGGCGTATGCAGGGCGAGAAGCCCAGAAATCCTGAGATGATAAAAATATTAATGAAGGGACGAAGGACGAAGGACGGGGGTGGTTGTGAAGTAAATGCGTGAGTCGGCGGGGAGGAATAGGCGACGGGAAGAGGGGGATGTGTGCACCATTTGATAGGGGGGAATAGATGTTGTGTACTGTAATTGTTGAGCCAGCTGTATTGGTGTGGACTATTGTGTTTTGCCGTGAGCAGAGAGCCTCTAGACGGTTGTGTTTTGCCGTGAGCAGAGAGCCTCTGGACGGTTGTGTTTTGCTGTGAGCAGCAATTTTTCTGGGCACTACTGTATTATGTGGACTGTTGGCTTGCTGTGAACAAGGAGTAGAGTTCCTGGTTGAGATTTTATCCAGGGAGGCACCGGGTTGCTGAAGGTTTTGGGCACGGAGGGCCAGGATATCCATAGATATCCTAGAGCTAGGTAGTTTTTCTAGTTGGCAGGGAGGACAATAGTTTTGGGCAGTTAATTTCCTATTTGTGGCAGGGTTGATCTGTGTAGCAGGGAGCAGAAAGGCAGCAGCAAGGCAAAGAGGCAACATAAATTAGCATCAGATCCAGGTACTTGTTAAGTTATGTATTTATTTCATTCTGCCATGAATTTAGTATTTATTGATAAATCTAAGTTACTGAAGTTGCTGTTATAAAAGTCAATATCATGCTACGAAGTTTTTTTTCAGTTTACTTTCATAAAATGTTTAGGAAACTTAATGATGTTTAGAAATATATGGGCATTACATATGGTATCAGAGCGTCTTAGTTCGAAATCTGGGCCTAAGGGCCAAAATCCCAAACGATCAACTCCAGCCACGCTTAACCTGTAAGAAACACACGTCATTTGTGTCTTAATAGATTGTGTCGAGAAACATTCAGCTTGACCAAACATGACTGATACAGTATCAGAGAATGTACTCAGGATAGTACCCCTACATGACCCAAGCAAATAACCTCATATATCACAAGCAACAACTTTAGACAATACTCGTTAAATGGATTATGTATGGTTACTACAGTTTTAGTCTGAATATTCAATGGAACGCCCTTTAAATTAAGTGGCGATAAACCAAATGGTTTGAAGGATCACTTCCCACGAAATGGCTACCATTAAAGCAACCCAATAAAGCTATTAAGCATGAAAAGAGATTTGATAATTTAATTGTACTTGAGCAGTACTTGTCAATGAAGTTTCAGGTAATATAGACACCGGAAATTGATGAAAATGTCGAAGGGAAGCTTCTATTGAAGGCTTGAAACTAGTAAGATTCAATGACTACACGAACCATACAAAATAAAATGCAAAAAGACAATTACGGGACCTTGAAAAGGCCTATTTCACCTCGAACTTACCTAAATGGGGGAAACTGTCGATGCGCAGTCAGAAAAAGGAAATTTAGCAGACTTGTACCGCATAGGAATAGTGTGAATTAATTGCCTATATTAAGCCTCGATGATTGTAATAATGAACTATAGACCCATATAAATTTCAACCGTGCCAAAAGAGCAATTTTAACACTACGTAATGTTTCGTGCAACTAATCAATTTTCCCAAAGAAGAGTTGTCTGTTACACGGGAGAACGGATCTGCGCCGTCAGATCTCGGGCGAAATCCCGTCAGTCGTTAGATCTAGAAAAGTTGCACGGGGTTTAAGCCCTAGCATGCATAGGAGGAGTCCTGGAAGAGTCATCGGGGTTTTGTTAAGTCTGAGAATCGAGACCTTGTGGTTCTCAAAATCCCAAGAATGGATCCTAGTTGTTGATCTCGGCAGGACACGTGTCCACGTTTTGGGGGAGGCATCGATATTTTACCATCGGAGATTTTAGGAGTGTAGAACCGTTGCATAATGAAATCGTGATTCACGATTTTTTGATAGGATCGGAGCCGTCCAAATGGTAGTGACGCATGTCGAAAGATCTCGGAGAGTCGTGAAATCGGGGTTTCTAGAGACGTGAGACTTGTACAGGTTGAAATCGCGATACGCGATTTTCCGATCGGATCTGGACCATCCATTGTGCGTGACGTGTGTCAGGAGATCCCGAAGAGTCGTGGATTGGGAATTCGGGGTTTTCGAAGACAAAGAAACTGTGTCGCTGGAAATCGCGATCAGCGATATCCCGACAGTGACATAAGCGTGGTGGGACCACTAGAGTCAGAATGGAGGACGAGTGTCCGTCATCCAGGAAGAGTCGGGAAATCCATGGGAAAATCTCGACACAATCACAGCCGTCCATCTGTGGGATAGGTGGCAACCATCGAAAACCATCGGCGTTTGGCCCATCGGGAAATCGGGAATCCTGGGGACATGATGTTTAAGCACTTTGAATTCGCGATCCGCGAAACCCCGATGAGTGGGGGCCAGTTGTCATCACAGTAGAGGAGAAGGACAAAGGCGTAGTGGAGGCCAGCTGTCAACCAATCGAGGAATCGGGATATCAGGATTTTCGAGGGCAAGGAATACTCGCATGATGGAGTCGTGATTCGCAATATCCCGACGGGAGTTATGAACCATCCATCGGCAAGGATGCGTGGCATGAGATCCTAACGAGTCGGTGTTTGGGGGCATCGAAGTTTTCGAGGGTAAAGAAATTTTGCAACAGGAAATCGTGATCCGTGTGTCAGAGGATCTGAAGGAGTCGAGATTTGGCATTTCGAGGTTTTTGCATACATAGGAATCGTTGCATTAGAAGTCACGATTTCGTGATACCCGATAGATCTCACACGTGCATCGCGGATCGAGAAATCGGGAATCCTAAGGACGCGCGCACGTTGACATCGCAAACACCGAAACGCCAGAATCTCGATAGGGTGATACAAGGCCACGGTCGTGGAGGCGGTCATATGGACCAAGCTCATAGTAAAAGGGGCTAACAAAAAAAAAAGGGGGCCCATCGGGAAAGTTAAGCACAAAATATCGATAGGAAGGTATATGGTAACGGTCTTGTGAGGGCGGTCATATAGATCAAGGTATAGCTAGTAGGGGCTAGCTTATAGAGACGGAGCTCATCGCGAATTAGGGATGGGAGAGGTAAGGAGTTCGCGACAGCGAAAAGTTCGAAAACCCAAAACCCGAAAACTGAATCAGGAAATTAACAGTTAGGTGCAAAAGGCTGTGGTCAGTATGGAAGACGATGTATATACATATATACATATCTAACTACAGGCACCTACACAGAAGGATGAATATAAATAAAGCGAAAGCAAAAACACCAAATATTTACAAAAAAAAAAAACACCAAAAAATCCATACAGAACGGGAATTACAAGCAAATCATTGTATTTCGCACTGTAAACTAGGAAATTATACTCTATTATCCCAGCATAAGGAAGGTTTATGCCAATTCTTGATTCAATCAACTCAACATTCTTCACGAAGGTACTGAAGTTGTGCACAAGCTGGCAGAGTGAATCGTACCTCTTACCACACCTAAGGGCGAGCTCCGCAAGGTGTACAGACAGGGAATTGATTCCAAATATTTCAAAGAGACTGGACTCCAAGTCCTGGATCTTGTCAGTGACCACCTCCATATACTCTGGTTCTGCAAAACGAACTGGAGCAGATACAACAATAACCAACGCTAGCAGGATGCTCAGAACAACGAAGAGGATGTGAGCCATGGCAAGATAAATTCAGGAAACCTCTGAACAGAGCAAAGGCAGATCTGTGGAGGAGAAGGAATGATGTGAAGAAAGTTCTAGGGGATGAGAAAGTGAGGCAGTGGAAGGACGCGTGGGGAGTTCGAAGGAACTGACAGGTGTAGGTTGTTGAGGTTAGATACGAGGGAGCTTGAGGAAGCCAGGCGGGCACGTGGAACCCATGCGTGCCCGAACCCTTGTGAGGACGTTAATCATTTTTATATATAGTCAAAATGTTAAAAATAATTTAAATTAAATTAAATAAATTAGTATAAATAATATGTATATATGTATATAAAGGTCAAGATAATTTTACTTTAATTTAAGCTAAATTAAATTAGTGTATTAATAATTTTAAATTAATAATTTTATTTGAGTGTAAAGTTAATATACCTTAAAGTTCGATGTTAACCAAGAGTGCTCACTTCATTCCGGTTAGAGACACTTACAATGTTACTTATGTGGCACGAGTATTCATAAGCGAGGTTATCCGTTTGCACGGGATACCTAAGAAGATTATTTCAGATAGGGACTCTAGATTCACATCTAGGTTTTGGACAAGTTTACAGTCAGCATTGGGGACTCAGTTGAACTTAAGCACAGCTTATCATCCTGAAACAAATGGGAAAACTGAGAGAGTAAATCAAGTTATGGAAGACATGCTTAGGATGTATGTAATGGATAATCAAA
>JZKD02S0277093.1:387972-399238 GCA_000966675.3 Picea glauca | reverse complement strand
ATTGGAAAGAATTGCAGGTATCGGACGTGGGAACCCTCACGGTCGAACCGTTACGCATATTGGACCGTAGAGTCCGACAGCTCAGAAACCGTTTGGTAGACCAAGTTAAGGTCCATTGGGACAAGTATAGTCTAGGATCTGCTACTTGGGAGGACACCGAGACACTACGGAGAGACTATCCATCACTATTTTGACCACCTCGAGAACGTGTTTCTCGAAGGTGGGGTGTATATAACACCACCTTTTGACTTAGACAACCATGATTACTTGAGGCCTATACACTTTATTTCCTTGGTCACAGTGAAACTGTTAAGTGATACACTTAAACTTTAAACTTATGAACTTTTATGAATGTTTAAATGTTATCAATGATGAGGCATGTAATGCGATCTATTATGTGAATGTAAATTTTACGAATGTTTCAATGATATTGATGATGATGTATATGATGTGACATACTATGAGAAAGTGAAATTATTGAATGTTTAAATACTATTAGAATGATGATTGGATATGATGAAATCCATTTTGGTCAAATGATAATCTCGTGAATGAGTGATGAGTTTGAATTATGGGATATTATGAAATCTAATACTATGTGGAAAACTTTGATGTTGATGTATCGATACAAGGATACCAAATTGAAATGATGATAGTATGCAATTATATGATAATAATGCATAGAAATGTATGAGTTGTGTTGCAGACTAACCTGTAGATTATGGGCTATGAAATAGCCAAGACATTATGATGATGAAAGTGGGTGTCATGACCACTAACTGAGAAACATTATGGTATGAATAATGTATGTGAAATTTATATGGAATTGATACATCACTATGATATGTGGACTAGTGCATGATTTTGGTACTAACACTGCCCAAAACCAAATAAACGATGACAAAACCTCCAGCAACACGGTGCCCATGTGTGTTCCATTATAGGGTGTTGACCCTGGTACTATTAGGAGGGGTGGAGGCTTTTCCCACCGTGTATCCTCCATTATAGGGTGTTGACCCTGGTACTATTAGGAGGGGTGGAGGCATTTCCCACCGTGTATCCTCCGAAACCTGAATTCATGGGAGAACGGTGCTAGTCACGCTCCCCAGGTCGTGTGATGATGACTGCCAGTTGCCTGCTAGGGAAGCTTGGTCGAGATAGTGACACTTCCACTTACGGGTTCTATTTGGAGTTAGGTCAGTATAGCTGATGCTCCAAGATAGTATAGCAGAGGATGGATAGGAATGGAGTTGGAAGTAGGTTAGGGAGGAAGGATGAGTAGAATAGTTGAGACTTTATGGAGATCTGTCATGTGGTGGAATTTGATGAAGAAAAATGTGTATATATGAATATTTGTTATGATGTAACTAAACCACAGTTGTTTAAAATAAATTATTGAACCGGATAATTGTGATTAAAGAATTTCTCAAACAATTAATGATTGTTGTCTTTTATAAAAGACTAGCCTTGCTGACTGAATTGAATGCATACGTAAATTATTAAAGAATGACAGTTTGATTATTAGTACATGCACGAGGTTTGCATGTACTAGCTACACATGCATTCCTTGTACATATACGTTAGTATGTATGGACTTTTGATTTACTTACTGATATTGTCAGTTACTTGCTGTGAATGTATGAACCATGCCCTTTTTCCTTTATAACATCAAATACCTTAACTTTGAGACGAAGTTTCTTGAAGGGTGGGTGTATGTAACGACCCTAATTGAATAAATGATTAAAGATTATTAAGTAAGATCTAATTAAAGGAATAATTGAGGATTAACTAAGTAAAAATAATCGAACTAAAGATCAGATTTAATGACCCGTGACATAAATTTAAGAGATCAAAAAAAAGGAAAGGAGATAACAGGAATTGTGTATGCAGTAGAGGGTGGCGTATGCAGGGCGAAAAGCCCAGAAATCCTAAGATGATAAAAATATTAATGAAGGGATGAAGGACGGAGGACGGGGGTGGTTGTGAAGTAAATGCGTGAGTCGACAGGGAGGAATAAGGGATGGGAAGAGGGGGATGTGCGCACCATTCGACAGGGGGGAATGGATGCTGTGGACTGTAATTGCTGAGCCGGCTGTATTGGCGTGGACTATTGTGTTTTGCCGTGAGAAGAGAGCCTCTAGATGGTTGTGTTTTGCCATGAGCAGAGAGCCTCTTGACGGTTGTGTTTTGCTGTGAGCAGCGATTTTTCTGGGCATTGTTGTATTATGTGGACTATTGGCTTGCTGTGAGCAAGGAGTAGAGTTCCTGGTTGATATTTTATCCAGGGAGGCACCGGGTTGTTGGAGGTTTTGGGCATGGAGGGCCAGCATATCCATAGATATCTTGGAGCTAGGTAGTTTTCCTAGTTGGCAGGGAGGATAGTAGTTTTGGGCAGTTATTTTCCTGTTTGTGGCAGGGTTGATTTGTGTAGCAGGGAGATGAAAGGCAGCAACAAGGAAAAGAGGCAACAAAAATTAGCATCAGATCCAGGTACTTGTTAAGTTATGTATTTATTTCATTCTGCCGTGAATTTAGTATTTATTGATAAATCTAAGTTACTGAAGTTGCTGTTATAAAAGTCAATATCATGCTATGAAGTTTTGTTTCAGTTTACTTTCATAAAATGTTTAGGAAACTTAATGATGTTTAGAAATATATGGGCATTACACCCCTAATCCAGGATTAATTTAGAAAACCACTAAAAATAGCAAAACCCGCTAAAATAGCAAAAAATGCCCAAAAAAATTGGGATCGTCAAACGCAGTTGTTGACACAAAGAGAAAAGGAAGTTGGGATCGTCAGGCGCAGTTTTTGAATATGACGTGCCCACACACACACACATGCAAATAATATAACGCATACCCAGCATTATCCCACTTGTTGTTTTCCTTGCATATAGGGGTTCACAGGATTACATAGTCAACAATCCAGGGTAGCAATGCCCATTGTTACTCTACACCAGGAGAACATCTCTCTGCTCACTAAATTTTTCAATGAATCTGCAACATTCTTCAAAGTGTCAACCTTTTCCAGCAACACCGTCTTTTCTTCAACCATGTCTCTCATAAAGTGATACTGGACAAAGAAATTCCGGTAGCGAATTCTGGTAGCACAAAGTTTTGGGTAATGGACCCAAGTTTTTTTTTATGGATAATAGTATGATTTTTTATGTATTTGCAGGTAAGAATATTCTAGATGATTAGTACATGTCATGCCATTTTTGGTGGTATGTGGAATGTCACAGAACTCCTCATGGTTAGAGAGTTATGGCCATGTGAAGTTGGAGAACCCTCATGAGTCATCTAGAAGCCCCAAAAGGTCAAAGTAGTCAAAGAGGATGCAAAAGAAATTACTTAAATAATAAAATTAATAGATAAATTACTAATTATGGAAAGTGGTTAAGTTAAGTGGACAAGTAGTTATAATTGGGTTAGCCCTAAAATAAGGAAAGTGGTTTAAGAGATTTTAGAAGGTAAATAATAAAGTGAAGCAATGAGTGTACTATAAGTCAAAGTGGATACAAAAGAAATTATTTAAATAATAAATTTAATGGAGAAATTACTAAGTGGACAAGTGGTTAGAAATGGGTTAACCCTAAAATAAGGAAAGTGGGTTAAGATGGTTAAAAGGTAACCCCTTCAGGAAGCTACATGAAAGTATAAATAAGAGGCAAGGCTCTCTCATTTTAATCACACTTGAGAATATTGAATATCTACAAGTGACTGAGGTAACAAAAGGATATCTAAGGTGAATTTCAGAGGGAAGGTGAAGTAAATAAGGTTGAAATTCAAGGGAGGATAAATTCTTTTGATGATGTTTTCTAAGGTATGTTATTTACAGGTCATCTCACCATTTTCGCAATAATGTTTTTTCTAGAATGATTCGTATCATGCAATTTAGAGGTCGTTGAGGAAACATATTCAAGTAGCTATGATACAAATTTTCGCTTGTGGGTCGTTGTATTTTTGGAGTTACACTTCGTGGAAAATAGGGTTTGTGGCTAGTCTTGAAACTAGTCTAAAACAGGTGTTTCAGCTAAAAACATCAGAACTTCTTCATAACAGATCAAAATTCAGTAAGACAAAATGTATTCATTAGAGTAAATTCTTTAGTATTGTTTCTACCATTTTCATATCCATACAACAAACATTCTATGTGAGACACGCTCTACAAGGTTTCTCTCTAGAATAAGCCATAATTCAACAAGGTATGCCATTTTTGCTATAACTCATTTTCTGAGAGATTCCAAGTAATGAAATATGAAAGAATTGCATAAAAGAAACTGAAGAACATTGTGTACTATTTTCAAATCTTTATCCATTATAAGTACATAGTTATGATTATTGCAAGTTAGGGTTGTTGACTAATCCAAAACTAGTCATGTGAAACTAAAGTAAAATTTGATGAAATTGATAGTCTCTTGTTAAGGAAGGTTTACAGGTATGTGATCATATAAAACATGTATGTTACATAGTTACAAATCAGATTTGGGTGATGAAATCGATGAGGGATTTCGGTTGAGGTATGTTACAGATAGATGTTGTATAACAGTGAGGTTGTGGCACATGGTTTGATGTAATGGTTGATGGTATTTGGTTATAGATAGTATGATGTATTGCTAGAGAATGTTTTATGGTTATATTGGTATATGTATTTGGTATATGGTTGAGGTACATGCTGGGTACATGGTTGAGACAAGTAGTTGATGAGTTGGCACATACATGACGTGTATAGTTAATGATGTTGTACATCTTGATGATTCATAGTTTATTTGTATTTGATGCATGATTGGTACATATTTGATGCATGGTTGATGCACTCGTTGATGGTATAGTTTGAGGTACAGGTTGTTGCATGGTTGATGCACTTGTTTATGGTACAGGTTGATGATTGGTTATTTGTACATGTTTGGTGCATCATTGATGCACTTGTGCAAGTTGAGGTACAATTTTATGTATTGTACATGTTGGCACAGGTTATTGTTATAGCAAGATTTTCCTTACTCCATGCAGTCTTGCACATAAGGCCTTTTTCCATGTCCCTATGCAGACTTGTCATCCCTTTTTTGAAAATACCAGAGTTAAAAGTACAATTGTTTCCACATATACACAGCTTGACTACTATAAAACATGTGTATATACAGGTTTCACCACTACAACCCGTGTAGATTAGGAAATGTGCCCAAAATTGAAAAATAGTGTTGGGTTTGTTGATTAAGGTTGGTTTTCATTGATGTCAACCCTTGAAGAAATCCCGGTAGCACAAATGTTTGGTTAATGGACCCAAGTTTGTTTGATGTAAAGATGACTCATTATTGTATTTTCATGGTTGATAATAAGTACAAATGGATGAACTCCAAAGTGGTCCCCTTATGGTGAAATCTCTCACGAGAAGACGCTTTGTGGATTGAGTTATCCTAGAAGTATGGTTAGAGAACCCATGTTTATTTGTGGAATAACAGGATGAAGGTTAGTGAATTTGTCAATGAAAATATCCTATATGGATATTTATTTTCATGCCATTTACTTTTTTATGTGGAATGTCACATAACTCCTCACAGTTAGAGAGTTATGGCCATGAGAAGTTGGAGAACCCAGGTTTGGGTAATGGACCCAAGTTTGTTTGATGGATAATGGTATGATTTTTGATATATTTGCAAGTAATACTATTCTATGTGGATATTAACTGTCATTCCATTTCTGGTGGTATGTGGAACATCACATAACTCCTCAGGGTTTGATATTTATGGCCTTACGAAGTTGGAGGACCCTCATATGTCATCTAGAAGCCCCAAAAGGTCGAAGTAGTGAAAGTGGTTTAAGAGATCTTAGAAGGTAAATATTAAAGTAAAGTGATGAGTGTACTATAATTCAAAGTGAATACAAAATAAATTATTTAAATAATAAATCTAATGGAGAAATTAGAAGTGGGTTAACCCTAAAATAAGGAAAGTGGGCAAAGTGTCCTAGAAGATGTTTTTAAGGAAGCTACTTGGAGAGTATAAATAAGAGGCAAGGGTCTCTCATTTTAGATCACACTTGAACATATTGAATATATATAGGTGTATATGGTAACCAAAGGATATCTAAGATGAATTTCATAAGGAAGGTGAAGAAAATAAGGTCAGAATTCAAGGGAGGATAAATTCTTTTGATGATGCTTTCTAAGGTATGCTATTTACAGGTCATCTCACCATTTTAACAATAAAATTTTTTATAGAATTATTCAGACTCTGAAATGGCTACGTGATTGAGGAAACATATCCAAGTATCTATGGTAACAAATTCAACTTTTGGTTCATTGTATTTTTGGAGTTACACTCTGTGGAAAATAGGGTTTGTGGCTAGTCGTGAAACTAGTCTAAAACATGTGTTTCGGGTAAAAACACCATAACTTATTCATAACAAATCCAAATTAAATAAGAAAAAATGTTTTGGTTATATTACCATCTATAGTATTTGTTGTAACATTTTCATATCCATTCAACAAATATTTTGTGCGGGCCACTCTCTACAAGGTATCTCTCTAGAATAAGCCAGAATTAAACAAGGTATGTCATTTTTGCTATAACTCCTTTTCTGAGAGTTTCCAAGTAGTGACACCTGGAGGAATTGCATAAAACACATTGAATAAAATCTTGTATCATTTTTAGATCTTTATTCATTATAGGTACATAGTTATGATTATTTCAAGTTAGGGTTGTTGACTAATCCAAAACTAGTCATGTGAGACTAGAGAAAAGTTTGATGAAAATACTAGTCTCTTGTTGTTAAAACTAAGGAAGGTTTGAAGGAATGTGATCATATACACGAGGTCTATTACAGAGTTACAAATCATATTTGGATGATGAAATTGATGAGGTCTTTTGGTTGAGGTACATGTCGGGTACATGGTTGAGACAAGTAGTTGATGAGTTGGCACATACATGAGGTGTATAGTTGATGATTTTGGTACATATTGATGATTCATAGTTGATGAGTAGTTGACACATGATTGGTACATACTTGGTACATGGTTGGATGTACTTGTGTATGGTACAGGTTGGTGTATGATTGATGCACTTGTTTATGGTACATGTTGATTACAATTTGATGTACAGGTTGATGCATGGTTCAGATTTATTGGTATAGGTTTATAGCAGTATATCTCAAAGTAATAGTGTGAAAGTGGTTCCATCATTCTACTTCTACTTCAGGGTAGTTGGACAAGGCAAGGACAGTTGGTTGTAGCCGTAGAACATAGGGGGTTGTAGCCTCCTTTTGGTTGTAGCCAGAGAATTGGGGAGTTGGAGCTTCCCTCAGGTTGTAGCGTAAGAAACTAGAGGTTTGGAGCCTCCTTCCAGTTGTAGCTAGAAAACAAAGGAAGTTGGTGCTTCCAATGAATGTAAATCTCCAAGACATATAAGAAAAATCATTATGTGGTTTTCTCCCGCTTTGGGTTGCTATGTAAAACAATGGTGTACTGTGTATGTGTATGATTGTTCATTTGTTCATTTCTCATTATTGGATGTTAACTCTACATTGATATAACACTTGTATTATTTGGTTTAAAAGGGATTATAGTTTCTCTATTACTGATTCACCCCCCCTCTTAGTAATCCAACAATTGGTATTAGAGCAGGTTCCTTCATAAATCAGTTTGACCACTGAAAGGTAGATCATGGAGAGAAACAACTTGTATAAAAATTGAATACCACAGTTTGATGGATAGAAGTATGTTTTTTGGAGCATAAGGATGAAGACATATATACAAGAACAAGGATTTGAAATTTGGCAATCAATTGTAGATGGATACACAACACCAGCAGTTCCACCAACCAATGACAAAGCAATGAAACTTTGTCAGAATAATTCGAAAGCCACAAATGCACTTCTGAATGGTCTCAGTGAAATGGTATTCATCAAAGTTTCACATTGTAAATCTACTAAAGAGATTTGGGACAAGCTTCGAATTATTTATGAAGGAGATTTAAAAGTCAAAACAACAAAGCTTCAAAATTATAGAGGTCAGTTCGAACAACTGAAGATGAAGGAAGATGAGAATATTGCAGCCTACTGCTTATGAGTCGATGAAATAGTGAATGCAATCATAGGATTGGGAGAAGAAATCAAAGAATCTATAATTGTTCAAAAGGTAATAAGATTTCTTCCTATGAGTTTTGACCCTAAGATATCAGCACTAGAAGAAAGATCATATCTAAACTCAATAAGCATGGATGAAGTGCATGGAATATTCACAACATATGAAATGAGAAATGAATAAGAAAATCCATATGTAAAAGAAGTATCTTTCAAAACATTCAAAAGATCGAAGAAAAATGAAAAGCAATAAGAAGAACATAGCAACAAAAATGACGTCTCAGATGATGATGAAGAATTGGCCAACTTCGTCAAAAGACTGAACAAGGGAACTGACGGTAGGTATAGAGGTAATCTTCCTTTAATTTATTTTAATTATGATGGTATTGATAATTTTGCTAACAAATGTCCTTATAAGAAAAAGAGAAATGATGAAGGTTACTCAAAAGGAAAACAAACATATAAAGGCAAAATAAATACAAAGAAAGTTTTCAAGAAAATATTATCATCAGATGAAGATGAAGTTAGTGATAGTGAGATAGGAAGAGGTCTCTTCATGGAAGTAGAATAATCTGATAAAGAAGACTCCGAAGAAGAATATGAAGAAGCCAAATAAGAATATGAAGAAGTCGAAGAAGAAATTGAAGAGGCATAAGTTGACTACCGAGAAGAATTGAGTGTGTCATAGAAGTTATCAGAAGAGAAAAGAAGAAAAACAAGAAACTACAAGTGAAACTAGACAAGAAAGAAGACACTCAAGGACTAGAACAAATGATCACAAATTTGAAGGTTCAAATAAAAAAAGATAAAATAATCGAAGCAGCTCTCAAAGAACATCTATAATAAAAGGACATTATCATTGGAAATTTGGAAGCAGAGATTGTCACATTAAGAAAGGATATTCAAAAGAAAAATATGCAGAATAGCTCAAAAGTTTTAGATGACATTATCAATAGTCAAAAATCTCATCTTGACAAGTCCGGACTAGGATACAATTAGACAGAAAATGGATCAAGCTCCAAAACAAAAAAGCAAGAAACATATCCAAAAATCCATGCAGAAACAATCAAGGGGGATAGGAAGATATACACATAAGATTACAAGGACAATCCTCCACCGATAAGATTCAGATTTCAGAATCAACAACAGACAAATAGGCCTCAAGAAGAAAAAGGATTCATAAGAGCAGCTCCTTTCAGAAGATTTTCAACTCTCAGGTATCAAACTATAATTTTTGGTTTATGTTATGCATGTAATAATTTTGGACATAAAGATGTGAATTGGAGAGCTAACAAGAGGAACATAAACAACTTTGAAAGTCATACACAAAAGGGTTATCCAAGAAGGCCTAGTCAAACACAGAGAAGAAGTTACAACATGTTTGAATATTTGAGAACTGAAGTGGAATGTTACAAATGTAACAACTTTGGACACATGGCCAAAGATTGCAGAATGGCAGTCCCTCTTAGAGAAACATAACAAAATAAAAAAATTCACAAACAGAAACCTCAGAAAAGGACATGGATAAGAAAGCAAAATCAGTATAGCAATGAAGAATCCACACTCTCTCTACAATCTAAGTAGAAGAAACATGGTTGGTATGTTGACAGTGGTTTTTCAAAACACATGACAGGTGATAGAGACATGTTTCTTATGTTAATAAAGGAAATAGATGGATCAGTTTCCTTTGGAAATGATGATTCAACTAAAATCATTGGAAAAGGAACAGTCAGAATTGAGAACAAAAATACAAAGGAGAAAAATGTTCTACTAGTAGAAGATATGAAATATAATCTTCTAAGTGTGAGTCAAATGTGTTACCAAGGTCATAAAGTTACTTTTGATTCACAAAATTGCGAGATAAGAAAAGAAGGTTTAAGAAAATTGATTTTTACAGTTGCAAGAACTTCAAGCAACATATATGTGTTAAGTGAAATTGGAAATGAAAAGTGTTGTCTAGGAAAGGAAGATGAAAGTTGGCTATGGTACAAAATAATGGGTCACATACATTTTGATAACCTTGTCAAATTTAGCAAAAGATAAGCAGTAAGAGAAATTCCCTAGATCACGAAACCAACCAACACTTTATGCAAGCATTGTCAACAAGGAAAGAAAACAAAGACTAGGTTCAAATCAAAGGAATATTCAATGACAAGACCACTGGAAATTGTGCACATTGATCTAGTTGGACCAAATACAACAAAGGATTTAAAAGGTGAGAAATACTTTATGTTATTAGTTGATGATTATACAAGAATGACTGCAGTTTGCTTTCTCAAGAATAAGTCAGAAGTTTTTCAAAACTTTAAGATCTACAAGGAAATGGTTGAAAATAAAATGGATTAAAAAATCAAATGCTTGAGATATGATAATGGAGGAGAGTTCACTTCAAAGGAATTTATGGACTATTGCAACAGTCATGGAATAAAAAGGCAATTCTTCATTGCTAGGACACCTCAACAGAATGGAGTTTTTGAAAGAAAGAACAAGATAGTACAATAAATGGCTCGAACAATGCTAATGGATTCCAAATTGACAAATATATTTTGGACACAGGAAGTGCATACAAAATTTCACATTCAAAACAGAGTAATGCTCAGAAACAACACTGGGAAAACTCCCTATGATCTATGGAAAGGAAGACTAGCAAATGTGAAGCACTTCAGAGTTTTTGGAAGCAAATTCTACATCAAAAGAGAAGATGGAAGAATGGGAAAGTTTGACTCTCATGTAGACAAAGGATTACTTGTTGGTTACTCAAGTACAAGGAAAGCATACAAGTGTTACAATTTGAGATTGAACAAAGTTGTGGAAAGCATCAACGTAACAATTGATGAAACATGAACACCAGAATCAAAGGAAGAAGAAAATGAATCAATGGAACAACCTTTCGAAAAGGAAGCGGAAGATGAAAAATAAGTAGAAGAGGAAGATGAAGAGAATCCGACAAAACAAGAAGAGAAATTCCAACAAGTGTCTCCAAAGGCACCTAGCAGACGAGTACATAATAATCATTCTTCAGATCAGATTATCGGAAACAAAGATGCAGGAGTTGATACTAGAAGAAGCATATATTCACCAGAACAAACACACCTAGCACTCTTATCTACAATTGAACCAAATTGTTTTGAAGAAGCCAACAAGGATGAATTTTGGAATAAGTCCATGGATGAATAATTGGATCAAAT
>JZKD02S0277093.1:370216-383589 GCA_000966675.3 Picea glauca | reverse complement strand
TCTTTATTATATTGCACATTAGTTTATATAGAATACAATGGAATTGAGTTTATTTCTACAATCATACCTATCTGTTGTGGTTTACCCTTGCCCATAGAGAGTTTTTCCCTCATAAAAATACTCCTTTTTCTGCTGATCAATTATTAATAGAAATACTCCTTTCCTGTCCTATTGGCATCGTGTAAATATATGATTATTATCCATGGGCATGTTTGTAATGTTTATTAATGTATTATGTTATCTAATGTGTTAACCCCTTTATACTATCACCATGTACTTGCTATGATTGTTTGTTAAGAACTTATTGCAGGTATAAATCTTTCGGTCGAAGTGCTCAATGGTGGAACATCACCGAACGTTGGATCGAGGTAAGCCTCTTTATTATATTGCACATTAGTTTATATAGAATACAATGGAATTGAGTTTATTTCTACAATCATACCTATCTGTTGTGGTTTACCCTTGCCCATAGAGAGTTTTTCCCTCATAACAGAAATGGTGACCATACTAGGGATATATATTCCTTCTAAGGGTTGAAGTATTTTTTCTTCTTGCATTGCTCTTTTCCTTTGTGTTTCTTTCTGTATCACTGCTTGACAGATTCTGTTCACTCTGAGTCTAAGTTTTCATCCTTTTTTCCCTTGCCTAGCCTTGTTTTAAAGCATGTATGCTCCTTTTTATTTGACAGTCGCGTATACACGTGTGTTTCCTCTCTGCAAGTTGCATGTACATGCACTATTCTCCTGAACAATTGTGTATACCACTTTCCCTTGATTGTTTTCTTGGTTTAGTGACTAATGGGTTTTGTTGAGCCTTCTTAGGTCTCTGTAGTGTCTGTTGAGTTTCTCTGGGTTGACAGGAAACCTGTTGGAAGTTGAATTTATAGGCGTAGTCTTTCTCATTGTTTTTTCATTTTTAATTTGTCCTTGAACCCTAGGTTGTCTGCTTGACTGCTTGGTATTCTGCTTGAGTTATTTTGTTTATACATAGTAGATTTTTTATATCAGGTTTCTTTTGAGTCCATGCATTTTCTATTTAATATATTGAAAATACAAAAAAAATAGGAATTTTGCATTGGTTAGCATTTTTGTCTTTGAACCTTTGTCATTATCTTAGTAAATTTAGTGAAAGATTGCATTTTACTTTTGAATTGCAGAGTTGAAATTGAAAATTGCATTGTTTTTATTAGCATATCATTCATTGAAAAGTTAAATATAGATTGTGCATTATATTCATATTTATCTTCTTGCAGAGTCATAACATCATGAGTTTCACTTACATACCCTTTTGAGTAATCACGACCAGTAAAATTTATGCTTTAAAGTAAAATTGATTAGTCACGATTTTATTTTTAGGATAAACAAACTAGTCTAGGATTTAGTGCCTTAGAATAGGATTTTGTGAGTAAACTTCTCCAAGGTAATTAAATCAACATATGTGTTTGAGATAGGGAGTTGAGAAGTCCATTGTATAATTGGTAAGATCAGGAGGCTCCTCTCACACCGGATTTAATCATGAGGTCACATGAAGTTAGTTGAACGGATAACCCCTGGATACTCACCTAGCGTCAGAGATATTTCTGTGGATTTATTCGTATTTGGGGATCTTTCTAGTACCCATACCTCTGTGAGAGGCGGTGATTTCAAGGTTTCGAGCTTTGCTACCCTTCCCATATCATGATCCAGACTTACAACTGCTTGCATGTGCATCAGTTATACAATGGTTTATTAGTTGCTTGACTTAGGTATCTCATAGGTTACTTGTAGGGGTTATTCTGCTTATACCTTGGGTCAGATGGGGGTCAGACAACACACAGCCTTTATGGAGGATTACCTCTCTGGGGGGATCCAACCAACTGGTTTTTAAGCCCATGAGGGCCCCTATAACTAATTCTGTTACCTCCAAACTTTAGTGGGGAATCTCAGATCCCTCGTGGACGAGACATAACTTCTTGACCAAGGGAGGCCACTCAACCAATTTAGCCCATTTGCATGCATATTGGTAGTTTGACTTTTTGGTATTCTCTTTGGCTACTATCTGGCCTTAGGATATATTTTTATTTTGTAGATTCATAAGTCGTCGTGGAGTTGGACCAGCTTCCCCACCGGTCCCGTCGATTGCTACAGTTACCACCAGATTTTGGGTTCTTGACTTCTAAAAGGCATAGAGTTTGTAGAAGTGGTACACACACATCCACATTTCATACTTGTGGTTCCACAAAGATAAGCACTGAGTCTATTCTTCATAACACTGGGAGTTATTTGACTCCCATACCCACTATAGTTAATGGCACCCCTTCGACTCTTGCAGCTGCTACAGTTGTAGTGCTGGAGGCTTATACCAGTACTATGGCTCGGCCTATATTTAATGCTTCATATATTGCTTTGAACCCTTTTGGGGGTTTCGGTCACTTGCCAATTTACAATGTTCAGTCCATCCCTATGGCTTCTAGTCCATTTTCTTATGGTATGACTAACTTCACTTCGGAGTTTTCGACTGCTATCCCAGTTTTTGGCCATAATGCTAGCCTTGGACTTGGGGGCACTACACCTCCTTACACTCATTTTTCATTTGGTGTTTCTCATATCCCCCAAATGAATCCTAATTTAGGAAATGTCCCTTTTGTTAACCCCGGGTCTAATCCTTCTATGACTGGGTGGAACAACTCAGTCGGCGGACAAGTTTCGCCTTATATCCCTACCTCCTCGGTGATGATTCTAACCAATAATTTTGGCATGATGAATCCACTTCAATCCTATGGGTTCCCACTTGGAGGATGTCAGTATTACCCTTTGGGAAACCCCCAACCCAGATCCAATCCAGTTGCCGGCAATTTTCAGAACCTGTAGCCCAAATCTAATTTGGTCGGGGGAAATTTTCATAATCCTTATTAGAACATTCCTGTTGGAATGATTACCAACCCATATTATATGAATCATCCTAGAGGAGGGCCTTATAATTACAGATATAGTTTTGGTTCTTACCAAAACTGTGGATGGAATGCATTTCCCAATGCACAATCTTTTGCGGGAGGGTGGGGCCAGATGTCTCAACCCCATCTCCCCTTTCTGGCCATGATTAATATGCCAAACTTGTCTAAGTTAATGAACAACCCAGTGAGTCATGATCCCACATGGCCCCCTGTCCCTACCAGAATTCCTTCAGACATTCTAAAGTTTGAAGGTAAGAATGGAGAGGACCTCGGTGATCACGCCACTACTTTTCACCTTTGGTTCTCATCAAATTCTCTGAACCATGATTATATTAGATTATGATTGTTTCAATGCACTATCATTAGAGTTCCATCACAATGGTATATTGAGCTACCTAAGGGGACATATGGGTCATTCAGTCAGTTTGTGCTAGCCTTTCTCAACCACTTTCAATTTCCCATTCGTTATGATGTTGGCCTCGAACTTTTATTGACTCTACGCTAGGACACTACCACTCACATCTCAGACCATATCCAGGAATGGCGTAGACGAAGGTGGTTTATTATCACTCCTATATCCCTGACCTTTCTCCTAGAATGGTTCCTAAAGTATTTGTATGCTCCTATCTAGAAGGACGTTGCTACTTTCAGGGTCTTCAACGAGGAAGAAACTATCTTTAGAGCCCAACAACTAGATTTGATATATGCTCACTCTGGGATGTTATACCACCTTCTTTCAGATGCACTGTGGTCAAATTACAATCCTAGACAGAATCCCAGATCTCATGGCAATGGAATTGTAGGGTCCTCCGATGTAAAGTCCACAAACTTGGAAATAAAGTCTGCCAGAGGACCAGCTTCATCTGCATCCTCCAAACCCACCCAATCGATGGATGTACATTCCATGAAATCGTCGAAGAACCAAAATGGTGACCAACAACCAGATGGGAATAAAAGGAAAGGTCGAAACAATCATAAGGGTGGGAAGAATAACAGTAAGCTTAAGGACAAAGATAATAATGGGAAGCATAATGATAATGTTGGAGAGGGAAAGAAAGAGAAACGTAAGGTGAAGTTTCATTGTAAAATTTGTACCGATGACCACCTTACACATGTATGCCCCAAACTCATAGAGGCTGGGAGGATTTTAAATCTACCGCCCGCTATGCTAACAAATCCATTCCCACATAACCAACACTTAGCCTTGAGCTCTTCGAACTCCAGAAATGTGCCCGGTGGAATTCAAAACCCACCATCGCAAGATGGCGACCGTGTTTATATCAATATGGTCGACGCGAAAATTGATATAGCCACCCTTTCTCAAGATTATATCTCTTCAAAAGCTAGTACTAGTCTAGAAGCTCCTCCTCCCCCTCCGGAGATGAACCTACAGATTGAGAAACTAGAGCCACCGCCTCGTATTCTGAAAGGTGTAATCAAGCTCTCTAATCACAACCCTAATGCTAGAGCCACCCAGAACTACTCTATCATTGAGGATCTAGGCCAAACCCCTTATGCGATTTCGACTTTGGAGGTACTTCAGACGTGTCCATCATAGAGGAATGCTTTACTCTCCACCTTAGGGGCTCTAGGACCTAGTGGCTCAAAAGTTATCAAGTTTGACATCATGGATGTGAAGCCTCACTTACCCTACTAGGTGGATTTCCAAATCCACGTGGATTATTCCAAGTATACTATCAAATGAGTAGTCATTGATGAAGGTGTTGCCACCTATGTGATGTCCTTGGTCTGTTGTAAAGCTCTCAGTTCTCCAACCCTTTCCAAGTTGTTGAACATGTTGACTGCATTTGATGGTCATTCCTTCCGCCCTCATGGTATTATCCTTTCCTTTCCGGTCCATTTAGGTGGGAATATGATAGTGGTGGAGGTAGAGGTAGTCGATGCACCTCTCGATTATAACCTGTTACTAGGTCACAATTGGACCTATGTTATGGTCATTTTTGTATCGTCTGTCTTCCATGAACTTTGTTTTCCTCGTCAAGGGGAGATCGTGACTATCGACCAGTTATCCTTTGCGTACTCTAGTCCTAAAGCAAATGTTGGACCGTCGATCCCTATGATCGAAAATTCTCATCTGACAACTAAGAATATTGGCATCAGAATGTATTCTTCCCTCATGGGTACCTTCGAATTCTCAACACCAATTCACCACGTTTATTCCATGTCTAGTAGGCCTGCTTTAGAAGGGAGGTCCATTCCTTTCCTCACTTCTTATCTTAGTGATCCATGGACCCTACCTTCTCTAACTTCATCGAGTGAAGGACAGTTTCATGATGGCATGGCTATGCCATTATCAGCAGCAGAGATTTTGTATCAAGTTGTTCTTGACTCTTCTGCTGATCTCGATCTCGTTACCTCGTAGACAGATGAGGACGATCATGTTATAAGGCTTGTATGGGCCACCATGTTGTCTTGTTTGCGTGATTTCTTAGATGAGACTTTTCCCTCGGTTGAATCCATCCTTGAAGCCATGAATGGTTCTGAGATACCTCGGGATGATATACATCATCGATCTTATTTTCTCCCAAGTCTTGAAAGAATCGAGCAAGATGAATTTTGGTCTACCTTGAGTGAGATAGTCGGTCACACCATAATTCCACTTGATACGCATGACATTTATGCCGAAGGAAATATGGAGAGTATTTCTCCTAGCGTCTCAATTGATATCTCTCGTACCCCTGGAAAGATTGAGAATGTAAATAAAGGTGCGGATTGTTTGACAGAATAAATTTTTATCTACACTGAACTCTTCAAATAATTTCGAGATGTATTCGGTTGATCATATGAACAGATGTCAGGGATCGACCCTCGTATTTTCGAACATGAGATTAGAACTTACCTAGATGCTAAACTTGTTCAACAATGTCTTAGAGCTATAAATCCCAGGAAGTCCCCTGCTATTAAGGCAGAGGTGGAGAATTTACTCAACGCTGGCTTCATCTACCCGATTCCCTTGACTGAATGGGTATCCAACCCCGTTCCTATGAATAAAAAGAAAGGAATGATTCGTGTGTGTATGGAATTTTGTGACCTGAAAAAGGATTGTCTTAAAGATAACTTCCCCATGCCTTTCATTGATCATATTCTCGATGAGTGTGCGGGAAGTGAAATATTTTCTTTTATGGATGGATTTTTAGGCTATAACCAAATCAAGATCAAACCTGAGGACCAACACAAGACGAAATTTATATGTCCTTAGGGTACTTTTTCATAATGAAAAATGCCTTTCATCCTTACAAATTCCGGAGCAACCTTCCAACGTGCCATGACTTTCACTTTTCACGATCTCAAGCACATAGTCGAAGCCTACCTTGATGATCTTGTTGCTCACTCTCGTAAGAGTGTGGATCATGTTACACACCTTCGACTAGTTTTTGAAAGATGTCATTACTATTGAATCTGATTAAACCCTCACAAATGCATCTTTTTCATTAAGTCTGGTCATCTCTTAGGATTTTTAGTTTCCAAGATCGGGATCATGGTAGATCCTCTTAAGGTTGAGGCAATGCTTTAGTTGCCTCCCCCGCACACGATTAGACAACTTCAAGGTTTACAGTGGAAATCTAACTTTCTACGTCAGTTCATAGTGAATTATGCCAATATCACTAAAGGTTTCATGTGCCTCTTGAAGAAGGACACACCTTTTATTTGGCATGAGTAAGCCCAAGAGTCTTTCGACACTTTGAAGAAATCCTTGGTATCGATCCCTCTGCTGAAATCCCCTGATTACAATAGAGATTACTTGTTGTATATTGCCACGTCTACAGAGACGATTTGTATGGTTCTAGTTCAGAAGGATGATGAGCTCCATGAGCATGTCATCTACTATCTTAGTCGAAATCTGGTCGGTCCTGAGCTTAATTACTCTCATGTTGAAAAGATAGCTTTGGCTTGGAATATGATTTTTTGAGTAAACTTCTCCAAGGCTATTAAATCAACATATGTGTCTGACTAAGGGAGTGGAGAACTCCACTGTATAATAGGTAATATCAGGAGGCTCCTCTTACACCAGAGTTAATCATGAGGTCATGTGAGGTCAGTAGAAGGGATATCCCCCTGATACCTTCTTAGTGTCATGGATATTTCTTATGATCTATTCGTATCTGGGGATCTTTCTAGTGCCCTTACATTCGTGAGAGGCAGTTCTTTCAAGGTTTCGAGCTTTGATACCCTACCCATATGGTGGACCTGACTTACGACTACTTGCCTGTGCATCGGTTATATCGTGGTTTCTTATTTGCTTGAATTAGGTGCCACATAGGTTACTTGCAGGGGTTATTCTGCAGGTACCGTGGGTCAAATAAGGGTTGGAAAACACACAACCTTTATGGAGGATTACCTCTCCAGGGGAATCTGATCAACTAGTTGTTAACCCCATGAGGACCCTTATAACTGATTATGTTTTCTCCAATCTTTAGAAGCGGAGTCTTAGACCCCTCTTGGGAGAGGAATACCTACTTTAGGGATGGATTCCCCTTTCAGCCACTTTATCCTGATTGTGTGCATTTTGGTTGTTTGATTATTCTTGGTGTGCTCCTTGATTATTAGTAGGCCTTTGAGATTTTGTATCGTGATTTGAGTTGTCATTATCATGGATATTGGAGTTCCTTTGGCTCCCTCCTTTACCACTACCCCCCCATGACGTTCACTCATTTAATGGGGATGAATTCATCCTCTTTTCATAATGGTATGAAAAATTATGACACTCAACCCATGCCTTGGGCCTCTAATCATTTTCCTATTGATATGCCAAACATACCTTCACTCGCTCCATCCTCTCATTGGCCCACTTATATGAATCCTAGAATTGGATATGGGGGCACCACGGCCCCACCATCTACATATTCATTTGATAGGAGTCATGTACCTCAACCAACTCTCATTGTAGGAGGTTGGAACCTCCCCTCTTATAGATCCAGTCCCAGCTATTTGTTTTCAGCAACCAGTACTCAAATGGGTGGTTATTCTACTTATTACACCCCATGTGGGTATCCTTCATCCACCATGCCAATTCATACAAGAACTTTTCCCATGATGGGTCCACATATATTCCCGAGTCTTTCATAAGGATGGAATAAATTTTATGGTTCAGGCTACCCTCTTCATAGAACTCGTTCACATGGGGGCAACATATATCCTCACTTGAATAATCCTTATCATACTTTTGTTTCTTCACAGACATCTTCTTCAGTGATGATTCTTGTACAAACCTCTGTGGATCAATTATATGGAGGATACTACCTTTCCGGACAAGGACAGGGTGTAAACTAGGACCCTTCCTGGCTTGCAATGTTTCAAAACCAATATTTTCCGGGACCTTGGTCTCAAATGCGACAACTCACCACCACCACTAGTCCAATCACTTCCAGTCATACTAGAGCTCCATAACCAACCCTTACTAGTCATGTTGGAGATTGGTTGATGAGCTTTATAAGTCATGTCGAAAACCCACAACCAGTCGATGCTAGTCATGCTGGGGGAATCACTCTAGTCACCATGAGTCATATCGATGTCACATCTCCAACCTCTTTACATCATGTGGGAGATGACTCTCTTGCCTCTGCCAATCATGCTGAGAACATTCCACCAACCATTGTAAATTACGTTGGGGTCATTAATATGTTTGAGAAGCATATGCGTCTCATATGTAAGACAAAATTTCTTTGCAGGACTTGCGAAGGAAATAACCTTACTCGTTTGTGTCATGCTACTGCTGGGATACCAGAAGATTGGTTCTCACCTAAGGGCTCTTTAGGTTCTGAGGTGTCTGTGGTTTCCCCACACCTTGTTTCTCCTTTGATTGACATGAACATCATGCCGATGCAATCCTCTCCTAACCATACCCTCATTGTCGAGGGTGAGGTGTCTCATGTCCCTATTATCACGCATCCTATTCAACCCGGAGTTGAAGAAGTGGTCGTACCAATGCAACCTCTAGTCAATCCAATTCTTCTTTTGGAGGGTGATGCATCCTTCAACCATCTCATTAGTATTTATGAAACTTCACCTTCTAAGCAAGAGAGAGTTTTACTCTCCCTGAGTACTCTCCCTCCAAGTCTTGAGGAAGTTCCCTTTGATTGGGATGGTCTTGTGGGGTATCCAATACCTCTGCCTATGTCCTTTTAAGTAAGAGACATCATCTGATATATCACGAAGACGATAACCTATGATAGAAATTTATCCTCCTCGACTTGGAGAGCTTTGATTTTTCCCAAGATAGTGTCATCTATTCGTAAGATACTGACATTTCTTAGAAGTCCAGCACGAGAGCCTTGGCCTCCCCCATGACTTTCCACCTAGAAAATCCAAAGCGAGTCTAATTTAAGATCTTTTCCGACTCATCTAAAAATTGAAAATACTGCCAAGTGAATTTGTCCCTTTCACACTCGTTAAATTGGACTTGAAAGGTTGTGAGTCTTAGTTAAGCTCTTTTTTGACTTGTTTTCAAAAATTGAAAATATTGTCGAGTGAACTTGTCTCTTTCACACTTGTAAATTAGATTTGAAAGGACATCTATTTCGTACAAGTTTATTCCTTTTTCACACCAAGTAGACCAACATTATGAAAAAGGACATTTTTTAGCATTAAGTTGTGATTGCATCTCATTCCCTTGCTTGCAGTATTGAGCCTATAGTCGGTTCTTTCTTTGCATTATAAACTGTTTGCCTCAGCAATTTTTCATCCTCAACCAACCAAAGCCTCGTTTATATCCTTTGCAACTTCATACCCTATACCCAGGAGGGAACATTCCCCAATTTTCCATATTCCACATGCACCTCCTTACATTGAGCATAGGTATGTTCCACTGTTGGAACACTTTTTTCTTACTTGCAACACTCGTTTTCTCCTTTGTATCATAGCATTCATTTGACTATGAAAAAACAAAAAAAATATGGATGGGAAGAGAGTATTATCTTATATTTCCAGCAGTCGTGTCAACTTTTAACAAAGAACAAAGTTATTGAGTCCACTTGTCAACATAATTTTGGGTTTAGCATGGCCTTAAGAAGATGAGCTTGTTATAGAGAGTTTTCTCCCCTGACTGGTTACTCTTCCAGTCCCTATGGAGAGTTTGATTGATGCCTCCTGCATCTAATGGTTTCATCATTGAGTCTATGTTTCCAGAGTCTTACATATGTCTGATGCTCTTGTTCAAAGCATGTATATCAACCTATGTCGGCCATTCCTAAAAAATATTGACTTTCCATGTCATCCATACCCTCAGTTTGTCTAATAATCCCATGATGTTGTAGTCCTATTATGGACCCTAGCCCTACTTTCCTCATTGGTAGGTCACCTTAAACCCAACATTCGACATTTCATCATTGGTCGTTGGCTGGGTGGTTTCCCTTGTGCTCGAACACAAGACATCTATTCACACATTGGGATTTTTGCAGTGTCTTGGATGCCATTAGCCTTATTGGTGGTTTCCTCGCCTTTGTCAGTATTTTTCCTCATTGGCTGCAATTTAGAGGGTCTTTTCCATGTACCACTTGCACTTGGCACACACGAAAGATGCACAGGTTCGTTGGTTCGTGAACATGTCCTTCATTTGATTTTCTCCAAATCAACAAGATCCTTCTTTTACCTTGTGAGGAATGATGAGAGATGCCTTAATGATCTCCTTTCAGTGGGTCTCCTTCCATCGACTTTAGCTCATCTATTCTGGAAATGAGACCTAGATTCCTATGAATACCTAGAGGCTTACAGTCATTAGTGGCAGGTTCTCTCACCATCGATAGTTGGGAATACATCAATGCCTCCTGATTGATGGATTCTTCAAGTGTTCGACCCCGACTCCTTTATTCACACTTGTAAGAATGTACTTGGTGCCTTTATACCTACTTCCATCATCGATAGGTTGTCTCACAATTGTTAACGTTATACCTCAATGACCAATAATCAAACGAAGTCTCATTGTGTTCGACCTAAACTCCTTTATTCACATGATGTATACTTGCACCTTTGATGGATTGTGTAGAAGACTTGAAGCCATCAGTATGTAGCAACAACTTTCCTGAGATGTTGCTTCCTTTTCATTGGACCAGTACCTATGTGACTTCAGTGATCATGGGAGATCTGATTGTACTCCATTGTATACAGATATCTTCAGATTTATTTTGAGACTAGTTTTACTGGGCCTTGTTCATGACTATGAAAACCTTTGGCATGTAACTGCATTTGTATTTTCCTATTCATGGCCACTGATAGTTGTTTAGTATATTTTCACATGGATCTTCAATGTAATTCAAATTGGCAACCATGTATACAAAGTTAAAACATAGTGTAATGAGCAACTAGTTCTTCCAGCTAGGTCTCCATTACTCCACTTCTGGGTTTTTATAATGTATTTCAGCCATCATAGATACTCCTCTGATCTCACACATTAGGGGGCATATGTTAAAGAAATATTTTCCTTACCCCATCCAGTCTTGCACAGAAGGCCTTTTTCCATGTCCCTATGCAAACTTTTCATCCCTTTTTTGCAAATCCCAAAGATAAAAATACATTTTTTTCCACATATACGCACCTTACCTTCTATATAACATGCGTATATGCAGGTTGCACCACTACAACCCGTGCACATCGAGAAATGTGCCCAAAATTGAAAAATAGTGTTGGGTTTCCGTGTCACGTCATGAGATCAATGATCCTTGGCCTTCCATATATTGGAAATGTTCTGAATCGACCCTTCAGTTCCACTTGAAGGATATCAATGGGCCAAATTCGAGCTATGGAAAAGAGGAGAAAGAATTCAACTTTGAGAGCAAAGTTAATCTGGAGGAATTATTCACTTCACATTAAGTTTGCATCCCTTTATCCTTTAAGTCCGAAAACATTATTCATCCCCCAAGCTCTTCCCTTGCTGATTGAGAACTTCATTGTCTCTCTTATATGAGCTTGCCTTTGGTGGAGGATTAAAGTGGTGGAGTGTTGGACACACCTACCACACTTAGAGGGGGGGGTGAATAAGTGTGGGGATATTTTTCCCAAAACTTCCCTTACACAAAACTCATTAGTTAGCATTCGACATTTACTCATTACTCATTGTTGTCATTAATAATCAGTTATATGTGAATACATATCAGCAACATATATCATCAATATATTAACAAGAAATCATCTCCACAAGGAACACAAGGAACACAAGATGTATGTACAATTTTTCTTTTTATTATGGACTTCAATCCGGGGGTTTTTCAACAACAACTTAATAGAATACAACTCTACAAGAGCACCATCTCTATATGAAAGACTCATCTTACATTCTTATCACCAACTGAGATGAGGCAACAATCCTCAACATATATCAATATGTACCATAAACAAGAGCATCAACCATGCACCAACCTATAATCAACTTGCACCATAAACAAGTGCATCCAACCATGTACCAAGTATATACCAATCATGTTTCAACTACTCATCAACAATTACTCATAAATATGTACCAAAATCATCAACTATACACCTCATGTATGTGCCAACTCATCAACTGCTTGTTTCAACCATGACTAGTTTTGGATTAGTCAACAACCCTAACTTGAAATAATCATAACTTTGTACCTGTAATGAATAAAGATCTGAAACTTATACACAATGTTATTCAGTTTGTTTTATGCAATTCCTCCTCGTGGAACTACTTGTAACCTCTCATAAAAGGAGTTATAGCAAAAACGACATACCTTGTTGAATTCTCGATTATTCTAGAGAGAGACCTTGTAGAGTGTGACCCGCAAGGAATATTTATTAAATAGATCTAAAAATATTATAGAGAATACTAAAGACTATAATATAACCAACACAATTTGTCTCACTAAATTTGGATCTTTTATGAAGAAGTTATTACATTTTTACCCGAAACACCTGTTTTAGACTAGTTTCAGGACTAGCCACAAACCCTATTTTCCACGGAGTGTATCTCCAAAAATACAACGACCTACAAGATGAATTTTTTACCAAATATACTTGGATATGTTTCCTCAATGAAATATCAATCCCACTATCTGAATCATTATATAAAAAAAGTTATTGTGAAAATGGTGAGATGACCTGTAAATAACATACCTTAGAATGCATCATGAAAACAATTTATCCTTCCTTCAATTCCGGCCCTCTTTTCTTCACCTTCCTTCTGAAATTTGGCTTCTATATCCTTGGTTACATCAGTCACCTATAGATATTCAATATTCTCAAGTGTTCCACACCAAAAACGCTCAAGAAGCTCTCACAAGAAGCTCTTCATCAATACTCCAAAAGATATTCTCACAAGAAGCTCTCCATTGATCCACAAAAAGGATGATCTACAAGAAACCATTGATATCTTATTTATACTTTCATCCTCTAGGTCACTTAACCCATTTTTAGGTCACTTAACCCATTTCTAGGTCACTTAACCTATTTTCCTTATTTTAGGGTT
>JZKD02S0277093.1:349918-370166 GCA_000966675.3 Picea glauca | reverse complement strand
TCAAGCCTTCATGTGGGGGTCCTTCATCTTCGTAAGGCCATAACTCTCAAACCATGAGGAGTTATGTGACATTCCACATACCACCAGAAATGGCATGACAAGAACTATCCATCTACGATAGTTTCACCAACAATTTCCTTGATCTTCATCTCGTTATTCCACATACAATCATGGGTCCTCCAACCATTCTTCTAGGACAACTCAATCCGCAAAGCGTCTTCCCATGAGGGATTTCACAATAAGGGGACCACTTTGGAGTTCATCCATTTGTGCACCTTATCAATCATGATAAGACAATAATGAGTCATCTATACATTTTTCCAACAATGCATCATATACCAATGAAACCACATCGATCCATGTTCATCATGTATCAATGACAACTCATTGATCCATCTTAATCTATGCATTCTCATCAAGGACAATACATATTGTATTATATCAATCATCAATCAATAAATTGACATCAATAAATGACATCAATCAATCAAACCATTGACATCAATGACAAGGAACTTGGTTTCTCAGTTTTGAACCGTTTCGACACAAAAGTATATAACTTACTCACTTCTGCTGATTATATCTTAATATAAATACTCTTTTCTCACTCAAAAAACATCTTGCAAATATTTGAATTATTATTCCATGGGAATATTTGTTATAAATATAATGGATTATACTATTGAATGTCTTAACATCATATATTATCACCATATGCTTGTGTTTCTTGGTTGTTTAGGACTAGTTGCAGGTGTGTTTCTTTGGGTCAAGTGCTCAATGGTGGACTTCATTGAACATCTGGATGAGGTAGGCCTTTTATCTTGTCTTTCTAGCATATTTTTTTATATAGCATACGTGAGGATAGAGTTGATTTCTATAGTCATTTCCATCTATTGTGGTTTACCCCTAGCCATAGAGATATTTTCCTCGTAACAGATATTGGTACAGGTTGTTTGGTGCAGGTGGATTGGTATAGGTTTACAACAGTATATCTCACAGTGATAGTGTGACAGTGTTTCAATAATTCTACTTCTACATCAGGGCGGTTGGACGATGCAAGGACAGGTGGTTGTAGCCACCTTTTGGTTGTATCTAGAGAACATAGGGGGTTGTAGCCTCCTTCTAGTTGTAGCCAGAGAATTAGGGAGTTGTAGCTTCCCCCAGGTTGTAGCCTGAGAAACTAGGAGGTTATAGCTTCCTTTTGGTTGTAGCCAGAGAATTGGGGATTTGGAGATTCCTTCAGGTTGTAGCCTGAGAAAATAGGGGGTTGGATCCTCCTTCCAGTTTCAGCTAGAAATCAAAGGAAGTTGGTTCTTCCAATGAATGTAATTCTTAAAGACATATAAGAAAACACATTTTGTGGCTTTCTCCCGCTTTGGGTTTCCATGTAAAAAGACTGGTGTACTATGTATCTGTATGATTGTTCATTTGTTCATTGTTTATTTACTCTACAACTATTGGATGATAATGCTACATTGATATAACACTTGCATTTTGTGGTTAAAAAGGATTATTTCTCTATTACTGATTCACCCCCCCTCTCAGTAATCCAACATCCTATTCCATATCCTCCTCCATCTCCTCCTCGTCATCCAAATACTACGGTTGGAATACCAAGAGCGCCATGGCGAACTCTGGGGGTAGTTAATATTCCTGGAAATCAACATCATTTACCCAAAAATCCAGATAAATGGTTACCAAAATTTAATCTAGAATCAAAAGAGACCCCTAATGATCATATCAATAAATTTATGTTAGTTGTTAATATGAGAGGCATTGAACATGAGGATGTTGTATGAAATTGTTTTCCATATACTTTTGAAGGAGAAGCCTCTACTTGGTATTTCTCATTACAAGCTAATTCTATCACATATTGGGATACATTTGAGGATTTGTTCATTAAAAAAAATGGAGATGATAAGTCTTCATCTATTTTATTAGTAGAATTATCCAAAATTAAAATGGGTCCTAAAGATAAAATCAAAGATTCCTTAAGCTTCTCAATAAAATGCTTGAGACATCCAAACCTAGTTTAGACATTCAGATTGACTTGTATTCCTCCGCATTACCAATGTCCATTGCTATGTTTGTTAAACGTGCAAGAAAATATACTTTGACTGAAGCAATGTAGGAAGCTTTAGATGTAGAAAAGGAAATATCTATTATTGCAAGTAAATCTCCAAGTGAAGATGCACCATCTTCTCAAACAACCAAGAAATTAATTATTAAAGAATAAAATAAAGATATAGATGCTTTTGATATGGACAGTTTATATAAAGTCATGAAAACATTAGAAAATGAGATAGTCGATGTTAAATAAAAACTAGTTGAGGTATCAAATAAACCATTCAGTCCTTTCTTCAAGAAGAATCCACAGATTTTGTCTGGTGGCTAAACTTCAGAAGGAGTTAATGTTGATGAAGAACAAGGAGAAGATAATGAGGAAGTTAAAGATACTAATTTGTTTTGGGATATTAATGGAATTTTTTTATGAAGATGATACAGAGGAATTTCTTGTTGCTCAAACCAGAAGTAAAATTTAATCTTCAACTTCTGAATCTGATCCACTAGTAAATAATTCAAATATGCAGTATATAGAAAACAAGTGAGCTTCAAAAATCCTTGTTGTTGCTGAGAAAATCAATTATGATATTATAGAAGATATGAAAAAAACTAAAGAAAATATTTCCCTTTATGAACTAAGTAAACTAAAATCTCAAAGGAATAGTTTATTAAGGGCCTTAAGAGTTTCTGATAAGACAAATTCATCATCTACTACAAAAAAAAAAATACAAAAAAAGTTTCAATAGTTCAAACTTTATCTTCTTAGGTAGATATTGGTTCAATTATCAAAGGTGATAGATCCAGGTCACATACTCCTTCATTTCTCCTCACTTCCAAAATTTTCAATAAAAATGTGCATAATTATTTAGTTGATTCTGGTGCATCCTTGAATATAATGCCTTATTCAGTTTGTATTCAAATCAATGAACAACCACAAAGATCAACTATTCAAATTGTACAATTAGAAAAAACACAGGTAAAAGTTTTGGGAGGATTGAAGGATGTACTGATCAGATTATCATTTAATTCTAAAGTTTTTCAAATAATATATATTATCATTGTTGATATTCCAGATCCTTATGAATTATTTTTAAGTCAAGATTGGTATATAAAAAATTCATGGATATTTCTCAATTGATCGGTCTCACCTTTGGCTTCCATATAATGGGAAACCTAATCAAATTTGTGTGAATAGGGAAAAACATATGAAACATAATGTGATTGATTTAGATGGAGAAAATGAACCCGTGGATTTTTCTAATAGCATTGTTGGAAATTATTCTGTTGATTCTTATTTTGGAAATTTTAATGCTCATATTTCTCCTTTTCAACCCACGGATAAAATTTCAGAAATTTAAAAAAATTCTCATACAGATTTTTCCCGTTGTATTAATTTTGTAGATAATTTTGTTAATAGCTTTGTAAATTATCCATTTTGGAAACTATGTTTCGATGGATCTAAATCTAATGATGGATCTGGTGCAGGTTGTATTTTAATTAGTCCCGATGGAGAAAAGACTATGTTAACCTGCAGATTGGAATTCCAGTGCACTAATAACACTGTTGAATATGAAGCGTTAATTCAAGGTTTAAATAAATCTATTATCATAAATGTGGAGGACATTATGGTTTTTGGTGATTTAGAGGTCATCTTTAAATAGGTAAAAAACCAAATTCATTGTGTTTCTAATCATTTGAAACATTATCAACATTTAGCTCAAGATCTTAGTAATAAATTGTATGCATTTAATATTGTTTATATATATAGAATGAAAAATGCTAGTGCAGATTTATTGGAAAACATAACTTCTAGAATTATTCCTCCTGATGTTTTTTCTCCAGATAGATTTTTGTTTAATTGATTATTAGACCTTGTGTTCCCGAGAACATAACCAATCGACATGTGTTTAACGATGATGTTGATATAATAAATTTTCTCTCTTTGGAAGGATCATATGAAAATGATATCATCGATGAAGAGTCACATGATCACAAGTTAAACAAATCATCTCCTGATGATAAAATTAAATCTAAAAATATTATTCCTAAATCTGATGTAAAATTAGAAGATCTTTATGATTTAAAAGATAGATTTAAGAAACCGACAAATTGTAAAACACATAGCTCTACCATGAGTGTGGAACTTATTAATTTGGGAATAGAACAAAATCCTCAAAATGTCAATCTAGGATTAGGCTGTTCCCCTTTCAAAAGAACTACTTTCATAAAACTTCTTAAGAAATATAAGGATGTTTTTGCATGGTCATATGATGACCTGAAAACTTTTGATACATTAGTAATTCAACATACCATTCCTATGCTTTTAGAATAAAAAACAAGTACAACAAAAGTTAGGGAAAATTCATCATAATCTTGAAACCCAAATTCAAAATGAACTTAATAAATTGCTTCCAGTGAGACATTCCAAATGGGTATCGAATTTTGTTTCCGTAAGGAAAAAGAATGGAGAGATCCGAATTTGTATTGATTTCTGAAACTTAAACAAAGCTTTTGAAAAAGATAACTTTCCATTACCTCCTATGGAGCAAATTCTTCAATAAGTTTCAAGTTCTGAAATGATGTCATTTTTAGATGGATTTTTCGAATATAATCAAGTCTTAGTACACCCTAATGACAGATTCAAAACTAATTTTAGAACTAAATGGAGTACTTACGCTTATCAAAAGATGCCTTTCGGTTTAGTCAACACCGACGCACCTTTCCAGTGAGCTATTTCTGAGGCTTACTCAAGAAATTTGTTGTTGTTTATCTAGATGACATAACGATCTATTCCAAGAATCATTTAGATCATATTTCTCATCTTAAACAAGTTCTTGAATGAAGTTGTAAGTATGGAATCTCTTTAAATCCTAAAAAATTATTTTTTGCTCTTCACGAAGGAAAACTTTTGGGATTTATAATTTCCAAAGATGGAGCTTCAATTTATTTTTCTAGAGTTAAGAACATATCTGAAATTTCGTTGACGCATAATAAAACATCTATGCAGTCTTTCCTTGGACAAATTAATTTTGTGAAGCATTTTGTTCCTAATTTCACACAAACATTCTTACCCTTGGAACATATGATTAGTAAAGACATGATATTCAAGTGGAATACAATCGAAGAAGAGGCTTTCAATTCTATAAAGTAAGTCATTATTCAAGCTCCTTATTTAGTTTCTCCTTATTACAATAAAGAATGTGTTCTTTACACATTCTCCTTTGAAAGATCTTACACATCAATGTTATCACAGAAAAAATGATCAAAACATAGAAGTACCAATTTATTTTGAAATTTCAACATTACAAGGAGTAGACTTGAATTATACTGATCTTGAAAAACAAGATATGCAGTTTTCAAATCTATCAAACATTTCAGACCTTTTCTCATTAAATCACACACCAAAGTAATAGTTCCACACCCTTCAGTCAGAAGCTTGCTTGTTCAAAAAGACTTAGGAGATAAGAGAGAAAATTGGGTAACATCATTACAAGAATATGATTTAGAGATAAAACCTGCAAAAATTGTATGAGGTCATGGTTTATGCAGGTTATTAACTGAAACCGTTGATACTACACCTAAAAATGTGGATAAGGTAAAGGAAACTGAAGATATACAATAGGTATGTGTTACTCCTGATATTCCCGATTCACATTTGGATTTTAAAAAGACACGAGCTTTAAGAATAAAAGCCACATAATATCATCTCAATAATAATGTTATTTTTATAAAGAATTATGATTCAATGTTACTTATATGTTTACAAAAAAACGAGGTTGATAAAGTTTTATTTGACTTGCATGATGGACCTATAGGTGGTCATTTCAGAGGTGATACAAATTCTCATAATATTTTACGTGCAGGATATTACTAGAAAATCTTTTTTAAATATTCTCATGCATATGTTCGAAAATGTAAAATTTGTCAAACTTCAACTGGGCAAGAAAAGAAATAAGCATTAGTTTTGCAACCTGTGATCATTGAACAACCATTTGAGCAATGGGGACTCGATATTATCGGTGAAATTGTCCCTAACTATTCCAAGAAGCATAGGTATATTCTTACTGCCACTAATTATTTTACAAAATGGGTGGAGTCCATTCCCTTGAAATTAGTTACAACTGATCATGTAATTTCATTTTTAGATCAATTTATTATTACAAGATTTGGTCTCCCGAGTGCATTAGTTTTTAATAATGAAACTTATTTTTTTCTTTGTCGCTTACGAAATATGCACTTCAGAAAGGAATTCAAATAAAACATTATGCTAATTATTATCCTTAGGGTAATGGTTTAGCAGAATCAAAAAACAAAAATCTTTTGAAAATTATCAAGAAAACTATTAGTGATAACCACAAAAATTGGCACAAAGCCTTATTCTATGCATTTTGGGTAGATTGAATCACTTACAAAGCATAATTGGGTACTTCCCATTAATTTTTAGTTTATGGGAAGGAGGCTATTCTTGCACCTAATATTTCCATACCATCCATGGCTTTAGTACAATCCATTGAGGAAAAACATTGTTCTAGTCTTTAATATCATACGAATTATATTTTCAAACTAGAGGAAGTGAGGGATAAGGCTAAGAATACATTTTCCAATCACCAATCGATCAATAAGAAACGGTTTGATAATAAATCTGTAGGTGACAAAATTTTTGAAGCTGGTGAATTAGCCCTGAAATGGGATAAAGCCCATGAAGAAAAAGGTAAACATACTAAATTTCAAAAGTTATGGTTAGGTCCTTTTCAGGTCACTAAATAAATTGGTCAGTCTATTTTTATTTTACAGACTCTTGAAGGCATAGAAATTTTTTTTCATGTAAATGGGTTAATCCTCAAAAAATATTCTTCCTAAAAGAAACTTCAATCCTTGTAAATAGTTGTAAATATTTTTGTTTATTTTTTTATTTTAGTTTGAGTGTATATCCTTTGAAATTTGTCTATTTTTATTTCTAATCTGATATAACAACTGGATACATTTGTTAATTAGTTGCCTTTGAAATCCTTTTCAATATAGAGAGAGCTTAATTTATGTTTTTCTCATGAATTTTTGGATCTAGTCTTGTGATTAATAGATTAGGTTAGATCTGAATCTGATTTCTAACACTATGAGAAGAAAGAGGTTGGTTTTTGTTTGTTTATTGTGTGTAGGAAGAAGTTTGCAAGGATTGGATTTGGAACTTAGGGCCTGCAACAACTAGGAAATAAGAATATATCCTATAGAAGTGAGCCATTCCATTCTCTCCCATCTTGCTATAAAAGGAATTGCTTGTTTAGATATAGAAAAAACATTAGAAGTCTAGACCCAATGTCTCTCTAGGATCAATAAAAATATCCTATGGAGATCGCCTTCCAAATCAAAGTGCACTTGATGGCTCTCCTAAGCTTGAAACTTCTGCAACACTTTTGAAATCGTTTGATGCACACATGTTCTAGTCTCATGGAATAATCACCACCTTACCCATAGAGTTAGGTGGTAATACTATCTTTGTTTCCATGGAGGTCTTTGATGGTCAACTTGAGTACAATTTTCTACTTGGGTGCACTTGGTTATATGAGATGACTGCAGTTCTCTTGTCGGTCTTTAGGGTCTTATGCTTCCTTGATCAAGGGAATATAGTGACAATCGATCAACTTGCGTTTTGTACCCCATACCTTGGATCCCATGTAACCTTTGTCGGTGATACCCAACAATATTATATGCATGTTGGTGCGGGGATGGTCAAAGACCCTTCACTTATGGGTATTTTTCCCCTTCCTTGACCATCTCCTACTATGAATATTTCTCCATTCAACATGATTTCATCGTTTACCAGTGGATCCCTTGGGTCTGTTGATGCTTCGATGGTAACTCCTCCCGAGGATGTTGATTCATATGGAGAAATCATGCCTCCTACTCCAGTAGATATTTCCTATCAGGCGATCCAGTCATCCTTCACTAGCTCTTACTTATATTCCCCTTAGAATGTGGATTTTGATCAGTACCCAAGTCCTCCTTGGGCCCTCACTCCTCTTCCATTTTCCAATGACTCCCTTGATCTTCAATTTTTGTATGATGAAGATATCATGGAGGTCATGGATTCACCTGATATTCCATGGGAATATTTTCAACATCGCAAATATTTCTTTCCCATTTTGGAAAGGTTTGAGGATGATATTAAAAACATTGTTTCCACTCGTCATGTTCAATGGTACCAATCTCCCATTATGATTAATTATGTATTTTTATAAGGGAACTTGGCAAACATCTCCAAAACTATACCCATTGACATTTCCCAGAATCTGTTTTTCGTGGAACACATTCTGATAGGTGTTGATTATTTTCCTCGAGAAATTGAACACTATACTACCATGTTAAAATAATTTTGTGATGTTTTTTCTTGTTCCTATGAAGAAATGTCTAGCATTGATTCCTAGATTGTTGAACATGCAATCAAAACATGTGAGGGGGCCAAGATGGTCTGGTATAAGCTTCGTCCAGTCAACCCAAAGACTTTACTTCCGTCAAGGTAGAGGTTAAAACAATTCTTCGTGCACAGTTATCCATATGGTTCCCTTAACTGAATGGGTTTCCAATCTAGTTTTGGTTGCAAAGAAATATGACACTATTAGGTTCTATGTATATTATAGGGATTTGAACAAAGAATGTCCAAAGGATAATTATCCAATGTCATTCATTGATCAGATCATCAATGAATATTCTAGGAATGAAATCTTCTCATTCATGGATGGTTTCTCTAGATATAATCAAATCCATATCACACCTAAATATTAGCACAAGACTCCCTTCATTTGTCCTTGTTTTACTTTTCCTTCATAGGTTGACATTTGGTCTTAAAACCGTTGGAGCCACTTTCCAATAGGCCATGTCATATGCATTTCATGACATTTAACTAATTGTAGAGGCATACTTGGATGAATTTGCTACTCATTTAAAGTATCTCTAGGATCATTCACGTCACTTGTGGGCCATTTTCACCTGATGTCGCTACTATAATACCCGTTTGAACCCACATAATTGCATTTTTTTGTGGTGTCTAGGCAATTTATAGGATTCACCATGTCCAAGTATGGAATCATGGTTGATAACTTGAAGGTTGAGGCTAATGTTAATTTTCCTCATCCTTGTATTATTAGAAAACTCCAAAGTTTTGAAGGGAAGGAAATGTTTTTTCATAGATTCATTTCCAATTATGCATATATTACCAAATTTTTTATGGACTTATTGAAGAAGGGTGTACCTTTCATGCGGGACAACCAAGCTCAAAGGTCATTTGAATCCTTGAAGAAGGCCTTGGTGTTGACTCCCCTATTGAGCCCTCCTAACTATGGTTGGGACTTCTTGCTCTATCTCACAGCCTTTGAAACCACCATCGAAATGGTGCTTGTCCAAGACGATGATGCACAACTAAAGAATATGATTTGCTATCTTAGCAAGGGACTTGTTGGTCCCGAGCTTCGATACACTCATAATGCGAAGTTGGCCCCAGAAGTAGTGCATGTTTTCCAACATATGCGACATTATATACTCCTATGAAAGACCATTGTTGTTTTCGATGCCAACCCAATATAGCACATCCTCAACTGTCAGATCATTAGGGTAAAGTATTCAAAGTGTATTTTCATCATCCAAGAGTTTGACATGGAGTTTGTTTCATCCAAGTCTAAGACATATTTGGCATTCTTCAAGTTGATGTTTGAAATTACCCTCGTCGATGATGAACATGTGGTTAATGACTCTTTCCCTGATGAATTTTTATTTCTCATTGAGTTTCCCAACCCATGTTATGGAAACATCTTGGTCTACCTCTAGACCCAATGTTTATGTCCTCATATTTCCCATGATGAACGTCATCACAAAAGGCATTAGAATAGATACTACATCATTGTGTATGATACCCTTTGTCATCAAGGGTTTGATTTGATTCTGCATTTTTCCTTATCCATGAGGAAGTTGAATTTGTTCTAAATGACTTCTATGATGGAGTATTTGGTTGTCATGTCTTTGGTTCACCATTTCCAAGAAAATATTATGTGTAAGATCATTTTGGCCTACGATATTTAAGGATTGTATGAATGCAGTCCATAAATTCCATTTCTGTCAAATCTTCACCTATAAGATGTGTGTTGACCCTACTCCACTCCATCTCATGGTAATTTTCGGTCCATTTTTCAAATGGGGGATTTGTTTTATGACATGTAAGCCTACCATAACTAATGGCCATGGCTACATCATCGTGGTCATTTACTACTTCACCAAATGGGTCAAGTCCTTGCCTACATTCTCTAATGGAGACATCATCGCCACTCTTCTCATGTTAAATCACATTATTTATAGGTTCAATATTCCTAATACCATAGTGATGGACCATGGGTCCCATTTTCGAAATAGGATGATGTTAGAATTAGCTTCCAGGTTGTGTTTTCTCCATGATAATGTGATGCCCTATTACCCTTCGAAAAATGGAGAAGTACAAGTCATCAATCATGTCCTTAAGACTATGATTCAGAGGATTTTCGGAAACAAAAGACAAACTAGCATATGATGCTATTTTTCATATTTATGAGCTTATTGTACCTCAGCAAAAAATGCCACCAGTTTCACACCATTCCAACTTGTATATGGTCTAAAGGAAGTATTTCCAATTGAATGTGAAATCGTATCATTGAAACTCTCCATGGAACTATTTCCTAACACCTCCACCGAGGAGGATCATCTTGTGTACTTGTCATGTCTCGATGAAAAAGAATGTGATGACACCTTGGCTAATGAAGTTCAAAAGAAATATGTCAAATCCTAGTATGAAAAATATGTTCGTCCTCATGTATTTGTGGAGGGTGAATTGGTCTTAGTTTATGATTAGGAACATGAAAAGTTAGGTGAAGTTAATTTTAAACCACTTTGGCATGGTCCTTACATTGTTAAACAAGTCTTGAAATGAGGGGCCTACAAGATGGTTGACTATGAAAAAAATCCTCTTTCGGAGCCCCACAATGGGCTTTACCTTAACAAATATTATGCATAGGTCATTCTTTATACATGGTGTGTTTTTGGTTTTGGTGTGGTGTGATTTGATTTTTGTGTGTATTGAGTGCCTCAGTTAGCTACTTATCATGCTTTATGCTTGATTTTCGGATGTCATCATCCTCCTCCATCTACATGGGATATGATTATGGTGCCATCCTTAGTACTCAGAATATTGCTTCTGCCACTTGAGTGATATTTTCTCCCATTGATGAGCTTCTGAGTTCAGGAAGTGTCTACCTTGGGCCTACAACCAATAACATTGTAGTTTATAACAATGTCATTGAAATATTGTTTGAGGCTCTCACCCTTGACATTCATTGTTTGGTTTTCAGGTTGGACTCCCAACTTGTGGTCTGATAGTTGAATCACACATATAACGTTAGAAATAATGTCCTATTGTATAATTATTTGAGGTATTTCCTTATTTAATTATACTTTGATTACATTTAGTATTTTAACATTTTACTAGGGTCTAATACATTGGATAATTGTGTTTTTGATTGAAATTTGTCTCATCAAATTAAGTTTTAGAATGGATGTACATAAACATGGGTTATCAGTCACATCATTAGACATCCATTAGTAGTATCCAATAAATACATATGTACACACACACACAAAGATATATATATAAACACCAAAAAGTGCATTACATCCTTCAAAAATGAGGTGCAAATACAAAATTGAAGCTCTAATGGCCTCCTGATACAAACAATGCCAACCGACTAATATTCCTACCTACTAAAAAATAGGGGTGTCATTGGCTATTCATCATGATACTGACTGCCATGGTAGCATAGCATTGCCCGATCAACATTTCAAAGAAGTCAATGGAATGGGCGGTAAACACCTTTTGCATGTCGTTGTAGGTGTGGGGGAATCTCATCCTCTAGAATGAGGGGGACTCCCATGGTCATCTCCTCCAAGTTGTATCATATGATGCAACTCTTGGTTGTTTCCACCTCCCTCCCCCTCCAATGACTCCTCGTTTCTACTCTGGTGATGAAATCAACCCCATCCCTCTGGGCAGTCCGATCCTACATCTATGAGAAAATGAAATCATGTCATTTACATTACACACACCAAAATAAATTATATATTCCAAAAATACCAAAAGCAATGGAAATATACAAAAAATAAAAAACAAACTTACTCATGGGGCCCCATGCCTCGCTCGGGGGGAGAGGAAGCTCTGAATCTTGTTTGAATTGGGTACCAACATAAGTAATATCCTCTACACTCACAATTTAGTGATGCCATCAAATCTTGAAACTCATCCCAAAAGTATCTATATGTTGGCCCCCTAGTACTTTACCCATGTACTTGGCCCATAATTCCATTCGTGGGTCTTAGGGAATTGGCTCACCCATGACTATCTGGGGCCTCATCTCAGGTACCCTCTCCATAAAAATCATGACTGATAAGGAGCCATACCTAAAATTTTTCTACTTTCTCTTTTTTCATCAAGACAATTGTGTCTTCATGTTGGCAAGGACTCCCTCACACCAGTTAGACATAGTCAGCTCGAGGAACATTAGTTCCACCTTCATGTTGGACTTTGTTGCTAAATGTGGGGTTGTTGACCCCATTGCATGGGTTATTCTAAATATTATGGTATTGAGTGGAAACTCCACTATATCCTAGATCGAGATATTACCACTCAACTGGTGAGATCCATATTGATAGTATTCTTCAATGTATTCCATCATGGAGCAATCATTGCGGCCTGACATATAATCATCTCTCCATGACACTCCCCTCCAAGATAAACCGGTACAAAAATATATGTCATCCATGTTTAGCTTCACTACCTTCCCCTAGATAATGAAACATTCCTAGCTAGGGTCCTAATATTGAACTGAAGTATGCAGTAAGTACTCGTGGGACCCTAACTGTGGACACCATAATAATTTTAGCAACCCATAATCCCATAGAGATGCCAAGGTAAATGAATCTCCTTGGGAAACAAAATCATAGACCTCATGGGATATCTCTTTCCACTCAATCATCCTTTTGTCTCCTACACATATAGGCCACAAAATAAAACAAGAAACCCATTAGAGGAAAAATCCATTAAAAAACTAAGATCATCAAAGGAAAACCTGAAACCCCTTACCCACAACCTGCTTAGCTAGGGAACATATTTAGGTCATCACTTGACTACTTAATGAAAACATGCGATGATATGTGTTACTCTTGTAAATATTCACAAAATGAACCTCTAAAACTCATGCATGATCAACACTCCCTCATTTTCCCACAAATCGAGACCTCGGGCTGCCCATTCCCTCAACAAATCTCATGAAACAAATAGGGAAAACAAAGATGGGGTTCATATTTTTTACCTGGAAAATACTTCAAGCTAAATGGTTGATCAAATCCCCCTCAATGAGCTCCAGACACCTATACTTGGAGGAGGGTTTTCCACAAGCTCTCCACTCACCTCTCTTTGCCAATGGAGAATGAAATTTTCACCATGGTAAGTCTTGTTTTATAGCACTTTTGGGAATAAAAACTTATTTTTTCACTTTGAGACCAAGTGAGTGGGTTTTATTTGATTATTTGAGATTATTGTTATTTTAATTATATTTTTAATTAAATTGACACTGACATCTAGTTTCCATATGTAAATAGGATTATGAGGAAATTTTTACGAACTTAGCGACTTCCACTAAACTTAAGGTACATTTTCTTAAAATGGAATATAGGGATAGGTTTTTCCTTGCATCCATCTTGCATTATTAACCATCCATTTTTCCATCACAACTCCTTAGGTCCGATCTTGTCAGGTTGTGACATTATCCACTCCATTTTGTTGAAATTATTAAGACAACTGAGAGGGGGGGTGAATCAGTTGTTACTGTGCTTAAACAATTTTAAGTCTATTAAACCATTTTTAATNNNTCATCAAGTGACCATCAATATTATACATCATATGAACAACATAAATAATGAGCATCAATCACACATAAGATATACACAGAGACAAATTTTCACGAGGAAACCCATAAAGGGAGAAAACCTCTTCTTCTTCAAAATGATAGGTAGTCTTTTAAGTTCTGTACATCATCTATGTTTGAGAACCAACTCAAAGTTAGGCTACTACCTTTGTTTTACAAGCTCCAAATTGTTGAGAGCACCAACTCTCTAGTTTCTCTAGCACCCACTGGAAGGAAGCACCAAATCCCTAAATATTCCAGCACCAACTGGATTTAAACAAGCACCAACTTGTATACAGAAAACTCTGTGTTTTCCCAAGCACCACCTTGCCACCCTATTTTTCTAGCAACAACTAGATAGAAGATACAACTTCCAATATTCAAGCACCAACTTGAATATCATAGGACCACATTCCTACCTAGCACCACCCTTCCTCCCTGATTATGCATAATTGATTAACAAACAAACAATACAGGTATTTCAATTCTTACCCCTTCTTCACTATTTTGGAATTCTTCTTTGGTTCAAAAACTATTCTGCGCTTCTTCTCTACTACATGTTATTTTTCTATTCTGCTCTTGCTTCTATCTGTTCGGCGACTGTTACTCATCTCTAAGTTTTATCTCATTCTCTGCATTCTTTCATTTTACCCTTCTTACAGTTCATATCATTGTTTCGGTTAGAACATCCAACCTTACACAGTCATTTCATCTCTCCTTTTATACTCACCGGCCTCATCAGTTACACCTCGGATCTCCTTGGGCAAAGACAAAAACTTCTCAGCAACTTAATCGCCAACCGATCAAGAACCATGATTTGATTTTGCTAACTGAATTGTAACTGATCAACTAATCTGTGAAGTGCAATAGTATCCCTCCGATCATATTCCTGATTAACATGCACCATTGGATTACCAATGATGGATCTCACGCCTACTCCATATGCCCACTGGCTATGACCACGAGCCTAATCAAAATGCCTTTTTCATTTCACATTTCGACAATCCTATGTCGAAGGGTCTCGACACTCCAAGTTGTGATCGCCGAAAAAGATCTTAGCTCCGCTAGCTCCACCTTCTCATATGATCACCGATGGTGACCACAACCTACACACAAAGGCGTTTTCGCATTTCACATTTTGGAAATCTAGAGGTGAAGAGTCTTGACTCTTCATGTTGAGATCTCGGAGAAGGGGCTTAGCTCCGCTAGCTCCTCCCTCTCACATGACCACTAGCAGTGACCTAGCGGTTATCCACAAAGTGCTTCGTAGTTCACAAATTCGGGAATCTTGTGGTGAAGAGTCTCGACTCTTCATGTTGCGATCACTGAAATGGAGCTTAGCTCCACTAGCTCCTTCCCCTTACATGACCACCGATGGTGACCACAGACTGCGCGAAAAGGTGCTTCGTGATTTCATGTTTTAGCATTCTTCCTGTGAGTGTTCTTGACACCTCAAACTCCCGGTATCCGAAACTCTAAAATGCAGTCAAATCAACGATCCACAATCTTGATGATTCAACGGTCCAAATCTTTTCGTGATCTCACATATCACTAGTTATTACTATGAGTTTCTTCCTTGACTCCTCCAACTCCCAGTATCTGAAACTCTGAAATGGAACCTTTGTCGTGCTCTGATCTATCACCACGTGTCCCTCTTGGATCAACGATCTAGATCTTATCGTGAGTTGGAAAGTTAGAGCACTTCCTTCCTTTGACTTTCCAATTAGCGAATTGTTAATCCCTCTCCACGTGTACTCCTTGACGATGGATGACCCTCCTACTTTAGGGACTTTGTAAGCCTGCTTCATCTTGTACTTGAAGATCGTGCTCCTTCTCCTGGATCCAATGATGGTCAGTCCTCTCACTCATATCCAACGTCTAAGATTTTTTCTCCTCTTTTGCACGTTCCTCCTATCTGTATTTAGATCTGACGGTCATCGAGAATTCGGGATGGGTTATCCAACAATCACTGTTTCTCCTCACTGTTGATCTTGCCATTGCCATGTCATCATTGCTCTGTTGAACGTGTTGATCTTTTCCATCGATGAAAAAACACGCATACTCTACCTCTGTCTAAAAACATGCCAACAATCTCCCCCTTTGGCATTGATGGAAACCCCTTCAAGAACATCCAGCTTTACCATTGTATTGAAATTACCACACTTTATCCCCCTTTGACATCAATGTCAAAGAAAAAACAAGCTCCCCCTGAGCTGTTGCAATACATCTCGAAGGTATTAGATATGTGACAAACATATACTCTCCCTATGTTGTTGCAGTATTCTTCGAAGGTATTATAGATTCAACCAACACAAACTCCCCCTGACAGGATGGACCCTCTTAATTTGACAGTAAGGTCACGCCCAATTTCTAGCGAAGATATCCAAAAGGAGTCACTGCTAAGGGTTTAGTAAATATATCAGCTATTTGTTCTGTGGAAGGAATATAATTCAACAGAACGACTATGTTTGTAACTTGTTCTCTAAGAAAATGGTATTTTATTGGGATATTCTTAGTCTTGGAATGAAGAATAGGATTCTTGGAGACACTAATGGCACTAGTATTATCACAGTGAATTGTAATCAGATCAGTATAATTTACCTTCAAATATGTAAGAGTTTGAATCGTCCATAAAATCTGAGTGTAGCAAGTAGCAGAAGCAATGTACTCTGCCTCTATAGTTGATAAGGAAATAGATCCCTACTTCTTACTAATCAATGCTACCAACGAGTCACCCAGGAAGAATGCACCTCCACTAGTGCTCTTTCTCCCATCCACACAATTTGCCCAATCTGCATCTGAATAAGAAGTTAACTGGAAATTATGATTTTTGGGATACCACAGACCATAATTCATTGTTCCCTTCAAGTATTTGAATATTCTTGTGACAACTACCAAATGACTTTGTTTAGGAGCAGAATGATAACGACCTACCATTCCAACAGCGTGCATTATATCAGGATGGGATGTTGTCATTTACAGAAGACTTCCTATGATAGAGAGATATGTCATTTGATCAACATCAGATTAAATATCATATTTACTAAGCTTGCAACCAACCACCATAGGTGTACTAACAGGAGAGGAATCCTCCATCTGAAATTTCTTCAACATCTCTTTCAAATATTTTTCTTGAGAGATAAAAATTCCTGTAGAATTTTGTTTTACTTGTAAGCCAAGAAAATATGACAATTCTCCTATCATGGACATCTCAAACTCTATTTTCATTGAGTTAGAAAACCACTGAACAATGGAATCATTATTACAGCCAAAATTAATGTCATCTACATAAATCAAAACAACTAGTAAATCATCACTTTCATTTTTATGTAGAGATTGCTATCAACAGTGCCTTTCTTGAATCCTTTTTCTTGTAAAAATTTGTCCAGTCTATAATACCAAGCTCGTGGTGCTTGTTTCATTCCATATAAATCCTTCTTCATCTTGCATACATAATCAGGGTTATCTGTCAATGAGAATCCTTCAAGTTGCTCCACATATACTTCTTCCTCTAGATCTCCATTAAGAAATTTTGAATTAACATCCATCTGATAAACTTTAAAGTTCTTATGACATGAATATGCAAGAAACATTTTGATGGCTTCCAATCTTGCCACTGGTGAAAAATTTTCATCAAAATCCTGACCTTCAACTTGTGCATACCCTTTACAGACCAATTTGGCTTTATTTCTAACAACTTGTCCTTTTTCATTCATTTTATTTTTGAACACCCATTTGGAACCTATTACATTCTTGTCTTTGGGTCTAGGAACAAGCTCCCAAGTATTGTTCTTCTCAATATAATCAAGATCTTCATTCATAGCTCTAATCCAATCATCATGCTGGCTGGATTCATCAAAAAATTTAGGTTCAACCATAGATAAAAAAGAAACATGGGATTGTTCTGAGTCTTTAATCAATTTCCTTCTTGTCTAAACTCCTTTATTTATATCTCCAATTATCTGATTTTCAGGATCATTCTTTCTAACAATTCTGAGAGGTGATTTTTCTTCTTTCTGTTGATTTGTGTCAGTTGGAGTATTTGTGTCTTCATCTAATTCAGATTCTTCTCTTTCTGATCCTTGGACCTGTTCATCTTCGTTTTCAATTATATCTTCTGTGCTTGGTTCAACACTATTTACATTTCCTATCGGGATTTCTTCATCAACTTTTATGTCAATACAATCAACCAATTTATGCAGCCTCTTATTGTAGCATCTGTAACCTTTATTGTTTGTAGCATAACCTAAGAATATACCTTCATCATCCCTGTCATCATATTTGCCAATATTTTCATCATTATTCTTGATATAACATTTACTCCCAAAGACTTTAAAATGCTTGATTGAGGCAGGTCTTCCAAACCATAGTTCATAAGGAGTCTTGTCACTGTGTGGTCTGAGATGAGCTTTGTTGAGAATGTGAACAACTATATGAATTTCTTCCACCCAATATGTCTGAGGTATGTTCCTTTCATTCATCATTTATCTTGCCATTTGTTGTATTGATCTATTCTGCCTCTCAACAACTCCATTTTGATGTGGAGTCCTTGGAATTGTGTACTCTATTTTGATTCTATGTTTATCACAGAACTTTTTGAAGTTCCTTGAGCTAAACTCTCCTCCGCTATCAGACCTTACTTCTTTCAATCTTTTTCTTGTTTAATTCTCAATTAGAGCCTTAAACACTTTGAATTTTTCAAATGCTTCAGATTTTCCCTTCAAAAAGGCAACCCATGTTAGTCTAGAATAATCAACATAAAATAATTTTCTTTTCCTGTACCTTCTTTCCTTGATGGTCCACATAAATCCATATGTACTAACTGGAGAGGTTTTTTTGTTGAAGGAAAGTTTTTAGAATTGAACTGTGTCCGAGTAAGCTTTCCTATATGGCATGGTTTACAAACATAATCATATGGCTTTGATATCTTTGGAAGATCCTTTACTGCCCCACTATTTTTTAGCTTAATTATATGATCAAAATTTAAGTGTCCAAGTCTCCTATTCCATAGCCAACTTTCATTATACTTGCTTAAGTGGCATTCTTCTTTTTCTTCTTTTAACACATAGACATTGTTTTTTGTTCTTATCCCTTTTGCAACTAGCTGTCCTGAATTCACAGATTTTATTCTACAATCTTTAGAAGTAAAAATGACTTCACATCCTCGATCACAGACTTGAATGACACTAAGAAGATTATGTTTCATACCTTCTACAAACAACACATCTTGAGCTTTCCCTTTGCCATTACTCAAACTTACCATTCCTTCACCTTTTATTTTTTCTGGTGCATCATTTCCAAATGTTACATTCCATGATTTGCTTTCACTTAGAGTTAGAAACTTACTTTTGTCTCCAGTCATATGTTTGGAACATCCACTATCAATATACCAGGGATTCTTTTGTCTTTGGGATGATAACACTAGTCTACACTTGTCATCTTCTTTCTTCTTCCAAATCTTGAAATTTTCAACAGTAGGATTCGGATCTGGCTTAAAATTCCTTAAGCGACAATCTGTAGCTTTATGTCCATAGTTATGATAGATGTAACATTTTGGTTCACTGAATAACAGATCATAATGATTGTTATTCTCATAACTGTTGTTATGTTTCACCTGCGTCCTTCATCCATCCATAACATGATTTATAGTATGTGATCATTTGTTTCTTGGTTGTTTCAATATTTGTTGTGGTCGATAATTATTCCTTGAGTATCTTGATTTAAAATATCTAGATCTTAAAGAACAGTTTACAACTTTGTGACCAAAGTTAGAACAGAAAAAACAATAACCATAGAAAAAACCTTTCTACATGGAAAAAGGTTGTAGTTGATTTCTTCCATGCTGAATATTTCTTTGATCAGAAAATGTGCTTGTGTTATTTCTTTGATCTACATATTCGGTTCTGGTACTTTTTCTTTCATTCCTTCTTGGTGGCTGATTTTCTTTCTTTGTTTCTACAGAGTGGTTGTTCTCAATGATTGTAGTTTTGACAAACTTGATGTGTTCTGTATTACTTGGATGATCACTACTTGATCCTTATTCATAACCCAATCCAGCTTTCAACTTTGGATTCCTTTGTTGATTTAGAATGGAAGTTAATGTTAGAAAAATAGGACCGCGGAGCAATAAAATAAAACAAATGCAGAAACAAAACACAGAAGACACACAATACAAGAGAGACACAGATTTACGTGGTTCACCCAGTGTGGGC